>BLBF01000010.1:3291294-3336355 GCA_015471245.1 Laticauda colubrina
CTCAGAAAACTACAACAACACCAGAAACAAACTCCTCCCCCCTCACAGCCACACATGAAACAAACAGTGCACAACATCTCAGACAAGATCCTCACTGAAGCCGAAACCAATGTCCTTTCGAAAGGATTCAACTTTGCTGTTGCTCCCAAACACATCCCCACAGAAACCATCATATGCGGAGTTGAAACCAGCCTGACCAAAACCAACCCTGATGATGCTAACAGAATCAGACTCGAAATCACCAACATCCTCTGCACGAGCAAACCACCCAAAAGCAACTTATCCAAAGAAGAACAAACTGCACTACTTAACCTGAAAGAAGACACCAGCATAATAATCCTACCAGCAGACAAGGGCAATGCTACAGTGATTATGAATACATCTGACTACCAAACCAAGTTAACCAACCTACTCCAAGACCCCACATACAAACCCCTAAACACTGACCCCACCACGTACCTAGAAAAAACCACCAGATCCAAAATAAAAGCCTCCCCCATCAGCGAAGAAATCCAGCAAAGAATCATACCCAGAGAAAAATCATCCAGATGCCCTAAGCTGTATGGTCTCCCCAAGATACACAAAGAAGGAACCCCACTACGACCAATAGTCAGCTCCATAGGCTCACCTCTACAAAACTTAGCCAAATTTCTCGCCAAACAATTACAGACCTATGCAGAATCCATCAACTTACAGGTAAGGAACTCATTTCAGTTCATTGAGATCATAAAGAAACAAAACTTACAACCCAGCGACCTACTAGTGAGCTTCGATGTCATATCCCTCTTCACCCAAGTGCCTATAAAAGAAGCCTTGACAGCCATCCAAAACAAATACAACCCCCCCAAGTACATCCTAGATCTTACCAACCACTGCCTATCCAATACATATTTCACCTACAATGGACAAAAATACAAACAAATAGAAGGAGCACCCATGGGATCACCCCTCTCACCTGTCATTGCAAACCTCTACATGGAACACTTTGAAACACAAGCTCTAGAAAAATATGATCACAAACCCAAACTCTGGCTCAGATACGTAGATGACACCTTCATAATCTGGCCACACGGGAAAGAAAGACTGAACAACTTCCTCACACACCTCAACAGCCTACATCCCAAAATACAATTCACCATGGAAACAGAAGCCAACAATCAACTTCCCTTCCTAGATGTCTTAGTATACAAAAAATCCAATGGCTCCCTAGGACACACCATCTACCAGAAGAAAACACATACAAACCGCTATCTACATGCACTCTCACACCACCACCCAGCACAGATCAATTCCGTAGCCAAGACACTCATCTCCAGAACAAAATGCTTAGCCGATGAACAACACTTAAAAACCGAACTACACACTCTCACTAATGTACTTACAGCCAATGGATTTCCAAAAAAGGAGATTACCCACCTAATCCAAAAAGAAACCCCAACCAAAAGCCAAGACAGAGAACAAGAGAATGGCAAAGCCCTCCTCCCATATATAAAAGGCACTACAGACAAAATCAGCAAGATCCTCCAAAAACACAACATTAAAACAGCATTCTGCACAAACAGAAAAATATCCACCATCCTAAGAAACCCTAAAGACAAAATCGAGTTAGAAAACCAAGGAGTATACGAAATCCCTTGCACTGCCTGCCCCACCACATACATAGGACAAACTAACAGAAGAATTAGTGCACGCATTGAAGAACACAAAAACTCAATCAAAAAAGAAGAACTGACCTCTTCCCTGGTCCAACACCTCAAAGCCACAGGACATGAAATTGACTTTAAAAATACCAGAACTACCGCCAAAACCGAACACTTCAACAACAGAATAATCAGAGAAGCCATAGAGATAGAGAAACGCCCACACAGCATGAATAGACGAGATGATACCTCCCGCCTACCAACCATTTGGAAACCTGCCCTCATTAATAAACGAGTAACTAACATGAAGAATGACACCAGACCCACACCCGCAAGTGCCACACAAGATGCTACCACACTTCCACACAGAAAAAAGACTCACACCCACACAGAAGAGGAGACACGACCACGAACCAGAAACCATACTGCAGCTGCACCACTACCCGCTTCAAACACCTCTGACCCATACAAGAAGCAAACTGACACCCACCATGAAGATGTGGCACGACCACGAACACGAAGCCAAACAACAAGATCACAGCTCACCAGCTCAAATCCCCCAGTAACTAAGACTAACCTGAGCACAACCAAGCCCCCATCTAAGCAGAACACACCCCCAGCCAATCAGAACACAGCCAACCCCCCTACCAATCAGAACACAGCCAAACCCCCACCCAATCAAGTCACACCCCCACTAGCAGTTAAAAGGAAGAAGCAGCTGCAAGCTCACATTACTCTGAGAAGCACAGAGCTGAAGAAACAAGCCTGAAGATGATGAATGAGACTTCATCGAAACGTTGCCTAGATACTTCCAATTCTACGCGGGAGAAAACCTGAATAACCAAAGATCCATATATATATATACATACATACATACATACATACATACATACACACACAACAGCATTGAAAAAAGTGATTTAAAACTGTTTTTCACACTTATAACCCTTGGGTCAAGGCTCCAACAAATACACCCTCATCCAAATCAAAAGTCTCTAGCCGCATCTCAGAGAAACATAAATTGGCTTATTAGAAGTTGCCATGTTGGCGCATGGCTGGGTGCAGCCGAGACTAAATTTCATCATACATTTCCCCCTTGACCCTGGTCTTCCCCCCACCCCCTGGATGGGACTTCTCCAATGGGACACATCCATCACCAAGAGTCATCCATCATGCTCTCTAATAACATTCTTATGTTCCGACAACTTTGGACTGCCAGGGTGATTATCTAGTCATTTCAAGAATGCTTTGTTTTCCCCATTCACTTTTTCTGGCAGCTAAAAAGACCAAAGGAGTATCTTTTTAGTTGACACCTTGCAGCATCCCCATAGTCACGTGATCAAAATCTAGACAACTGGCTCGTATTTATGACAGTTGCTATGCCTTAGGGTCACGTGATCCCTTTTTGCAACCTTCTGACAAGCAAAAGTCAACCAGATTTATTGAACAATTGTGTTACTAACAACTACAGTGATTCCCTTAACAACTGTCGACAAAGAGGTTGTAAAATGGAGCAAAACTCACTCAACAACTGTCTCCTTTAGCAACAGACATTTTGGGCTCAATTTTGGTTGTATGTTGTGGATTACCTGTATAAGTAATGTGTTTACAACATAGAAATAAAAAAAATAATTAAAGCATGCATGGCGCAGGATTCATAAAAGAAAATACTGTAAACAGTCCATTAGGGCTGTGAGGTTAACATAGTAGATTGGTTACAGGCAACAAGCAGGTGGCAAATTTAATATATGCGACATTTCTAGATAATCCCCTGCTCTCCAAGAGATGATAAAATAAACTTGCCTATCTCTACCCACCCAATTAACTATGGAGGCAAAGATATTATTCAAGATATTCTGCCACAAGGTCAACTGTGTTGAAGGTAATTAATTCTTTTCCTGGGTAGAAGAAATCTAGAACCTAAAAGGCAAATGGCAGAGAAAGTCTGAGAACTGAATGGTTAAGCCCATGTCACACTGAACCAACGGATGCAAAGAGGATGTAAAACGGACAAAAAACCTTGCCATCCATTCGAAAACGCAATGTACTCACTGCCTCCGTTTTGCTTCCTCTCTATCCATCCAGCATCCGTTTATTGACGTTTCTTCCGCTCCAAAAGTTTTGGGCTGCCCAAAACTTTTGCATGGAAAATGTATCCAGTTCGTCCGTTCTTCATCCGCTACGCATCCGCTAGGCATCCGTTCCGCATCCGCGCAACTTGCATCCGCCCGGACGCAGGGAGGAAGCGGAACAGACGCAGAACAGATGCCTAGTGGATGCAGCATGGAAACAAAGCATTTAAAATGGAAAAAACGTTCGCAGAGGGGACCTATCTCGGATATTAAGGATGTCTAGACGATGCCTAGAGGATGCCTAGAGGATGCCTACCGGAAAACCTATCCTGCCAATAAAAAGGGGGAGCAACTCGCCTGCATCTCACTTTCAGAACAGCAGCCCAGCGGTGCAGACCTCTGTAGCCTTCATCTGGCTCTTCCTCTTCCACAGCATCCAGTCATGTCCACCGTGGATTGTAACAAAGTCATTTCGGCAGCCACAATCGTTCTGCAACAGTGCGAAGCCAACTGCAGGCTCTGTGAACTCTACTGCGAGAGGAAAACTACAACTTCAACTACAAGGGCTTCTTCAGCATCATCCTCTTCGCCATGGTCGATGCTGACTACAAGTTCATGTACATCAATGCTTCAGGCAACGGCTCATGTTCAGATGCCCAGGTATACAACGCCAGTCACCTCAAGGAGGAGCTGGAAGGCAACCTCATCGTGGGCTTCCCAGATCCAGAACCCCTGCCCAACGACACACAAGATGTGCCCTACTTCATCGTGGGGGATGACGCCTTCTCCCTCACAACCTACCTCATGAAGCCCTACACTTCCAGACTCCTCACCCGTGAAGAGAGGATCTTCAACTACAGGCTGTCCAGGGCAAGGCGGGTGGTGGAGAACGCCTTTGGCATCCTGGCCAACAGGTTCCAGGTACTTCTCACCACCATGCAGCATTGCCCAGAGACCGTGAGGAGGATCATGGAAGCTTGCTGCATCCTGCACAATCTCATGCACACCCGCTACCCAGTCTTGCACAACAGGCTCGTGGACCTCCAGCAAGGCAATGGGGACATGGAGCCTGGTGAATGGAGCCAAGGGCGAAACCTGATAGACACTGAGGATGTGCAAGGCCCCAACAGGGCCTCACATGAAGCGAACAAGCAGCGCAACCTCCTGAGACACTGGTGCAACTCCTCAGCTGGAGCAGTGGAGTGGCAAGACAGGATGGTAGATGCTTAATGGATGCTTCCTTCAGCCTGTCTCATCACACGGATGAGATTGGGCCATGTATGTTTGGTTGGCCTACAATGAACAGGGCGTTTAATAAAGAGTTGTGTTTATGTTGACATGTGTGGATAATTATTACATTATTATTGATAATAAAGGGCCGTAGGTGTGGCACCTGGGAGGGTGGATCATACAGTCCCACTATGCTTGCACTGGAGGTTTATCTATCCCACTGCTATCATAACCCACCCCACAGCTATTACCCATACCACAGGTATCCTAACCCATCCCAAAGCTATCCTTACCCATCCCAAAGCTATCCTTACCCATCCCACAAGCATGCAAAGGCTTAAACCATTTCTAAAAGTTTCCACCAAGACTTTATTAAAAAAAAAAAGAAATGAAGCAAGTGTGTGAATCATCAATAGACTTTATTAACAAGAAGCAATCGGACAAAAATGAGTCTCTGGCACTCCTCTTGGTCGCTCAGTCTCAAGGGTAAAGGGTCCAGGTGCTGTGGAGGTGGCTGGTGCAAGAGTGCTTGTCATCAGCTCCTCCAGAAGCAGAAGCAGCAGAAGCGCCAGCCCCAGAAGAGCGAGCCCGTGCTGCAGAAGCCCCAGGAGAACCAGAGTGAGGGCCAAGGGGTGGGATGGTAGCCCTGTCCCTCTTGCCAGGGCTGGCAGCAGATGGCTGAGGCTTGCTGTCCTTCCCCATGGTTGTGGGGTTGCTGGCTGGCAGGGAGGCTGGCAGGAACCAAGGCTGGCAGGAAGGCTGGCAGGGAGGCTGGCACCAAGGCTGGCAGGAAGGCTGGCAGGCAGGCAGGCACCAAGGCTTGCAGGCAGGCAGACAGCAAGGCTGGCAGGCAGGCTGGCAGGCAGGCTGGCAGGCAGGCAAACACCAAGGCTGGCAGGAAGGCTGGCACCAAGGCAGGCACCAAGGCTGGCAGGGAGGCAGGCACCAAGGCTGGCAGGAAGGCTGGCAAGCAGGCAGGCACCAAGGCTGGCAGGCAGACTGGCTGGCAGCAAGGCTTGCAGGCAGGCTGGCAGCAAGGCTGGCAGCAAGGCTGGCAGGGAGGCTGGCAGTAAGACTGGCAGGGAGGCTGGCAGCAAGGCTGGTAGCAAGGCTGGCAGCAAGGCTGGCAGGCAGACATGCAGGCAGGGCAGGCAAGGCAGCCAATCCGTCCGGCAGCAGGTCTTTCCTCTGAATGGCGACCTGCTTCCGAGCTGCTTCTGTTTTATCCACGGGGCTGACGCAATGCATCCTCCCTGCATGCGCAATTAACGCCAGGCATCCGCTAGGCTTCCGCTGTGCATCCGCTGTGCATCCGCTGTGCATCCGCTTCATCCACTCGGCGTCCGTTCTGCATCCGCTGTATCCGTTCCGTGTCCGCTTCGGTGAGGCCCCCCGGAAGCCCTGCGGATGTGCCATCCGCTCCCATCCGCTTCCATCTGCTAGGCTTCCGTCCCGCATCCGCTTTGCATCCGCCCTGCGTCCTCCCCGCGTCTGTGTTATCCGCTCCGGTTATGCAAATTTTTGCCCCTTTTGAGAGCGGATAACAACGGATGGAACATTTTGCTCATCCGCTGTGTCCTTTTTGCATCCGTTGGGCAGTGTGACATGGGCTTTAGATCCTGGAAAATGATTGGAGTTATATAACTCAGGGGTCTCCAAATTTGGCAAGTTTTAAGTCTTGTGGACTTCAGCTACCAGAATGCCTCAGCCAGCCATGATTGGGGAATTCTGAGTTGGCTCAGAAATTCTGGGAGTTGAAGTCTGGCTGAATGTCTGGCTGGGGAACTCTGGGAGCTGAAGTCCACAAGTCTTAAAAGTTGCCAAGTTTGGAGGCTCTTGGTGTAACTCACAAAGACTTTGGAAGAAAAAGACAAAATAAAATTCTAAATAACTTCAAAATGAATACTACCAAAGAGGTGAAAAGCAAAGGAAATACATTCTTCATAAGATGATAGATGGACTAATAAAGTCCTGGTTTAAACAATCCACTGTTTGTACAGTAGGCTGGGGTCACACACTACACCAAAACAGAATAAATTCCATTTTCATGTGATGTAGAGTTGAACTCCACCAGTAAGTTAGTGGATCAAATCTCCCTTCAGCTACAAACTGATTCTATAGCTTGATTTAAATTATGTTGATTGGCCATTTTCCACATGGATAGGATATCTCTCTGATGCTCTGCTCTGCTAAATATAAATTATGCTGCCGATCTCTTGATATGCAGGAACGAGATGGCAGGTGGCAGGCTAATCAGAGCAACCATGAAGGAAAATCACAGCAATGGAAAGTCAACAAAATTCACTTTCTCATTTCTCACTTTTCATAGCTGCTACAAAATCCAGGCAATGTCTTTGCATCCAACCGCAGGGATCAGACCTACAGGCGTCCCTCAGCTTATGACCGCAATTGTGCCCAACATGGATGTGGCTAAGGGAGAAATTAGTTCAGTGAGTTTCGCCCCATTTCTTGACTTTTCTTGCCACATTTGTTGAGGGAATCCCTGCAGTGGGTAAATGAGTTAAATGAATCTAGTCCCTCGTTGACTTTGCTTGTCAGAAGATCACAAAAGGGGAGCATCTGAATGTAAATCACATGATCACGGGGAATCCTGCAACGTAAGCAGTGGTGGGATTCAAATTTTTTTACTACCGGTTCTGTGGGCATGGCTTGCTGGGCATGGTGTGACTTGGTGGGCGTGGCAGGGGAAGGATACTGCAAAATCCCCATTCCTTCCCCATCCCACTAACCTGCTTTCCAGCTCCATTCTCCTTTGCAGGGCACCCAAAGGAGACCCAGCCAATCAGCTGGGACTTGGGAGGCAGAGAAGTGATGGGGGCAGAGCTAGTCAGAGGTGGGATTTGCCAGTTTTCTGAACTACTCAAATTTTCTGCTACCAGTTCTCCAGAACTGGTCAGAACCTGCTGAATTTCACCTCTGGTCATAAGTCTGAAAAACAGTCGTAAGTCACTTTTTTCAGTTCCGTTGCAATTTTGAATGATCACTAAGTGAACTGGGTAAGTCAAGGACTACCTGCACTTGTGGGCAATTCTTTTTTTAAAGTCAACAAAGGTACCACACCTTAGGAAACATTCTGAATACTTCGATGTTGATATGGAAAATTCCGCTGGTATCCACTTCATATTTCAGGTCTGTTCCCAGGGGTGTGTTCTTTTGTGTGGTGAAGAGGAAAGCTGGTGCATTGCAGCATCTGGACAGAGTAGACCTATGTGAAGAAGCAGGAAGGATACACATGAATTGTGGTGGCGCAGTGGTTTGGATGCAGTATTGCAGGCTAATTCTACTCACTGCCAGGAGTTCGATTCTGACCGGCTCAAGGTTGACTCATCCTCCCATCCTTCTGAGGTGGGTAAAATGAGGACCCAGATTGTTGGGGTCAAGAGGCTGACTCTGTAAACTGCTTAGACGGGGCTGGAAAGCACTGTAAAGCAGCATATAAGTCTAAATGCTACTGCTATTGTAAGTGCTATCGCTAAGTTCTACCTACAGCTATCAAACACAATAAAACACCCTTAAGGACAGCCAGCTAAGTGTAGTAGGGATACTGAGACAGATGTAGGAAGTTAGCACCCACACCTCTCCTAGAAAATTAAAATATCCTAGGAAAAATTAAAAAGGCAGAATATTTCCTCTAAAAAGAGTAGAAACTCAAGAGCAGAAACACCTCAGAAACATCTCACCTACCCATTTGTTAATAGGTGGGCCGTTAAGGCCTGGGCCAGAATACTTTACATAACAATGATCTCCAGGTAAAGCTATAGCAATTGCCAAAAGCCCTTTTCAGTGCATCATCATCCAGCAAGGCTCAACCAACCCTGGGACTCAGGACAGCCTACAGAGTTGCCCCTGCATGGCCCCATGGGAGTCTGACAACTGTGAGCAGAACCGAAGTCATGTTGGATGACCCATTGAATTAAATAAGAAAGTGTGTCTCAAACTCAGTAGCTCTGCTAAATAAGAAAGTGTTCCAGTTTGTGCACAAGAGAAAAAACAAGATAAGGCTAGAACAATGGGGAATTGTAATAAAGTGCTGCGATGTCAGAAACCGTGTAACTGCTTTTGCTACATAAGGAGCTTGTATGGACCTTCGAAATATATGTGTCAATTTGAAAACAGAAAGAATGTGAGCCAAGCCCTCGTACAAGGGAATAAAAATGCTGCCTGAATTTTGCTCTGGGTTCCTTCAATGCCTGAGGGGACCCATCTCTGCAGACACGTGAATAAAACCTTGTTTTCCTTGGATCAACGAATCTTTTGGTGGTTTTTTTATCTGCTTCCACCTCACACAACCAATTAGAACACAAACTCCAGTTCAAATCCCAATAAAGGTTATAAAACCAAGGGGCGCTCAGCATCTCTTCCCTTGTTTTTCTTCACCCAAGAGCTCCAAGGCAGGTGATCCTGTCCACCATTAAACCATCTTCCCAAACAGCCTACATGTTTCCAGTATCTTTTCCCCCACTTGGGACTGAACCCAGAAGGATAATTCTTCCAACACAGACAAGCACAGGATTCCTCTAGAGAAGAACTAGGGTTCACATGATAGCAGTGTTTCAATATTTGAGGGGCTATCACAGAGAAGAGAGGATCCAGCGACGGGTGGAAACTCATCAAGGAGAGAAGCAACTTAGAACTGAGGAGAAATTTCCTGACAATGAGAACAATTAACCAGTGGAACAACTTGCCTCCAGAAGTTGTGAATGCTCCAACACTGGAAGGTTTTAAGAAGAGATAGGACAACCATTTGTCTGAAGTGGTGTTGGGTTTCCTGCCTAAGCAGAGGGTTAGACTAGAAAACCTCCAAGGTCCCTTCCAACTCTGTTATTCTATTATATTCTAACCTATTCTCCAAAGCACCTGAAGGCAGGACAAGAAGCAATGAATGGGAAACGTATTAAAGAGAGATCCTTCCTAGAAATATGGAGGAATTTTCGGACAATGAGAACAATCAACCCGTGGAACAGCTTGTGGCTGTGGGTTCTCCATCACTGGGGTTTTTAAAGAAGTGATTAGACAGGCATTTGTTCGGAATGCTGTAGGGTCTCCCTGGCTGAGCAGAGGAGGTTGGACTAGAAGACCTCCAAGGTCCCTTCCAACTCATTTATTCTGTATTCCTCTGTTTTGGCCAGATAATCTGTCAACTATGCTGAATATAGGGGTTAAAGGAATTATGCATGGGCCCCCCACATACTTCATCTCAGTGGCGATTGCAGAAGGCCCAAGGTTCAATCCCCAGATCGCCAAGTGGAAATGTGAAGACTGTCTGAGAACATCAAACTTGAAAAACCACCAGACTCGAAATTCTAGACCTAGAAAATCTAGAACTACACCACCTTCAGTCCGATCTAAGCATAGTACATAAAATCACACATTGCAACGTCCTACCTGTCAATGAATACTTCAGCTTCAACCATAACAATACAAGAGCAAACAATAGATACAAACTCAAGATTAACTGCACCAAACTTGATTGCAGGAAATACGACTTCACCAACAGAGTGGTCAATGTCTGGAATACTCTACCTCAGGGGTCCCCAACCACCGGTCCCCAGACCGGTATCGGTCCATGGATCATTTTTTATCGGGCCGCGAAGCTTGGGCGCCGCCATCTTATTTCGACGGTGCTTCCGGGTTTGCAGTTGGAAAGCGGCGTTTGGGTGCTGAAGGAATCCTCGCGCCTTAGTTTCGTCGAAGAGGGGGGGCGGCTTCGAACAAAGAGCCGTCCCAATGGCCGTGGAGTCTTGCGTTACTCAGGTACTAGTCCGTGGAAGAATGAATAATCGTGAAACCGATCCCTGGTACAAAAAAGGCTGGCGACCACTGCTCTACCTGACTCTGTGGTTTCTTCCCCAAACCCCAAAAACTTTAACCTTAGACTGTCTACTATTGACCTCACCCCTTTCCTAAGAGGCCTGTAGGGGGCCTGCATAAGCGCACCAATGTGCCTATCGTCCCTGTCCTCTTGTTTCTTTTATTTTTCTTATATGTGTCCATGTATTCATAACTATGTTTTTACTTATACCTATTATCTTGTAAGCAATAGATGAATAAAAATAAAGAAAAATCAAGAGCAGATGTCTGACATTAGGTAACCCAATTTCCTCCTATCTGGTGTCTCTCAGGACTCCCAGAATTCCAAAGCCAGCCTATCTCAATCCCAACGCATTTAAAGCTGCTATGTTGGAGATGCGGTGGCCCAGAGGTGGAGCTCTCGCCTCACAGTCGGGAGGCTGTGAGTTTGATCCTAGGTAGAGGCAGACTATTTCTCTCTCTGAGCACAATGGGAATATATCTGTTGAACAAAACTCTGCATTGGTGACAGGAAGGGCATCTGGCCAGTAAACACTGAACTCCATTGCAGTTCGATATGGTGAAATACTGAATGAAAAGGGTGAACTTAAATCTATTCAAAAACTAGAGGAACAAGGTATAAAGATGAATTGGTTTTCGTATGCGCAAATACACTCAAGGTATGTTGAAGATTCTAAAACAGAAGATTTCTATGATAAATTGACTGACTTAGATAAGATTTTGACAGGTACTGATGAAAAGGTGATTAAAAAAATTGTATGGATATTTACTAGAAATTAAACTAGAAGAAGAACAAATTAAAGAAACTATGATTGCTTGGGGGAAGAACTTTGGATATGGGATTGATTTAGAGAAATGGCAAAAATTGTGGTCTCAAAATTATAATATGACAATGTCAACGGCTTATAAAGAAAATTTGTATAAGATGTTTTACAGGTGGCTTTTTCCCCCGACAAGGATAGCAAGAATGTTCAAGAATAAATCCGAAAAATGTTGGAAATGTCATCAGACATCTGGCTCATATTACCATATGTGGTGGACCTATGCGGATGCTAAAAGATACTGGACTAAAATCCACACGTGGTTGGAAAAAATGACAAAAAAACATATAGATTTGAAACCAGGGATATTTTTATTGGGAATTTTACCTGAAACATACAGCAAAGACTTGGAACATTTTATTGTAAATGTATTAACAGCAGCTAGGATCGTATTTGCTAAAAACTGGAAAAATAAGAAAATACCATCGCAGGAGGAAATTATTAAGAAAATATTGGAATGTGCTGAAATGAGTAGATTAACATTTGAAATTAGAGAACATGAGAATAAACAATTTTATGAAATTTGGGGTCTTTTTTATCAATGGTTAGATAATAAAATGCAGTAGTGTAATATGTAGATTTTTAGAAAATAACAAATATATAAGGATGTACTTTTTATACCTACAAAATGACTTTAGCATAAATTTGTGATGATAATATGAACTGTTATAAAGTAAATTAAGTAAATGATGGTTACCTCATAAAATACAAATGAATAAAATTATAGTCAAATGATTGATTGATGATACTAAGGTACTTAATTCTTGATTGATAATATGAGCTTCTATGTAATGTAACTGTAATTGAAGACTACGAAATGGATGCACAAAATAATTTGTAAACCAACTGGCACACTGTTTGTATACCTATGGAAGATAGTTTGATGTTTTTATGTTTTGTTTGTTCATGTTTGTTTTTTAAAAACCAATAAAATTTATTTTTAAAAAAAGAAAGAAAAAAAATAACTAAAAAAAAAACACTGAACTCCATTCAGTTGCCCAGACTCCACTCCACAAGGGATTTTGGGGTCATTAAAAGAAGATGATATGTTGGAGGAGATCTGAGGAACCATCATCTAATTTAGTGGCTTGGTCCTGTGATAAAGTATGGTTTGTTGAACACATCACATTGGCTGGTTCACTGTTCCTATATAGCAGTGGTAGCTAACCTTTTTTCAGCTCCCGTGCTGATAATTCCACGCGTGCTCGTGTGCTCAAGTGCCAGCACCCAGAAGGCAATGCGTGCTGGGCCCCCACCCCACCCTTGCGCATGTGTATATGATCCTGCTGCATGCCATACATCTGTGCATGCGCACGTGATCCACCCACCATGCACCATGCACCTCTGCACATGTGCGCATGTCTCCCGCGCAACCCCATGTCTCCCCCCTGTGCATGCGCACCAGATACCTGACAATCAGCTCTCGGGCGGCAGCGCACACACGTTCACAGTGGGGCTCTTCTGGACAAATTTTCATGTGCTGGCAGAAATGGCTCAGCATGCCACTTCTGGCATGCGTGCCACAGGTTCGCCAACACGGCTATATAGTCTGATTGGTTTTAAGTAAAACACAGCCACAGTAGTAGAAAAGAATTAACGAAACAGTTTTTAATTGTTTTCTGATTTTTCTTTTCCACTTTTCCTTCTTTATTTCTTTTTTTCTCTTTCACATTTATGCATGTGTTGTCTGTTTTAATTGTAAAATTAATAAAGTTTATTTTTAAAAAAAGAATTAATTTATCCTTCTCCCTGCGGCTGAGAAACAATAAACCTGGAATCAACGATTACCCATTTTCGCTGTCAAGATATAGATTGGAGCGAGGGATTGGATCAGGTTTTGTAAAATCTCTTAAAGTTCACCCCCCTCTTACTTGAAGAAGTTGGCCTCCGTGATATTCATCTCCCATTTGCAGATCTGAAGGTTCTTCCACCTTTCAAACAATTCTGTCTGCCTCGCTCTAAAACAGGCAGAAAAAAAATGGTCACCCTCAAGCTGAATTCCAAATGCAGCAGCATCTACATCCCAATTTGGACAACAACAATGCAACTCTCGTCCCGGTCAAGGAAGAATCTCCATGTGCATGTTTGTGTCTACACACACTCAACACACATTCATCCGAAGCAAAGAAAACCACAGGATATGGAATATATATGGAAGAGCCCTGGTGGCGCAGTGATCAGAGTGCAGTACTGCAGGCTACTTCTGCTGACTGCCAGCTGCCTACAATTTGGCAGTTCAAATCCCACCAGGCTCAAGGTTGACTCAGCCTTCCCTCCTTCTGAGGTGGGTAAAATGAGGACCCAGATTGTTGGGGGCAACAGGCTGACTCTGTAAAACTGCTTAGAGTAGGGCTGGAAAGCACTTTGAAGCAGTATATAGGTCTAAGTGCTATTGCTATTGCTGTATACATATACCTATACATATATGTATACATACATACATACATACATACATACATACATACATACATACATGTGTGGGTATCCCAGATCCTGTGGCTTGCTTTGCTTCTTTTGCCTGTCAAACAAAAGAATGTTCTGATCACAGGCTTGGCAAGAGTCAATCTTGCTGATTGGACACAGGCAATTGATGGCTTTATTTATTTTGTTTTATTTGTTTGTCAAACAAGTACAAGATAACAAGTATAGCTATGAACATAAACAGTCCCATGTCCAACCTTTTTGTTTCTCCGTCATTCCTTGGAAAACACCTTCCTGCCAATCGTGTCTTCAAGACCTCACCACCAGTTCCAGAAAAGCTAACAATCCTAGCAGATGCTGGGTGAATACTAGCTCTCCTGCAAGTTGGAGCAGACTAGGAACTGACTTACACCTGCTGTTGGTTCAGAGGTGGGATTCAAATTTCTTAACAACTGGTTTGTGGATGTGACTTAATTTGTAGGTGTGTCTTAGTGGTCATGTGTCTTGGTGGGCGTGACTTGTATGTAAATATTGTAAATATTTATGTAAATATTGATTTTTTTATTTAAAAAAATAGCAACTTTTACCCAAAATCAGGCAAAGCAGGCTGGCAGATTGAGCTGCTTGCAGAACCACAGATTCACTCACAGATCTACCTTTCTGCAATCTGCTGCCTGAGTCTGCACTGAAGAGTAGAAGCTTCAGTCCTCAGGAAGGTTCAGCTCTTCTCTCAGACCGCTTCTCCCCCTCCCCACCCACTGAATACCACCCCTGGTTGAGCCTCAGGGAAACCTCCTGGGTGAAGGCAAAACAGTCCAACAGTAATTTAGACTAGCTAGAAAGCAAGAAATCCGATGATTTCCTGTTTCTTAGCTAATCTAAATCGTGCACCACAGCTGATAGTTGGAACAGCTGATCATTGGGGGGAGGAAAAATAGCAACTTATCAGAAATTAGGCAAGGCACAACACAAGCAAGTTGAATGGCACGCATGTGAGATAAGGAGGACTGGGCGGGGAAGGGAGGGGCCATCCAGTGGCACAATTTGCTGGTTCTCTGAACTGTGCAGAATCATAACAACTGGTTCCATAGAACCGGGCCGACCAAGTAGAATCCCATCCCTGTGTTGGTTCCACCTCACTGTTACTCACCAACCCTGACGGGAAAACCTTACACATTCTGAGCATTGCTGCAAAGTGTAAATTTGAAAACAACCTATTCTGGACAAACCCCCCCCCCCAAAAAAAAATGGCTTTTGCCATGCCCTTCGGTCAGTGTTTCCTCGGACAAAAGGAATGAACAAGTTCCTACTTACACTGTCAGAACCTTCAACTCCATTATTTCCCGCCTTAGATCCAGACATTTTGTAGAGTTGTAATCAAAAGGTCCATCATAATATTCAAAGTACCTGAGGAAGAACAAATGAGACAAAAATGAATGTCAGGTCTCACTGCTTCTAACATCCTCTTCACACAACTGGCTGCCCTTTCCAAAAATGTTTGTCAACCAATCTCATAAGTCCCATTCCTCTCGCTGTGGTTTGTACAGTATATACAGTAGGCTCAAAAAAAGATGTTGAGAAAAGCAACATAGATGATTAGGGGACTGGAGGCTAAAACATATGAAGAATGGTTGCAGGAATTGGGTTTGTCTAATTTAATGAAAAGAAGGACTAGGGGTGACATGATAGCAGACTTCCAATATCTCAGGGGCTGGCACAAAGAAGAGGGAGTCAAGCTATTCTCCAAAGCACCTGAAGGTAGGACAAGAAGCAATGGATGGAAAGTAATCAAGGCGAGAAGCAACCTAGATCTATGGAGGAATTTCCTGACAGAACAATTAATCAGTGGAACAGCTTGTCTCCAGAAGTTGTGATCCAACACTGGAGGTTTTTAAGAAGAGATTGGACAAACATTTGCCTGAAAGGGTACAAGGTTTTCCTGCCTCAGCTGGGGGTTGGACTAGAAGACCTCCAAGGTCCCTTCCAACTCTGTTACTGTGCTCTTCCATTAATGAGGAAACCGACAGGCTTAATGAAGAAACAGACTCACCCACCCACCCAAAAAATGCAACAGCTTTGTTCGCACGAGTTCTTCCTTTGGTTACAGAATTAACCCATGTTCTGAGTTTGTAGAATGACCCAGAACCATAAGCTATCCAATGTTTTAATGCTGCAATCCACCCAGAATTGTTTCTATATATTAGATGGGTGGCAAAATACACTTAATCAATAAATAAGTGAATAAATATGGGCTGGATCTAAAGCAAGTAAGAACCCTACCCAGGTTCAGCCCGCTCTGGAGAACCTACTCTGAGGTCTTTATATGATGAAAGTTGGTGCTTTTATACTCCTGACACAGATAACTGGTCGATAGATAGTCCTCAATTTATGACCTCAATCGCACCAAAATTTCTGTTGCTAAGCAAGGTAGTTGTTAAGTGCATCTTGCCCCATTTTATGACCACTCTCACCATGGTTGTTAAGTGAATCAGTGCAGTTTTAAGTTAGTAACTCAGTTGTTAAGTGAATCTGGATTCCTCAGTGACATTGCTCGTCAGAAATTTGGAAAAACGTGACCCCAGGACCTCTGCAACCATCTGAATTTTGATCAGGGGGGATGCTAAAATGGTCATAAGTATGAAAAATGGTCATAAGTCGCTTTTTCAATGCTGCTGTAATTTCAAACATTCGCTAAACAAATAGTTGTAAGGACTACCTGTATTTGTTCCTCGAAAGACTGGGGAAATCTTTCCTTGAAGAATCTGGTTTTGTATATTTTGTATATATTTCCTGTCAGTGCAATCATGTTTAACTCTCACTGTCAATTAAATTAAACAGAAATCAAATCAAATATTTAATTTTTCAGATTAATCTGCTTTTCTTTCAAGCAACTGACAGAAATCTGAACAGCCCAGCAGCCAAAACGTTTTACAAAATGAATATTTGACCATATATTTTAAGAAAAGCAACTGGCACAAACAACTGGAAATAATAACTGAGAACCCCAGACAGTGATGAACAAGTAAAGAGAATTTTGTTCCTGTGGTTCACTGTCTTCAATTTAATTTCTCTTTTTCCTATGTGAAGCTTATTAAATACACAAAATTGCAGAAGTGCCAATGAATGAACAGTGCCCACAAAACGAAAATATACACATCAAATTCACCTGTGCGTTGGATAAAAGATTGACAAGCTATATAAATGGCCAGTAACAATCAAACAGTTACACTAATGTACAATTCTGATGTACAGTTAAAAGTAAAGAATGCCTGGAATGTACATCATTAACCAAGCAATTCCAGAAATTCAACCAGATAGCCTGAAATCTATTTTCCTTGCAGCTCTGTCAGAAAAGTAAAACAATCTTGAAACTTTTTTTTAAAATAAAGTTTTATTTGGGTTTTCACACACAAAATACAAGTAAAACATCTTTTTTGAAAATAGCATGGTCCCAGGTTGAATTTCTTGATACAGACACAAAACTCAATTTCATGCTCCTTTTTGTATTCTATTCCATATCTTATACTATTTTACATCTTTATATAGTTTTTCCCCTTTTAATTTTCTCAATTTTATTTTGATTTTCTCATCTCAATTCACATCATTATATTTATACTTTTGTCTGTTCTGTTTCAATTTCATATTATCTTTCCTCATTAAACAAATTTTCTCCTGTAGTAACTAATTGGAGTATAACAGCTTTATATCTTTTAATTACATCCATTCAACTCTTAGTTAAACTTCAATATATACCTTAACTTTATGACCTTCAATATACTACATAATACATAACTTCCAATCGAATTCAGCTTGGTACATTCTTATAATACACACTATATTCTTTTTCAAAAAAAAGATTATAAATATATGTAATTATAAACTCTCATTCCATTCCAATTCAGCTCTATCATTAATAATTATTAAAATCTTAACATCTTTAACACTTCTTTTCAATTAAATATACTTCCTAAAAGACACATATAATCTCCATAATTAATTTTTCCCTTATTTCTCTTCACGCATGTTTTATAAATCATTAAATATACCTTTTGTTACATTTATTTATTCCACTGAATTACGATAGCTATTTTATCAGACATTTTAATCATACATTGTTTCATATTTTCTAAAATTATTTCTGCTTCTAATATAACCATACTATCTTGTGTATCTTTGCAGAATCCCTTTTTCCATGAAGTTTTCACCCATTATCTCTAAATAGGCCCTGTTTTTCTATATTTTACTTCTGTCCTTTATAACTTCTTTTCCTTTCTTCCCTCTCATCTTCTCCCTCCCCTTTTTACCTCCTTGTATTTCTCGCTCTAATTCTCTCTTCTGCATTTCCCTCTTCTGTTGCTTTCTGATTTAATACTTATTTTTCACTCTGTTTTTTTTTGAAGTTGTTTTTCCCAATCTTAAACTTTCCATTCTCTTTCCCCCCTTTCCTTTTTTCCCCCCATCTAAGATTACTTGTTCATTAAAAATGGCTTCTTCTTTGTCGCAATCTTCTTGTTCTGCAGGCATTTCTTGTTGTTTCTCATAATTCCAAATCTCCATTTCTAAAAACTGAAATACAAAGCCAAAAGAACTTCTCCCTTCTTGTGCATCTTCTATGTACTTTTTAAGTTTCATTTTCAGTTCTTCTAAAAGTGGAGCTGTTAGGGATAACATTGTTCACCCTAACTGGTTTAGGTGAAATAATAACTATGAATCATAGTTAGTGTATGTTAGAGTGTATACAGCTTTAACTGTGAAATAGCAATTAAAGGAGTGGTTAAGAAAACAATATAAAAGTAGCAAGACTACGGCTTGCTCACTCTCTCTGGCTTTGATGATCCCTGATTACTGCTTGGAATCAAGACTGCATTGCTCGAACGGGAGAGACAACAAAGGACTGATTTGTAAGTGAACTGACATAGGATATTCTACATGGACTTTGCTAACTGAATATCCCTGAATGGACTGACTACATGGTAAATGAATATTGGACTGTTATTTGACTATGCCATAAACTTATACTGGAATAAAATATATTCTTGATAGCACAAGCGTATCTGTTATTTTTACTGTATGTTAATAAACATACAAGCTTAGCTCACTCATTTATCTGTGTGCCTATCTGACTAACGCTGCACGTTCTGTTTAGCTTGTCTACCTAACCCTGGTTGGGAAACCCAGGCTTAACAGGAGCCATTTTAAACAGTTTCAAACAACCACCCAATTGATTTTAATCATTCAAAACAATAACCAAGAATCCAGAAATCATCAAGTAATTCAAATAGTCCCAAATTATTTCTTCTTATTTCTTTTTCAACTTTCTCTTCCTGGGGTTTTTGTTGTGATATTTCAGTTAGAATGTATCTTTTGGAAGTCTTGTTGAGATTTTTTTGGGAAAAAGCTTCTTTTTTCATTCCAGGCAGTCTCCTCCCTTCCAGATCCTGCCCTTTTATTCTTTTTCTCTCCTTTCCTGTTTTTAAAAGCTTTCAATTATCCAGAAATCTTTATTATCTCTTTGACTTTTTATTTTCAGCATTAAATGCCTATTGATGTCAAAGTGGATTTTTTTTCAATTTCTTGCTTAAGTCTCTTAGCTGTCAGTATAGGAAAAGGAGAAAACCAAACCTTTTCCCTTTTCTCCCTCCTTCGCAGCTTAAAAATCTTCGTAGGGAACAATGTTATTGTTTTTTAACAGTTTCAATTCCAGGGTACCTTATTTGTTGCTTTTGCTGTTTGACCCGGTCAGCCAAAACTTTCTCTTCTTATCTTCCTCCTGCACATTCTTTTTCCGGTCGAGTTCTTCTTTGTGGTGGCCATTTCTGACCACCGCTGCCACCGCCTTCAGGAAAGGGAGTAATGGCCATCTGGGGAGGAGAGATGCGGCTTTCCTCAACCCTGCTGGCAGTCTCCCCCTCTTCTCCACCTCTACAGAGTGGCTTAGCCCCAAAACCAGCCAGCTTGGGGCACTCCAGCGGCGAGCACAGATAGAAACCTCGCAGAGACGAGGTTTTGGTCTATCACTGAAGAAGCTCAAACCGGAAGTCTCACAATCTTGAAACTTTTACCGCTCTTTAAGCACATTGATACATGGATAAATACAAATAGGATCTGACCCAGGTACCCTGCTTCCACACATTTTTAAACATTCATCCCTCTCAGAAAACAACTGAGCATACACCCTTATTCAAATGCACTTATTTTTCATAAATATGCAAACCTGACTTGCAAAAAATCACTACAAGTGGTTTTTGACTTATAACCATTCATTTAGTGACCACTCAAAATTAACAATGGCACTGTAAAAAGTGGCTTATGATTGTTTTTCACATGACAAGCAAAGTCAGTGGGGAAGCCAGATTCACTTAAGAACCATGTCAATTAAAAAATACTTCTTTGGTCTTTTTAGCTGCCAGAAGAAAGGGAGTGGGGAAAGTAGTGCATTCCTTAAATGTTTCAGATAATTGCTAGGCAGCCAAAGCTGTTGGCATGCAAGACTATTACTGAAGAGCATGATTGATGACTCTTGGCTATGGATATGTCCCATTGGAGAATATACATCCAGGGGGTGAGGGGAAGACCAGGGTCAAGGGTGAAATGAATGTTGTGTCCTAGAGTTGGCTGCACCCAGGAAACATCGACATGTCAACTCCTAATAAATTATTTTTTTTATTCTGAGAGATGTGGCTAGAGACTTATGATTTGAATGGGGGTGAATGCCGGAGCATTGACAAACCATCTTGCTAACATAGCAACTGCAGCGATTCACTTCACAACTTTGGCAAGAAAGGTTGTAGAATGGGGCAAAACTCACTGAACAAACATCTCATTTAGCAACAGAAATTTTGGGCTCAATTGCAGTCATAAGTCAAGGACTACCTGCATTACACTTTCGCCAGCTGAAAATGACTTTTTGTTCTGGTTCAGTCCCCAAACACGAAAAAACCCTCTGTAGATGAAGCAATGTTTCCTTTATTAGGAGTGCCAGCAGCCCCTACAAAAAGTTTCTCTTTCACCGCAGGCTAACAAGTCTGTCCGGCAGGGGGGATGAAGAGTTGTCTGCCACATCTATTCATCCCCACCCCCTGCCTTTTATCCACAGAGCTAGGGTGGGGCTTCGCTAGCAGCAGTGGCTCTTCCATCCCAAGGACCGGCCCATAGATTTCCATTGCTTTCCTCTCCTCTGCCTTCTGCGCATCCAAACATCAGGCGCTGGGTCCAGTTGTTCCTCCTCTTTCTCATCAGCTACCTCCAGACCTGGGAGCTTTGACTCTCCATCTGAGGGCTGACAGCTGGTTCAGGCTCGGCCTCTGTCTCTGTCTCTCTCTCTCTCTCTGCCAGTTCCTTTCCCTCTTCCCTCTCAGAGCTCTCAGGTTGGCCTGATGCTAGCCCTGACTCCCACTGACTCCTGCTGGAGGGGCCAGTGGCCGATAGGCCAACACATTTAAGGATTAAGGTGGAAGCTCTCTTTTTCTCTACATTAAGAGGGTCCAACCTGGGCCACTTTAAGATTTGTGGAATGTCGGGCTTCCGGTTTGAGCTTCTTTGGCAACAGACCGAAACCTCATCTCTACAAGGCTTCGATCTGTGCTCGCCACTGGAGCACCCCAAGCTGGCTGGTTTCGGGGCTAAGCCACTCTGTAGAGGTGGTGAAGAAGGGAGAGACTGCCAGCAGGGTTGAGGAGAGACACATCTCTCCACTTCAGCTGGCCATTACTCCCTTTCCCGAAGGTGGT
The DNA here is from genome assembly GCA_015471245.1 of Laticauda colubrina. Lineage (NCBI taxonomy): Eukaryota > Metazoa > Chordata > Lepidosauria > Squamata > Elapidae > Laticauda > Laticauda colubrina. Next base: position 3,313,041 of record BLBF01000010.1, read on the forward strand.
GGCAGCGGTGGTCAGAAATGGCCACCACAAAGAAGAACTCAACCGGAAAAGAATGTGCAGGAGGAAGATAAGAAGAGAAAGTTTTGGTTGACCAGGTCAAACAGCAAAAGCAACAAATAAGGTACCCTGGAATTGAAACTATTAAAACAAAATAATAATATTGTTCCCTACGAAGATTTTTAAGCTGCGAAGGAGAGAGAAAAAGGAAAATATTTGGCTTTTTTTTTCTCCTTTTCCTGTACTGACAGCTAAGAGACTTAAGCAAGAAATTGAAAAAAAATCCACTTTGACATTAATAGGCATTTAATGCTGAAAACAAAAAGTCAAAGAGATAATAAAGATTCCTGGATAATCAAAAGTTTTTGAAAACAGGAAAGGAGAGAAAAAGAATAAAAGGGCAGGATCTGGAAGGGAGGAAACTGCCTGTAATTAAAAAGAACTTACAGCAAAATCTCAACAAGACTTCCAAAAGATACATTCTAACTGAAATATCACAACAAAAACCCCAGGAAGAGAAAGTGGAAAAAGAAATAAGAAGAAATAACTTGGGACTATTTGAATTATTTGATAATTTCTGGATTTTTTCTCATTGTATTTGAATGACTAAAATCAATCGGGTGGTTGTTTAAAACTGTTTAAAATGGCTCCACTTTTAGAAGAACTGAAAATGGAACTTAAAAAGTACATAGATGCACAAGAAGGGAGAGGTTATTTTGGCTTTGTATTTCAGTTTTTAGAAATGGAGATTTGGAATTATGAGAAACAACAAGAAATGCCTGCAGAACAAGAAGATTGCGACAAAGAAGAAGCCATCTTTAATGAATCTTAGATGGGGGGAAAAAAGGAAAGGGGGGAAGGAGAATGGAAAGTTTAAGATTGGGAAAAATAACCCCCACCCCCACCCCAAAAATAGAGTGAAAAATAAGTATAAAATCAGAAAGCAAGAGACAAGGGAGTAAAAAAGGGAGGGAGAAGATGAGAGGGAAGAAAGGAAAAGAAGTTATAAAGAACAGAAGCAAAATATAGAGAAACAGGGCCTATTTAGAGATAATGGGTGAAAACTTCATGGAAAAAGGGATTCTACAAAGGTACATAAGATAGTATGGTTATATTAGAAGCAGAAATAATTTTAGAAAATATGAAACAATGTATGATTAAAATGTCTGATAAAATAGCTATCGTAATTCAGTGGAATGCTTGTCAATAAATAAATGTAACAAAAGGTATATTTAATGATTTATAAAACATACGTGAAGAGAAATAAGGGAAAAATAATTATGGAGATTATATGTGTCTTTAAGGAAGTATGATATTTAATTGAAAAGAAGTGTTAAAGATGTTAAGATTTTAATAATTATTAATAATAGAGCTGAATTGGAATGGAATGAGAGTTTATAATTACATATATTTATAAGCTTTTTTTAAAAAAAAGAATATAGTGTGTATTATAAGAATGTACCAAGCTGAATTCGATTGGAAGTTATGTATATTGAAGGTAATAACCTTGAGATATATATTGAAGTTTAAATAAGAGTTGAATGGATGTAATTAAAAGATATAAAGCTGTTATACTCCAATTAGTTACTACAGGAGAAAATTTGTTAAATGAGAAAAGATAATATGAAATTGAAACAGAACAGACAAAAGTATAAATATAATGATTTGAATTGAGATGAGAAAATCAAAATAAAATTGAGAAAATTAAAAGGGGAAAAACTACATAAAAATGTAAAATAGTATAAGATATGGAATAGAACACAAAAAGGAGCATGAAATTGAGTTTTGTGTCTGTACAAACTTCAACCCGGGACCATGCTATTTTCAAAAAAGATGTGTTTTGTATGTGTGAAAACCCAAATAAAACTTTATTAAAAAAAAAAAAGACTTGTGGAACATCAACTCCATGCTGGCTGGGGAATTCTGGGAGTTGAAGTCCAGAAATCTTAAAGTGGACAAGGTTGAAGACCGCTGCTTTCAACGTTCCAGAAAACCTCCACTCCAATGAATAACTCCAAGACTGACATGTTCTCAAAAGTTCTGTTTTCGTTGGATAATAAACTGGCACATCTGGGGAATCCCAAATCTGAAAGTTTTGGATTTCGTTGTAATAAGTAAAAACTACAAATCCACCCCTGTGCCCATCATCACATCAAAATGCCCCAATCATCATCACATCAATCATGGCCCAACTTGAGACATCCTCTCAACTTAGAAAAAGAATGTTATTATGTCTAATTACATACACTCCAAGAAATTCCTCCCTCCCATTTTCCCAGACTCAAGAATGTGGCAGCGTGGAAGCATCTGGTCTCAATATGGCTTCCAAAGGGGACACCTGCTCTGCATGGAAAGGATGTGCCACATTCACGAGTGGTGATGCCTTCCTAGATGATCTCAAGGGTCTGTTGCAGGATCGCACCCTTCCAGGGCTGTGCCCTCCAATCTCTGTACCTGCTGCCTGCGCCACTTCCACTCCTCAGAGCTCCACCTTCCATGAAATTGGAGCTGTTGGTCCAGTTCGCCCGTTCCTCATCACTCTGCCAGCTAAAGTGCGGCTCACTAGCAAAGAAACAAGGCAGTTGGTATCTGACATCATTATCTCCGTCCTTCTCAGCATCGGCTGCTTCCAGGTTGTCCTCAACTTACAACAGTTCAGTTAATGACTGTCCAAAGTGACAGTGGCACTGAAAAGAGACTTATGACCAATTTTCACACTTACGGCTGTTGTAGCATCCTCCACGGACACCTGATCAAAATTAAGACCCTTGGCAACGTGATCCATGGGACCCTGCAACCATCACAAATATGAGCCAGTTCCCCCTTTTGTGACCTTCTGACAAGCAAAGTCAATGGGGAAGCCCGACTCACTGAACAACCATGTAAGTAAATTAACAACTGCAGTGATTCGCTTAATGACCATGGCAAAGAAAGGTCATAAAATGGAGCAAAACTCACTTAACTGTCTGGCTTAGCCACAAACAAATGTGGGTGTTCCGTTGTTGTCGTAAGTTGAGGACTACCTGTAGTCAACATAAAATATTTCCCAAGACAGGGGAAACCTAAATCCTGCGTGGATGGCTGGTGGACTTCAGTCAACCTTTTTCAATCAACGTTAATCTGGGAAACATGTAACAGGCAGCTCTTTCCCCCGTTTCTAGTGCATTTAGAAGGACTGGGTGACACATTGCTAAAAGGGGACAGTGATGACATGGCCACAGCTCCCTGGCCCTCATGGATATTATGGTCTGGATTTGAAAATCAAGAGAGTGAAACGTAAACCAGCTACAATCTCACTTGTCAGGTGGGCTGCCTCTAGCCAATCAGTCTGTCTGTCTCTGTCTGTCTGTCTGTCTATCTATCTATCTAATCTTTCTATCTCCAATCTCTTTCTATCTATGTATCTACTTACCTACCTATCTTTATATATATCTCTTGCCTGCCTGCCTACCTGCCTGCCTACCTATCTGTTATGTTTATCTATCTATCTAATCTCTCTCTTTCTATCTCTAATCTCTCTCTTTCTATGTGTCTATTTACCAACCTATCTCTCTATATATCTCTCAACTGCCTGTCTGCCTACCTATCTGTTATACTGCTCAAAAAAATAAAGGGAACACTTAAGCAACACAGTGTAACACCAAGTCAATCATACATCTGTGAAATCAAACTGTCCACTTAGGTAGCAACACTGATTGACAATCAATTTCACATGCTGTTGTGCAAATGGAATAGACAATAGATGGAAAGCAGAGGCATTTAGCAAGACATCCCCAATAAAGGAGGGGTTCTGCAGATGGTGACCACAGACCACTTCTCAGTTCCTATGCTTTCTGGCTGATGGTTTGGTCACTTCTGAATGTTGGCGGTGGTTTCACTCTAGTGGTAGTATGAGATGGAGTCTACAACCCACACAAGTGGCTCAGGTAGTGCAGCTCATCCAGGATGGCACATCAATGCGAGCTGTCGCAAGTAGGTTTGCTGTGTCTGTCAGCGGAGTGTCCAGAGCATGGAAGCGCTACCAGGAGACAGGCCAGTACATCAGGAGATGTGGCCTTAGGAGGCCAACAACCCAGCATCAGGACTGCTACCTCCGCCTTTGTGCAAGGAGGAACAGGAGGAGCACTGCCAGAGCCCTGCAAAATGACCTCCAGCGGGCCGCAAATGTGCATGTGGCTGCTCAAACGGTCATAAACAGAGGGTGATATGAGGGCCCGACGTCCACAGGTGGGCATCGTGCTTACAGCCCAACACCGTGCAGGATGTTTGGCATTTGCCAGAGAACACCAAGATTGGCAAATTCAGCACTGGCACCCTGTGCTCTTCACAGATGAAAGCAGGTTCACACTGAGCACATGGGACAGACAAGACAAAGTCTGGAGACGCCGTGGAGAACATTCTGCTGCCTGCAACATCCTCCAGCATGACCGGTTTGGCAGGTGGGTCAGTAATGGTGTGGGGTGGCATTTCTTTAGGGGGCCGCACAGCCCTCCGTGTGCTCGCCAGAGGTAGCCTGACTGCCATTAGGTACCAAGATGAGATCCTCAGACCCCTTGTGAGACCTGGTGCGGTTGACCCTGGGTTCCTCCTAAAGCAAGACAATGCTAGACCTCATGTGGCTGGAGTGTGTCAGCAGTTCCTGCAAGACGAAGGCATTGATGCCATGGACTGGCTCACCTGTTCCCCAGGCCTGAATCCAATTGAGAACATCTGGGACATCATGTCTCACTCCATCCACCAATGCCATGTTGCATCACAGACTATCCAGAAGTTGGGGGATGCTTTAGTCCAGGTGTGGGAGGAGATCCCTCAGGAGACCATCGGCCACCTCATCAGGAGCAGGCCCAGGCGTTGTAGGGAGGTCATACAGGCATGTGGAGGCCACACACACTATTAAGCCTCATTTTGACTTGTTTTAAGGACATTACATCACAATTGGATCAGCCTGTAGTGTTTTTTTCCACTTTAATTTTGAGTGTAACTCCAAATCGAGACCTCCATGGGTTGCTAAATTTGATTTCCATTGATAATTTTTGTGTGATTTTGTTGTCAGCACATTCAACTATGTAATGAACAAAGTATTTAATAAGAATATTTCATTCATTCAGATCTAGGATGTCTTATTTTTGTGTTCCCTTTATTTTTTTGAGCAGTGTATTTATCTAATCTCTCTATCTCTAATCTCTCTCTTTCTATCTCTCTCTGTGTATTTACTTACCTATTTATCTATCTCTATACCTCTCTTGCCTGCCTGCCTACCTATCTGTTATATTTATTTATCTAATCTTTCTATCTCTAAATTCTGTTTCTACTTACCTGTCTCTCTCCATATATATCTCTCTTGCCTGCCTGCCTGCCTACCTGTCATATTTATCTAATCTCTCTATTTCTAATCTCTGTCTTTCTCTCTATTTCTATGTATTTACTTACCTACTTCTCTATATATCTCTCTTGCCTGCCTACCTATCTGTTATATTTATCTATCTAATCTTTCTTTCTATCTCTAATCTCTCTCTTTCTATGTATCTACTTACCTACTTATTTGTTTACCTACCTATCTTTCTATATACCTCTCTTGCCTGCCTGCCTATCTATCTACCTATCTACTTACCTTCCTACCAAATCTCTTTCTATCCATGTATCTACTTACCCACCCACCCACCCACCCCCTCTCTCTGTGTGTATCTCTTGTCTCTGTCTGTTTGTCTGTCTGTCTTTCTATCTGCTATGTGGGAGCTTCATCACTGGAAGCTTTCAAGAAGAGACTGGACTGCCATCTGTCAAAAATGGAGTAGGGTCTGCTTTGGTGGAGATGACCTACAAAGTCCCTTCTAACTCTGTTGGAAGATACAGTTAATCTGTATCTCTATCCATCCATCCATCCATCCATCCATCCATCCATCCATCCATCCATCTGTATCTCTAGGGCATAAAATAGATGGATAGCAGCAATAGAGATATATATGGAAACAACACATAATAATACCATAATATAAATGCACATAGGATGGAAATGTATTGTCAACTTTGTAAGGTATAAACCAGTCAGTGCATACCTTTCTTCTGAATTTTGTGAATCGTTATCCTAGAGATGCTCATTTTATGTCAACCTGGAAGGAGGTGATTATCTTTTCTTCGGCGTAAATGATGCTTCTCACCAATAGGACCTCAGGGTGGCAGAACTCAACGGCATTTGTTATTGGCAACGCAACAACGCTGCAAAACTGCATCTGTGCCCTCTCGTTCTGCCAGCCATTTCCTTTGCAGTGGTTGCCAACTCTTTCCCACTAACAATTATTAGAAACAGGTTTTGCATAAAACAGAGAACATGTTTAGTTTCAGACTGAAAACAAACAGCCCACGTGGAACTTTCTATCCAAAGACTTCAGGTGGTGTGCTCTATCTCAAATACAGATATTCCTTGGCTTACAACAGGTCATTTAGTGACCGTTCAAAGTTACAATGCTACTGAAAAAAGTGACTCATGACCGTTTTTCACACAGTGAGCCGTGGTGGTGCAGTGGTTAGAGTGCAGTACTGCAGGCTACTTCTACTACTGCCAGCTGCCAGCTGCCAGCTGTTGGGCAGTTCGATCCTCACTGGCTCAAGGTTGACTCAGCCTTCCATCCTTCTGAAGTTGGTAAAATGAGGACCCAGATTGTTGGGGGCAATAGGTTGACTCTGTAAACTGCTGTAAAGCATTCTAAAGCGGTATATAAGTCTAAGTGCTTTTGTGAAGGAGAGAAGGAAGGAAGGAAGGAAGGAAGGAAGGAAGGAAGGAAGGAAGGAAGGAAGGAAGGAAGGAAGGAAGATGGAAGGAAGGAGGGAGGAAGGAAGGAAGGAAGGAGGGAGGAAGGGAGGAAGGAAAAAAGGAAAAAAGGGAAAAAAAAGGAAGGAAGGAGCCAGGGTGGCATAGTGGTCAGAATGCAGTGCTGCAGGCTAACTCACTGCTCACTGCCGGGAGCTCAATTCTGACCAGCTCATGGTTGACTCAGCCTTCCATCCTTCCAAGGTCAGTAAAATGAGGACCCAGATTGTTGGGGGCAAGGGGCTGACTCTGTAAACTGCTTAGAGGGGGCTGTAAAGCATCGTGAAGCGGTATATAAATCTAAGTGCTAGTGCTATTATGATCGTTGCAGCATCCCCATTGTCACATGATCAAAATTCAGACACTTGGCAGCTGGCTCATATTTATGACAGTTGCAGCGCCCCTGGATCACGTGATCCCCATTTGAGACCTTCTAATGAACAAAATCAGCAGGGAAGCCAGATTTGCTTTAACAACCATGTGACTAACTTAACAACGGCAATGATTCACTTCTACTGTGGCACAAAGGATCAAAACATGTGGGCAGAACTCACTTAAGAATTGTCTTGTTTAGCAACAGAAATATTGAGCTCAGCTGTTGTTTTAATTTGAGGATTGCCTATATTTTCTTTTACCCCAGAAACAAAACTTAAAGGAGATACAAGTGCATCGCTGTTGTGGTTAGCCGGAAGTAGGTGCAGATGGCTGAGGAGAGCAAGGACTCAGATGAGGGGCCAGGACCATCAGGGAGTGGATTGCTGCCTTCAGAGATTGTGGGGGCTGGCAGCAGCGATGAGGAGGTTCCTGAGGAGCCTGTGCCAAGTGCGCATGCGCGCAGGATTGCTCGTAGGAAAGAGCAGTTACAACAGCATGAGTGACTCGAGAGTAAGGCTGCAAGGTAATGGCCCCTCCTTCAAGAAGATAAAAGCCAGCTGTGAAACGAACGTACTTTGTAGGAAGCAAAAACGTTTTGAAACTCCAGCCTCGTGGACATTGCAGTATCTTGGTCGGTATTTGAAGACTCTTGTGTTGTAAAATATTTCTTATTTTAGTTATTCTTGGCAGCCTCGCACAATTTTGGCGAGGCTCGTGCTTATCAAAGTTAATTAGTTCGCAGCAGCCTTTTAACCGGGGATTCGTAAGAATCATTAAAAGGTTTCTGTTCCTTTTGGTTCGTGTTTGTTTTCTTGGAAAAGGGTTTGGGTCAGAACAATTGCAGTCCACCTCATGGCTAATACAAATTGTACATGTAGTCCTTGCTTAACAACTAGCTGCTTGGCAATTGTTCAAAGTTATGATGGACTTCCCCAGACTTACTTTTGACCCAATTTCAAAGTTCCAATGACCGCACCAATGTTTCCTCATGATTTATATTGACTGTTTCCTAGTATGATTTGATTGCTTATTGTACCCTATGACTATCCTTAAGTGTTGTACTTGATGATTCTTGACTCTTGACGAATGTATCTTTTCTTTTATGTACACTGAGAGCATTTGCACCAAGACAAATTCCTTGTGGGTCCAATCACACTTGGCCAATAAAGAATTCTATTCATGTGACCTGCAGTCACATGATCACATTTTCGGGGCTTGGCAACCGACACATACTTACGGATGCTTATTGTGTCCCACAGTCATGCGACTACAATTTGTGGTGTTTTTTTGCCAGTTTCTGACATTTATTTCCAGTTTTCAGCAAAAAAAAATAAATCCATTCATAAAAAACCCACTTCATGACTATAGTGTTTACTTAATAATGGAAGCATTCACTTAATGACTGTGGTATATGCTTAATGGCCAGCTCAAGAAATGTTGTAAAATCATATCATGATCTTTTAGCAACTACTACAAATTATAATTCTGGGCTCAGTTATGGTTGGAAGTCAAGGACTGAATGTATATCAGCCCATTTCAAGCCCACTCTTTTCAATGATTAGAGCATTTTAAATGCTGCCACTCAAAAGGAGTTTTATTTTTACAAAAACCATGCTTTGAGCCTGTAGCCTTATTTCCTTTCAGCCTATCTAAAAGCAATCGCAAATCATCAAATGGAGATGGAGTCGAAATACAGACGTCTCACAAAAATACGTGACTGCAAACATCATTCACTCAGTATCCATCCTTAATTTTTTTTATTTTGCTCAAAAAATTTACACAGCAAAGGAAGAACTACACATAAAAATGCAAACACCTTCAAGTAATGTCAGGACAATCATCATCTTCATTTAACAACTACATAATCCCTTGCGGGATGAAGTCTGGGCAACTGAATGGAGCAAGCAGAGCGTTTACTGGCCAGATGCCCTTCCTGTCACCAATGCAGAGTTTTGTACTGCAGATATATTCTCAGTGTGCCCAGAGAGAGAAATGTCTGTCTCTACCTAGGATCAATCTCACAGCCTCCTGATTGTGAGGTGAGAGTTCCATCTCTAGGCCACCACACCACTCTTAATGTCAGGACAATCTAACAATTAAATTCATACAATAAGTGAGGTACATCACTATTCTATATTTTATGTTTTAAGACACGATCTGTGGAGAGCAGCAATTAAGCTTTTGAACAGCGATGAAATATGTCATAGAATTGCACAGCCGCTATCCAGATGAAATTGGAGACCCTAACACAAACTTATAGTTAATTGGAAATATATAAATGTATTTTAGATTTAAATTTAAAGAGGTCTTTGTTATTAGCCAGAGAGAAACAACACAAGATAGTCAGAAACACAGGAACATCATCGTGAGATAAATGTTTACAATATACACAGAAGAAAAAGGAGGGGAAAAGGGGAAACGGCCCTTTTACATCCATAGCAACCAATCACAGCGTAGATCGTCTCACGCATGACTCAGCATTCTCAAACTGCGGGAAGTCCTCGGCTTATGACCACAATTGAGCTGCCCAACATTTCTGTTGCTAAGCGAAACATTTGTTAAGTAAGTTTTGCCCCATTTTGCAACCTTCCCGGCCGGAGTTGTTCAGTGAATCACTGAAGTTGTGAAGTTAGTTAAGTTGTTACTAACAACTTACTAATTCACTTACTGATTGTTAAGTGAATCTGGCTTCTCCTATTGACTTGGCTTGTCAGAAGGTCACAGAAAGTGATTGTGTGATCTCAGGACACTTCGAGAACTCATAGCTGTCTTTCTGTTTTGTTTTGTTTTTCCATCCCTGCTCCTTTTACACAAAAATGGGAAAGAGAAATTAGCAATGCCTGCCTGCAAATCGCACATTTTACCTGTGAGCTCCTGAGCAAAAGTTGTGAGAAATAGCTGAGTTTGCACCTATCACTTTAAGGCAGGCTAATTTTATAGTAGCATTGTGTGTGTGTGTGCAATTTTATAATAGCATTGCCATATAGATATAGATATAGATATAGATATAGATATAGATATAGATATAGATATAGATGTAGATGTAGATGTAGATGTAGATATAGATATAGATATAGATATAGATATAGATAAAGATATAGATATGATAGATATAGATATAGATAGGGAGGGAGGGAGGGGGAGAGAGAGAGAGAGAGAGAGAGAGAGACAGACAGACAGACAGACAGACAGACAGACAGACAGATAGACAAAGACAAACTGGTCTGAGTTAACAGAACTGCAGAAGACATGGTAGGCTTAAACTTAGTTTTATCCTTGAAAAAGTTACCCAACTATTTCTGCAGGTTCCTTCTTTCCTATCTTTAATTGATCCATACGGGTTATCCACAACTTACTAATGTAATTGAACCTGAAATTATGCTCATAAGCTGTGCTGGTTGTTAAGTTATTATGTGGGTTATTATGTGATTTGAGGATGGTTTTTTTTTTTTTTTTGGTGGAGGTCATTAAGCCAGTGGCACTCATACCCAAAAGCAATAGTCATTAAACAGCTCTCACAGATATTTGGCTGCACTGATTCTATATTTTAAGCTCTTGTTCCAACTGCATTATTCTCCAAATATTGTAACTCTTTTTTTTGTCTTTCAAAATTTTGATTTTTGACTTCTTCATTTCAGCTTCAACAAATATGTGTAATCTGTCTATTATTTCAGAAGAGACTAGACGGTCACTTGTGCGAAATGGTATTGGGTCTTCTGCTTGACCAGGGGGGTTGGTCTAGATCCCCAACCTTTTTTGTACCAGGGACCAGTTTCACGCAGAAACACTTTTACAAGGACCGGCAAAATCAATTCTTCCCCAATAGTAAAGGGCTTCTTTACTATTTCTTTATTAAAAACATATTTTTATATATATTTTAATCATGATTATGCATTCTTTGCGGCCCGGTACAAAATGATCCACGGACCGGTACCGGTGCAGGGCCCGGTGTTTGGGGACCCCTGGTCTAGAAGACCTTGAAGATTCCTTCCAGATATTCTGATCAATCAATTGACTGATATATCACAGAGTAACTTATTTGAAGAATGGTTTATCCGAACATGAGTGCTATGGCTGTGCTAAGTTGTGATATAATTTGCTTGGTTTTGTTTTAGCATGCTGTATGAACCTGGGTCTAAACCAAATAAAAGAGATAAACAAAACAATTGATTGTGTGGCTGAATAAATGAGATAGATAGATAGATAGATAGATAGATAGATAGATAGATAGATAGATAGATAGATAGATAGATAGACAGACAGACAGACAGACAGACAGACAGACAGACAGACAGACAGACAGACAGACAGATAGATGATTGATAGATGGTAGATACATGAAGAATAAATGGATGGATTGATGGATAGTGAGATAATTGATGGATGGTTAAATGATGGATGGATTGATGGATGGACAAACAAATAGATAAAGGATGGATGGATGGATGGATAGATGGATAGATGAATGATGGATAATAATTGATAGATGAATGATTAATAAATAGTTGACATATAGTTGGACAGATACAAACAGACAGACAAATAAATTTCAAGCTGTCCTTTAGCCATACAAGTTCCTTGAATGTTTCTTCAAGAAAAATAAAGCAAAGTTATATGGAGATGATAGAATCAAAATGTTCTGTCCGGAAAAATGCGAGGTAGACCGGGTTCCAACAACAAAGTCTTTATTCCAACACAATCAGTAAAAACGGAACATTGGCTCAAGCCGCGACAGCCTTTTATACTCTCCTGTCGGCCGGCTTGTAGCCAATGACATTCATTTGATTTTGCCGCCTTTGTGCGGCTTCGAGGATTGGTTCCTTTTGAACCAATCCCTTTTAGTTTTTAGTAACCAATCAGAATGAGTTATTTGGAGCCAACTATTTTATACAGAACACAAAACAAGAGATATGAAATACAAAATTTAAGGGTTCACAAGTGTTTGCAAACTACTGAAGCTGAATATTTTTTAAAGTTAGCCTTCCCAAAGTGCTGAAAGTATAAAAAACAGCATTCTTTTCCTCTCTGTCTTTAAAGGTAAGAAGAAAAAAGTCATGGCCCAGTTTTACTAAAATGCAATCTTCTACGTGAATGGTCGGTCCCCTCAACCTTTTTTTTTAATAGCCAGTATTTTTCACATTTCCAAAGCATTTGCATATGTGACATCTGCTTTTGTCACGGGACGGTTTCACAGGAATAGCCAATGCTTTGACAGAAGAGGGCAGCAGATTTGAAATTATTTTTAGTACGTTTTTTTTTCATTGTATCTGTGTTTCCATTTGCTCATTACTCAGTAGGAAATCTTGAAGAGTTGGAGGGCTATTTTTTTCCTAAAAAAAGATCAGTCATGGAGGTGGAGATGATAATATGTACCAGGTGAAGAAAACAGATGGAAAATTCGTGCTTGTAACTCACAGCCTAAAGGCTAGGTCCCACTGGCTGACGGACGCAAAACATATGCATAAAGGACACAGCGGATGAACAAAATTTCAGGGGTGGCTCCATCCATTGTCATCCGCTCCAAAAAGTGGTAAAAATTTGCATAAACAGAACGGAAAAGAACAGAAAAGAACGGACGTGGGTAGTATGTAGCGGGGATGTAAAACGGATGTTCATAGGAAGCCTAGCGGATGACAGCAGATTGAAGCAGATGACACACTGAAGGGGTTCCGGGGGAGAATTTCGGACGCATAGCGGAAGGGGCGGATGCATAGCGGATGAAGCGGATACACTACGGACGCCTATAGGAAACAAAGGGGATGCCTCACGGATGTATATCGGATGCAAAACGTTCACTGCGCATGCGGGGAGTATGAATTGCGTCAGCTCTGTGGATATAAAAGGATGCAGCACGCACACAGTCAGCATACAGGGGAAAGACGCGCTGCCACATACATCTAGCAGGAACACCATGGTTCATCAGTCAGGCAAGAAGAGGAAGCCTGTGCCTACTCCTTCCAGCCCTGGCAAGAAGGACAGAACCAGCATCCCACCCCCTGGAACTGACTCTGAACCTGCTGCTGCTGTGGTGAACCAGCCCCAAGGCCCTCAAAGCCCTGCTGCTGAAGGCCCTGCTGCTCAAGCTCCTGAAGGCCCTGCTGCTCAAGCCCCTGAAGGCCCTGCTGCTCAAGCCCCTGCCAGAGGGAGGAAGAGGCAAGGGAAGGAGAAGGGACAGAGGAAACAGTACACCGTTTCCGAGGAGCATGAGGATGAGGTGCTGGAATGGCTGAGGGAGAACAAGTACCTCTGGAGAAAGGGCCACAGACTGTATCGGGACACCAAGAAGCAGGCAGCTTGGAGAGACAAGGCAGAGAGCCTGGGGTACACCGCAGAAGTACTCCTTGGATGGTGGAAGCACATGCACACCTGGTATGGCAAGCTACACCTCAAGAAATCCGGGCAGGTCACTATCAAGCTCACTGACCAGGAGATGTACGTCAGGGCCAAGTGCAGTTTCCTGGAGGGTGAGATCCGCCACCGAGGAGCAGCCCCTCTGACACCCCTCTCCCTCAGACAGCCCACAGACAGCCAGTCCTCTTCCAGCCAGGAGCCAGCTACCCTGTCCAGGCAGGTGTCTTCAGAGGGCCCCACGGCAGAGACCCCCCTGACAGCTGCACTCCCCATGCCAGCGGACTTGGAGGATCCCCTGTCACAAATGGAGTAAGAAGCAGCAGCCACCAGAAGCCAACCCACACCCAGCTCCAGAGGATGCAGGCAGAGAGGCAGACTGGAGGGCCAGAACCACAGTGTGCTGTTGGAGATCAGGGACACAATGAAGGCCAGCACAGAACTTCTCTCTCAGCTGGTCCACTTGGACAGAGGATCCTCGAGCCGCAACATCTTCATCACCTACCTGAGGGACCTGCCCGAGGCCCAGTACCAGATGATGAAGGAGAAGATAACAGCACTTCTACACAACCCTCAAGGCCCAGCTGAAGCTGCTCCTACCCAGTCCAGGTCTGCTCCTCCACCCCAGGCGATTTCATGGCCCTTCCACGGCTTTCAACAGCCCCTCACCTACCAAGGCTACAACTACCAGACTTCCCACAGCACAAGCAGAACTTCCCAGTCCAGGCCCAGGTTCTTCAGACGCCACAGATGCCAGTCCTCACCCAGCTGCAGACAAGACAGCCCCACTACACTCCTCCTTCCTCCACCCCACAGCCAAGCCCGTCAACGGACAATGTGTCATCAGTATTAGGCCTGACATCTCAAGTCCTTGATGAAGGACCTCTCAACCTCACAGGACTGAGTCAGCTCTCGGAGAGCTTCCTGAACACACCATCTCCTGTTGTACCCTCGGGGCCAAGCATCCCAATGGTGCCTCAGACCAGCACTCAAGCCACAGCCACCTCCACAGTCCCTGCCCGCTTGACAGCTGAGACCATGGACATGACTCAGAGTGACTGAGAATAGTGTCAGAGACTGAGTTGTTTACTTGTTAAGTTTATCTTTGCTTAAGACACTTTACTTGGTTCATTTTGCTTATTTAATAAAGTCATAAAGTTTACCTAAGAAAGTTAATAAAGGTTATTTTTGCTTAAGACACTTGGTTCATTTATTTACTTAATGAAGTGTTGGTGAAAACTTTGAAAAAATGGTTAAGCCTTTGCATGCTTGTGGGATAGATAAGGATAGTTGTGGGATAGATAAACCTCCAGTGAAAGCATAATGGGACTGTATGGTCCACCATCCCAGCTGCCATACATATGGACCTTTTTTATCAATAACAATTTATTCATTGATCAACACATTTTAAAATAAACAAAGCTCTTTATTAATGCCGTATTCATTGTAGGATCACTCAACATACATGGCACAATCTCATCAGTGTTATGCGACAGGCTCAAGGAAGCATCCATTAATCATCTATCATCATGTCTTGCCACTCCACTGCTCCAGCTGGGGAGTTGCAGCAGTGTCTTAGTAGGTTGCGCTGCTTCTTCCCTTCACGTGAAGCTCTGTTGGGGCCTTGTACATCCACAGTGTCTATCAGGTTTCATCCTTGCCTCCATTCACCAGGCTCCATGTCCCCATTCCCTTGTTGACGGTCCACAAGACTGTTCTGCAACACTGGGTAGCGGGTGCGCATGAGATTGTGTAGGATGCAGCAAGCTTCCATGATGCTCCTTACAGTCTCTGGGTCATGCTGCATGGTGGTGAGAAGCATCTGGAACCTGTTGGCCAGGATGCCGAAGACGTTCTCCACCACCCATCTTGCCCTGGACAGCCTGTAGTTGAAGATCCCCTCTTCACAGGTGAGGTATCTTGTACTGTACGGCTTCATAAGGTAGGTTCTGAGGGAGAAGGCGTCAACACCAATGATGAAGTAGGGCACATCTTGTGTGTCATTGGGTAGGGGGTCTGGATCTGGAAAACACATGATGAGGTTGCGTTCCAGCCCATCCTTGAGGTCACTTGCGTTGTGTACCTGGCCATCTGAAGCTGACCCGTTGCCTGAAGCATCGATGTAGATGAACTTGTAGTCAGCATCAACCACGGCAAAGAGGATGATACTGAAGAAGCCCTTGTAGTTGTAATAAGTGGACCCTGAGTTGGCTAGAGCTTTGCAGGCCATGTGCTTCCCATCAATGGCTCCAATGGTGTAGGGAAAGATCCACCTCTGATACCACTCTTCTGCAAGTTTTCTCCAGCCTTGTTCAGTGGTGGGGCACTTGAGGAGCTCTTTGATGTATTCTTTGATGATGGCCTGCACCACTTCTCTGCCCACTTTGCTGATGCTGTTGTGTGGCACCCTCCATGCATACTGCATGTTTCTGTATGTGGTTCCAGAGGCCAGATGCCGCAGAGTCAATGCCACCTTCAGTACGGGGTCCAAGTTGGGACGGAAGTTGGTGCTAGGCTTGGTCAACCTGGGTCTCAGACGCTCTACAAGTTCATCAAACATGGCTGGTGGCATCCTCATGAAGTGATGGAATGCATGAGGCTCTTCATTCCTCAGCTCTACCATCAACTGGTCATACAGTCCAAACTCCATTCTTCTCACGATCCATCCTCGGACCCACACAGCTCTTGGACGTCTCCTTCTTCTCCTTGTGTAGAAAAGGTGAAACAGTCTGAACAGGGTCTGGTTCTGGTGATGAATGATTGCAGCTACCATACGGACTGTGTCATGATCCCTGGTGGAGAACAATTGATGATATGGAAGACCAAGACCAAGGGTGAAGAGGTCTGTACACCACGGCTGCTGGACTCATACTGAGATCCAGATGATTTTCTCCCCCTTTTTATAGGAAATATCGGTAATCTGCTAGGTGTCCTTCTACATACTCTAGACATACTCCAGACATCCTAAATATCCGAGATACATCCCAGATACAAATGTTTTTTCCATTTTGAATACTTTATATACGAGATGCATACGCTTGCATCCTTTCTATTTCCGTGCTACTAACGCTGTGTAGATGTTCGGTGTACCTTTTGTTTCCTCCCTCTTTCTGTTTTCAGCTGCAGCGGATGTGAGTTGAGGGGATGGTCAGAGGATGCAGACAGGATACAGCGGACGTTTAATGGATGATAACGGACATAGAATGTTTGTTGCCTGTATATGTCGCGGATGTACATCGTATGCAGCGGAAAGTTCATCTCCTCACAAAGTTTTGTGCAGCTCAAAACTTCTTGCACAGATGAAATTGCAGTGGATGGATGCTCGAGGGATAGAGCGTATGAAACACGTATGCAGTGACTACACAATGGATACATAGCGTTTTCCAACAGATGGCAAGCTTTTTTTAACGTTTTACATCCTCTTTGCATCCATAAGTGCAGTGGGGCCGGGGCTTAAGCCTCTGCAGGCGATATTGTATGCACCGTGACCTCATGTTATATAAATAATGGGAATTTTGATCTTTGTATCATTTGGGTGATGCTGCCATAACATGTGACTTTGTCATGGCTTTTAGTACATAGAATGACAGAGATGGGAGGGACCTTGGAGGTCTACTAATCCAAGCCCCTGCTCAAGCAGGAAACCTTGTACAATTTCAGACAAATGATGGTCCAGATTCTTCTCCAAAACTTCCAGCTATGGGGCACCTGCAACTTCTGAAAGCAACTTCTTACAAATGTGTAAAAGGTTTTTCTGTAAAAACTTGTTACAGTAGTGTGTAGCAGCAGTCAAAAAAGTCAATGCAATCCTAATTTGCATTAACAAAGGGATACAACCAAAATCAAGGAAGGTACTAATTCTATACACCATTTCTGACAAATGGCAGTCCAATGTCTTCTTAAAAGTCTCAAGTGATGGCACTCCCACAACTTCCGAGGGCAATTTCTCTTCCATGGGTTGATTGTTCTCACTATCAGAAAGTTTCTCCTTATTTCCAGGTTGAATCTCTCCTTGTTCAGTTTCCATCCATTATTCCTTGTCTGGCCTTTGGGTGCTTTGGAAAATAGCTTGACCGAGGGACCTCCCTATGGCAGCCCCTCTGTTCTGTTTGGATAATAAGGTACACGAGACTGGTAGTTCAACAAACAGCTCTTTATTTAAACAGTATAGTGAGTTATTTGCAGAACGTTTGCCAAAGCCACGGAAGCCCTTCTTATAATGACTGCTCGCAGCTTGTGGCCAATGAAAGCTCTTGAAGAATTCCCGCCGTTAGGCGGGCCAATCATAATGGTGTTTAATTGACCAATCTGAGAGCGGCCTATTCGGCCAATCAGTTTTATTTATTTGGAGTCTTCTAATTTTCACACACAACACCCTCAAATATTGGAAGACTGCTATCTTGTCTCCCCTGGTCCTTCTCTTCTCTAGACAAGCCATGCCCAGTTCCTGTAGCCATTCTTCATATGTTTTAGTCGCCAGTCCCCAAGCACCAATTTCTGCAAGCACCACATTCATATTCTTTCTCTTCTCTAAAACTATTCAACGTTCCACCATCCCCAACCATAAAGCCAACTGAGAAGAAAAAATAAATATCACATACATAAAAAAAAGAACAGAAACTCCTTTAGCAGGAGAATAAACCTTCTGAGAAAGCGCAAGGCAGATTTTACTGTTGTGGATCAATTTCTGTAAACCACACTAAAGGTTTTTCTCTGGTATTAGAAGAGTGACCTCAAGGTTAGAACAAAACAATTAAAATTACACACACACACACAGCCTTGGTGGAAAGGGAATATTGTGCTGACACCTTTGGCAGCTTTAATGCTTACTTTGCTTTTTATTTTGTGAAATCAAAGGTGTGAAGAACGAAGCTCCACAAATTCAGAAGAATTCAGATGAAAATCTTCCGGTCAAAGTTAGCTGAGGTGCTGATCTTCAGGAATTCTAGAGTGGGGATACTCTCCGTGTCAAATAACAGCATAACTGAGTTGTAAGAATCCTTAGAGATCTTCTAGTCCAACCCAAGCAAAGAACTCTATATCATTTCAGACAAATAGCTGTCAATGTAATGGCCTGCCAGCGGCCAGCAGAGCTGGTGGCAGATTCAGACAATGAGGAGGTTGAGGAGGAACATGGGCCAGTCCTGGAGTCTGGGGAAGGCTGTGATGAATGCTCTGCATTGGAGGCAGAGATGGAGCCAGGGCCGTCTGATGGTTATCAGCTGCCTTCAGAATCTGAGATCAGTGGGGCAGAAGAACAGCTGGAGCCTGTTCCCAGTGTGCCCATGCACAGAGCTGCCAGGAGAAGGGAACAGTTAAGGAACAAGAGTCAACTCATGAGTAAAGGCTCCAGTGGACAGTGAATGGGCCCTTCCATAGGGGATAAAGAGGAGCGAAAGGGGGAATGGTGTTTGCAGGAGACAATTAGTTCAATTCAATTGGGTGAAGATCTGTTCCTGACTTCTTGCCAAGTAATTGCTGCCACAGCATGGCATTTGGAAGATATCAGCCTGGCAACTCTCCAAGCCAGATAAAGGTCTGTAGTTGTGAAATCTCATGAAAGACTGTTTGCCAAGACTTTGATGGAGAGGAATTCACTGTCAACTAAATAAAAGGGGTTTTATCAGGACAAGGAGTCTGCTTCATGATCTTGGGAAACCTAGGTCAGAACAGTCAAATCTCTTCTTTGAAGTTTCCAACGTTGGAGCATCCACAACTTCTGAAGGCAAGTCATTCCACTGATTAATTCGAAGAATTAATAAGGAATTTTCTTAGTTGTAGGTTGCTTCTCTCCTTGATTAGTTTCCATCCATTGCTTCGTGTCCTGCCTTCTGGTGGTTTGGAAAATAATTTGACCCCTCCAATGTTACAGTGCAGGGAGAGTGAACCTGACATCACTAATCAAGGGTATGTGATCTGTTCTTACCACCCTTTTCACTTCTTTAAAATCTGCAGAGGAATGAAGGAACATGAACTAATGCACGTGGGAACAGAAATAGGAAAGAGCAGAGGCCATCCAATTGAAGTAATGGAGACTCTTTTGTAAATTTGTAGCTTGTGCCTAGTAAGAAGCTCTTTTAAAGACTCACTGGAAGGCTGGAAGGAACCTTTAAGGTCTTCTAGTCCAACCCACTACTCAAGGCATTAGACCTTATACCATCCTGGTCAAATGATTGTCCAGTCTATTTTTGAAAACTTCCAGTGATGAAGCACCCACAGCTCCAGGAGGATAGCTATTCCATTGATTAATTGTTCTAAACTTCCAGGTTGTATCTCTCTTTAATAAGCTTATATGCATTATTTTTTGTCCAGCCCTGTGGTGCCTTGGAGAAAAAGTTGACCCCTTCCTCTCTGTGACAGCCCCTCAAATATTGGAAGACTGCTATCATGTCATGCCTAATCCTTCTCTTTGGTAGGCTAGCGTTATTGCATTGCATTGCATTGCATTGAGTTGCATTGTTTATTATTTTATTTTTATCCCACTTTTATTACTTTTACATATAACTCAAGGCAGCAAACCCATCCAACAATTCTCCTCCTCCTATTTTCCCCACAACAACAACCCTGTGAGGTGGGTTGGGCAGAGAGAGAGAGAGAGAGAGAGAGAGGGAGAGAGATTGGTTACCCAGCTGGTTTTCAGTATGGTTCAGACCAAACTAGACATAGTTGATTTAAAGGTCAAGGTTTCCCCCATCCAATTGTGCGTCCAACTCTAGGGGGGTTCTGCTCATCTCCATTTCTTGGCTGAGGGAGCCAGTATTATCCGAAGACATTTCCATGGACTTGCAACCAGCGTGATTATATGCCAAGGAATACAGAACGCTGTTACATTCCCATCGAAGTGGTGCCTATTTATCTACTCGCATTTGCATGCTTTCGAACTGCTAGGTGGGCAAGAGCTGCAACAAAGAACAGGAGCTCATCTCATCCCGCAGCGCTTGGGTCTCAAACTGGCCTGTCAACTCTCCAGCTGACAAGCTCAGTGTCATTAACAGCTGAGGCATTGCACTTAGTCCTCGACTTACAACAATTGAACCCAAAATGTATGTTGCTGAAGTTCACTTAACAAATTTCTCAAGTTCACTTAACAAATTTACCCCATTTGACAACTTTTCTAGCCACATTTGTTCATTGAATCGCTGCAATTGTTAAATTAGTAACACCACTGTTAAGTGAACTTGGCTTCCCCATTGATTTAGCTTGTCAAAAAGGTCACAAAAGCTGATCACATAACACTGCAATCATCATAACTATGAGTCAATTGTCAAACATTCAAATGTAAATTGCATGCCCGAGGAGATGCTGCAATAGTCATAAGTGTGAAAAATGGTCATACGTCATTTTTTTGTAACTTCAAACGGTTACTAAATGAACTGTTGTAAGTCGAAGGCTACCTGTATTTGGTGTATCATATTTGTACGATCAACATTGAGACAAAAAAAATATCTGGCCCCATTTTATCACCTTTCTACCCTCAGCTGCTAAGGGAATCACTGCTGCTGTTCAATTTTTATTTTATTTTATTTATGTTATTATTAAGGAACATGGTGGCTCAGTGGCTAAGAGGCTGAACTTGTTGATCAGAAAGGTCGGCGGTTCAAATTCCTAGCGCCACGTAATAGAGTGAGCTCCCATTCCTTGTCCCAGCTTCTGCCAACTTAGCAGTTCGAAAGCACATAAAAATGCACATAGAAAAATAGGGACCACTTTGGTGGGAAGGAAACAGCATTCCATGAGCTTTTGGCATTTAGTTATGCCGGCCACATGACCACGGAGACGTCTTCGGACAGTGCTGGCTCTTTGGCTTTGTAACAGAGATGAGCAGAGCCCCCTAGAGCTGGAAACGACTAGCATGCATGTGTGAGGGGAACCTTTACATTTATGTTATTATTACTTTATTATTTCACTTTTATTTCATTTTCTTATCACTTTATTTTGTTTTATTTTATTCTAGCTCCCTCAAATATTCATTTTGCTTCCAGACCCCTAATCATCTTGGTTGCTCTTCGTTGTGCACTTTCTAGGGGCTCAACATATTTTCTGTATCGTGATGACCATAACATGGTGACTCATATGTATTTTTAAAAGATTGGTATCCATGGACATTAATTATTATTGTTGTTGTTGTCATAGTCCTGCCTCTTTTGTACTGAATTTCAATTTACTCCCTTGGCTGCATCTGGAGACAGTTCGTTTTATAATTGCTGAAATTACAATTAAAGAGAAATCATTAAATGTCAGCAGCTCCTTTCAGCAAGATTGTCAGCTCCTGTGACCGCAATCTGATCAGAAGGGAGCATCTGCAATTTGCATTAGCATTAGTGAAAGAACCAATGGAGCTTTAATGGGAGAAAATTTGAAAGAACACTGAGTGCTGCTATTTGTATCAATCAGAATAGAGCTGGAAGGGACCTTGGAGGTCTTCTAGTCCAACCCCCTCAAGCAAGAGACCCAATGCCATTTCAGATAGGTGGTTGTTCACTTTCTTCTTAAAAACCTCCTGTGATGAAATCCCTACAATTTCTGAAGGCAAGCTGTTCCCCTGGTTAATTGTCCTCACTGTTAGGAAGTTTCTCCTTAATTCCAAGTTGCTTCTCTCCTTGATTAGTTCCCCTCCATTGTTTCTTGTGTTCTGATGTTTTGGAAAATAAATTCACCCCCTCCCCTTTGTGGCAACCTTTCAAATACTGGAATACTGCTATCATGTCATTCCTATTTCTTCTTTTCTCTAGACTAGCCTGCAACCATTCTTCAAATGTTTTTTGTCTCCAGGCCTTAAATAATCTTGCTTACTCTTCTCTGCACTTTTTTCAAACTCTTAACATCTTTTTTTGTAATGAACTAGTAGTTGTAAAAAAAAAAAAAAAAAAGATGTTAAGAGTTTGAAAAAAGTTTTTGAGGAAGGGCTGATAACTGGAGCAGCTTTTGTTGACCTCTCTGCGGCCTACGATACAGTGAACCATAGGATTCTTACAAGGAAAGTCTTTGAGATGACCAAGGATGTCAAGCTAACACAATTGATCCAGAACCTGCTTTCAAACCGGCGGTTCTATGTGAATCTGAATGGTACCCACAGCAAATGGCGGAGACAGAAAAACGGTCTCCCGCAAGGAAGCGTCCTTGCCCCGCTTCTTTTCAACATCTACACGAATGACCAACCAATCCATCCAAGTACAAGGAGCTACCTGTATGCCGATGATCTCTGCATTGCCTCACAGAAGCAATCCTTTGAAGAGGTGGAAAAAGCACTCAGTGATGCTCTGGCAGGTCTAACTCCTTACTATGCCGCAAATCACCTACGTGCAAACCCGGAGAAGACTCAATTTAGCGTCTTCCACCTTAAGAACAGAGATGCTAACCGACAACTGAGGGTCAGATGGTATGGAAAATGGCTTAAACACACCAATAAGCCGATCTATCTAGGTGTCACACTGGATCGTTCCCTTACTTACAAGGAGCACATTGCCAAGATAAAGGCGAAAGCTGGAGCAAGGAACAGCATATTGAAGAAGCTTGCTAATACAAGATGGGGAACAGATGCCAAAACTATCCGCACCACAGCTCTTGCTCTATGCTTCTCCACTGCCGAATATGCAGCCCCTGTCTGGTGTAGGTCATCCCATGCTGCAAAGATCGACCCAGTCCTGAATGCAGCTTGCAGAGTTATCTCTGGATGTCTGCGTCCAACAAGAGTAGATGACCTTTACTTACTGTGTGGTATTGCTCCACCACACATCAGGCGAGAGGTCTCAGCACAGATGGAGAAAACCAAGCAAGAAGTTAACCC
>BLBF01000010.1:3344317-3359167 GCA_015471245.1 Laticauda colubrina
GAAGAGAAGAGAAGAGAAGAGAAGAGAAGAGAAGAGAAGAGAAGAGAAGAGAAGAGAAGAGAAGAGAAGAGAAGAGAAGAGAAGAGAAGAGAAAATATGGAATGGAATGGAGTGGAGTGGAGTGGAGTAGAGTAGAACAGAACAGAATAGAAAATATGGAATGGAATGGAATGGAATGGAATGGAATGGAATAGAATAGAATAGAATAGAATAGAATAGAATAGAATAGAATAGAATAGAACAGCAACAAGAATAAGAATAAGAATAAGAATAAGAATAAGAATAGAATAGAATAGAAAATATGGAATGGAATGCAATGGAATAGAATAGAATTCTTTAGTGGTCAAGTGTGATTGGATACACAAGGAATTTAACTTGGTGCAAATGCTCTCAGTGTACATAAAAGAAAAGATGCTTCAGTTCACACCACAAGCTGCACCACAGAAGAGCAAGCCAAGGTGACCGCTAACCAAGCCCAAAGAGAAACGCACCACAGCTTCCCTGTCTAATCGAGGGAAGGAGGTTTTGATTCTCGTGCTGTACGCAACCCTTCCTCCCCTTCTCCGAAAGATTCAAGTCCTGGAGCAAAGCCAGACAATGATGGGTTCATCCAGTACCCAGGTTTAAAGGGGTCGTGCGAAGGCAGCCAAGCTTCTTTTTTTTAATCCCCTCGTTTACCTCTTCAGATAGTTTCTCCCGGACAGGATCTGCTGCAGCAAGGTGACCACGGCGAAAGCGCAGATGAAAATGAAAAGCAAACTTCGGTTCCCCAGCAGATCCCGGTTGAAAGTCGGGTCCGTGTAGCCCATGCTGGCGGCGGAGGGACGAACGAGGCAGAGGTATCCGTCCGGTCAACCCCGGCCAAGAGCGCAAGCCATTATTCGGGCACCGGGACGGCCAGGCGGCCGGAGGAACCGCTCGGGCGCCCCAGCCGAGCGCAAAAGCCAAGGACGCGGCGCCCCCGCATCGCGCCGGGAACGGACGGGAGGAACCGGGGATGGCGCGTTCCCAGCGACCCCCTCAAAAGTTTCCGGGCGCGGGGAAGAAGCGCAGCGGGACCGCCGCCTCAGGAGAGCCCAGCGGAGCCCGTCCTCTCTCTCTCCCCCGCCGTCACCGGCGCGCCCCCGAGGAAGGCGACGGCGGCGGCGGC
Organism: Laticauda colubrina; assembly: GCA_015471245.1. Taxonomy (NCBI): domain Eukaryota; kingdom Metazoa; phylum Chordata; class Lepidosauria; order Squamata; family Elapidae; genus Laticauda; species Laticauda colubrina. The sequence goes on from BLBF01000010.1 coordinate 3,345,468, forward strand.
GCTGCTGCTGCTGCTGCTGCTGCTTTTCTTCCCCTGAGAAGCCAAAAGCAGGCGCGAAGAGCGGCCAGCGAGCCCGAAGTAGCCGCCGGCTCCGCACCGACGCCTTGAGGGAAGTAGCCGGCTCGGCGCCCTCCGCGGCCGGAGCGGCTGGCTGACAAGGAAGGAAGGGCGGCCGGGGGAGGGGGGGCGCCGAAAGCCGCAGTTCGTCGCGACGACTCTAACGAGCCGTATCCAAAGGCGGGCGGGAAGGCGTGAGGGAAGGAGGCCGGGGGAGGGTCTCATTTGGCGGGAGGGAAGTGGAGGGGGGGGGGGCAGGAATGGCTCCTCCGTCTCCTGTCTCGGCGGGTCTTGAGGATGCCTCCTCCTCCTCCTCCTCCTCCTCCTTTTCCTCCGGCCTTGCGCCGGCTTCTTCTGCCCCCTCCTCGCCTTCCCCCGCCCCGTCCAGCCTCGGAGAAAGCGAGCAAGGTCGCCGCGCCTCCATTTCAAGGACGCGGGAGCGCCGCGCCGCCTCGCCGAAGCTCTGAGGGAAGCCGGCTGGACACGCGCGCAGGCCGGAGACTTTCAAGGATACTTGCCCTCCCTCCACGTCCCCGTCCAAAGTTTGAGGTGTTTCAGAGGTGGTCCTCGACTTACAACGGTTCGTTTAGTGACTTTTTGGGGAAGTGACCTTACCCCCCCCCCCAGGGATTTAGGACAGTTCCCCCCCCCCCCCCCCCGCTTACCACCATTGCGGCGTTTCTCCAAGGTCACCTGATGGAAAATTCCGGCACTTGGCAACCGACTCATAGTTATGACAGGCTGCAGTGTCCCGACACGTCATAGGATTCTCCATTTTTTGTGACCTTCGGACCAGCAAAGTCAACAGGGAGGCCAGATTCACTTCACGGCTCTGTCGCTAACTTTTAACAACTGCTGGGAGTCACTGAACAACGGTGGCAAGAGAGATCGTAAAAGGGGGCAAAATTTTGATTTAACCACTGTCTAGCTCGGCGACAGAAATTTGGGGCCTCAATTGCGGTCGTATGGCGAGAGAAAGAGGCCGTGTCTCAGCCTCGCTGCTGCCTCTCCGATTCATTTAGTGACCATCCCTGCGCAAGATGCTTTGAAAGAAGTTGAGGGCCCGGGAGGAGGACTTGAGATTGACCTTGGGAGGGGAAAGCAAGATGGAAAGAAGCTCCTTGCAAACTGAGAAACCTGAATCAAGAAGGGCTCTTCAGGAGCATGTCTGAATGCTTTGCTTTCTCCCCTCTTTATTCTTGTCCCATCCTGGGCACAGTGAGATATTAAGCATCCCTAAACAGTCGTATTACAAGGAGGATTTATGAGAAAGGGATGGGTATGGATGTGATATGAATGCGGAAATGGTCAGATGCCAATTGGAGCAGGGCCTCCAGGAAAATGCTAGGCTTTGAATTTGTGGTGCATCAGGGGGAATGTCCAGAGACCCAAGTGAATAAAACTGCTTGAAGATAGTCCTTAACTTGTAACTACAGTTTGAGACCAGAATTTTGGTGATTTAGCAAGGCAGTTGTTAATAATAAGTGCGCTAGTGCTTAGACTTGTATACCACTTCATAATGCTTTGCAGCCCTCTCTCATCGGTTTAAAGAGTCAGCGTACTGCCTACAACAATCTGGGTCCTCGTTTTACTGATATCGGAAGGATGGGAGGCTGAGTCAACCTTGAGCCGGTCAGGATTGAACTCCTGGCTATGGGCAGAGTTTGCTTGCAATACTGCACTTTAACCACTGCGCCACTGGGGGAAGGAAGGGGAGGGAGGGGGGATGGAGGGAAGGAAGGAGGGAAGGAAGGAAGGAAAAAAAATAAGGAAGGGAACAAGAAATAAAGGAAGGAAAATAGGGAAGGAAGGAAGGAAAGACAATAGCACTTAGATTTATATACCGCTTCCCAGTGCTTTTATCACCCTCTCTTTGAAGTGATTTACTCTTGGCCCCAACAATCTGGATCCCCATTTTACCCACCTCGGAAAGATGGAAAGCTGAGTCAACTTTGAGCCGGTCAGAATCGAATTCCTGGCAATGAGCAAAGTTAGCCTACAATACTGCATTCTAACCACTGTGCCACCAGAGCTAACTAAGTGACTCATGCCCAGTGTTATGTTCTCTCTTGCCACCATTGTTTAAGCAAATTGCTGCAGTTGATAAGTAGTGGATTGTTAAATGAATCCTCCTTTGACTTGGCTTGTCGAAAGCCAACTGGGAAGGTCACAAGTGGTGATCATATAGAACCCCAGGATGCTGCAGCCGTTGTAAATTATAAGGCCAAACCTGGAATACTGCCTCCAGTTTTGGTCGCCACGATGTAAAAAAGATGTTGAAGATGATTAGAGGACCAGAGGATAAAACATACAAAGAACAGTTGCTGGAAGTAGGTCTATCTGGTTTGATGAAAAGAAAGACGAGGAGTGACATGATAGCAGTGTTCCAATATCTCAAGGGCTGCTGCAAAGAAGAGGGAGTCAAGCTATTCTCCAAAGCACCTGAAGGCAGGACAAGAAGCAACGGATGGAAACGAATCAAAGAGAGAAGCAACCTGGAATTAAGGAGAAATTAACTGAGAACAATGAATCCGTGGAACAACTTGCCTCCAGACGTTGTAAATGCTCCAACACTGGAAGTTTTTAATAAGAGATTGGATAACCATTTGTCTGAAATGGTATAGGGCAGAGGTCAGCAACCCATGGCTCTGGAGCCACACAGGGTTCTTTCATCCCTCTACTATGGCTCCGTCACTCAAAATATGCATCACAACTGCCAACGTGCGACACCCGCCAGCAAGTGATTTATTGAGTTTTTTGACCCCTGGTAGGCCAACCATGGATACATTCAAGAAATGAAAAGTTTCAGAAGAGAATAGAACACTTAATTCAACTACATATGCTAGTGGCTGCTCAGGAACTAGTCAGACACAGGAAAGGTTTTGTGGCTCCTGGTGTTTTCTATGGGAAATGGGACCAAATGGCTCTGAATGTTTAAGGTTGCCGGCCCCTGGTATAGGGTTTCCTGCCCTAAGCAGGCGATTGGACAAAAGACCTCCAACTGTTATTCTAATATTTCTAAATACATGCCAGTTTGTTCGATTTTAAACACATAACTGTGGTGATGCTACAACGGTTGTTTGGGCGAGGAGTAGTGGTAAATCACTATTTTCAGTGTAATTATGAACAGTCACTAAGCAAATGGTTGCAAGTTGAGCCCAATCTGTACTTTCTCTGTGTTCTGTCCCATGGCTCACCTGAAGATGACCACATCATGTTCACCCTTAGTGCTCCTCATTGGTATTCAGGTTCAGTCCCAAAGGTGCGTTTTCAAAAGTCAACTGGACTTTCTGGTTCTTCTCGAAAGACGTTTCGCTTCTCATCCGAGAAGCTTCTTCAGCTTCTGACTCAACAGAGGGGAATGGAAGGATTGATATTCCATGCAGACAGCTGGTCATTTGCATTCTTCTAAAGAGTCGTTGAGTCATCTATGTCAAAATTGAACAGCCCTCTCTCAACAAGAGGGGAAAGGATACGACATCATCTATCTCCAATCTACAACACAATCCTTTGAACAGTTCCAAGAAGACTCCACACTTATTTGCACCACTCAGATGACCCTGAGGACATAGATAAACCTTCAAGTGCTTCAAGGACCCTCAAAAAGAATGCAAATGACCAACTGTCTGCAAGGAGTATAAATCCTTCCATTCCCCACCATCCAGTCAGAACTGAAGAAGCCTCTTGGATGAGAAGTAAAATGTCTTCAAAGAAAAACCAGTAAGTCCAATTGGCTCTTGAAAAAAAGCACTTTTGGGACAACTATGACCTGGATGACTGAGAATCTCCATAGACATTCAGGTTCAGTCTTTCTGGCCTGCCATGTTCCAACATAATTTCTAAGACAGAGCCAGAAATTGGAATAATGCCCGTAGATCTGTAAGAACTTACATGAGCTATTACTCACTTCAGTGAGTTAGTTCAATGTTTTTTTTTCCTTCTGTTCAAGTCCCATCTGATTCTCAGAGACTGCATTGTACAAATTCTTGCAGTTTGCTTGGCAAGACTTTTTCAGAAGGAGAGGCAGGCCTTAACATACAACCACCATGGAGACTAAAATTTCTCTTGTTAAGTGAGACATTTGTTAAGTGAGTTTGGCCCCCTGTTACATTTTTTTTCTTTCTTTTTTACAAAATTTTATTGAAAAAACATAAAAAAATGGAACAGTACAAAGTCGGATATGGCAGGATAATAATTCCTGGCAATTATTATCCTGCCATATGCACTACAATATAAAATCACATACAACAGTTGATCTCCTATTTATTTTATATTATTAAGTTGGTGCAATTAACATATTGACATATTCATTTCCATTTATATTCATATTTACAGCATAACTTTCACATTATTTTTCTATAACTATTTTATCTGCTATACTTTGTTATCTTTAGTTTAAAGGTCTTCCACCTTTAATCCTATACAGGATCAGAATTTTTGTTCCGACCTCTTTTCCTCGATTTCATTTATACATTTTGTTCCAGACTTCATAGTATTCTGTCTCACTCTTATCTTTAATCTCTAATGTTAGTCTGTCCTGTTACAACATTTTTGGGCGCAGTTGTTAAGGGAATCACTGCAGATGTTAGGTTAGTAACCTTCTAGGGCTGAGACAAGGTGACTGGCTCGACAAGGTCAGCAATTGGCTTTGGGCCTAAAACGTGACTAGAACTCATAGTTTCCCAATTTCTAGCCTGACGCCTTATGTCTTGCCCCTGTTGGAGTCTGAATCTGAGGAGGAAGATGAACAGCTGACAGGGAGTGGGAGTGTGGCTTCGTTGGCTGTGGAGGAAACTGGGGAAGGGTAAAGTCCAGCTGGGCAGAGCAGAGAGAGGTAGAACAAGGGAGAGGGAGTTCAGAGGAAGATCCAGGTCCACCCCCCTCTTCATCCTAGGGCACACAGAGAAGAACAGAGAAGAGAGCATTGTAGGTTGCATGGCTTAGGGGGAGGAAAGGGCCCTGATTGCCTTCATTAGCCACTTCTGGGAAGAGAGTTTAAAAGCAATGCATGCTGAGCGTGGCAGCTGCTGGGAGCAAATGTGAGTTTATCTTGTGTAAACTTTGGTTATCTGTGTTCTTGGCGTTTTCCCAACGAGTTACTGCAGACATGCAGTGTCTTCACGTCTGGAATTTTTGCTCTGCCATGCCAGGCTAACTTACTTCATTTTGCCCTGATTGGACTTATAGTTACAGTTTTTGTTGACCAAATTTTGGACTTGATTTTCTGCAGCCAAAGGCTGTTCCTGGGAGAGTTTTTCTGGAGCCAGAAGGTAACCAGGACATTGGGGGCAAAGTTGGAACTAATCAAGGGACTCCTATTAATTATCTGACTGTGTTGCCTTTGTGCCACGCCCCAGGTCATCACACCTTAACCGCTACACCCAACTGGCTCTCAATTTGTGATGTACTCATGGCTTTTAAAGAAATGAATTTGTTACTGTCTGCTGTCAAAGGGTGAGAAACAGGGAGGCTAAAAGATTTGGGAAACCTATACATAGTCCTTGACTTACAACAGTTCCCTTAGTGACCATTCAAAGTTACGACGGCACTAAAAAAGTGTCTTACAATTGTTTTTCACAGTTATGACCATTGCAGCATCCCCATGGCCATGTGATCAAAATTTGGCAACTGACTCGTATTTATGATGGTTGCAGCATTCCTGGGGCCACGTGATCGCCTTTTGCAACCTGACGAGCAGAGTTGTTTCCTCCCCCATCGGAAACAAAATTTTCAGGACTGCTGGGATATATGGCTAAGTGAACTAACCTCCTTCCACAGGGCTTTAATGCTGGCCAGTTCCATATATTTATTTATTTATTTGGATCTTCCTCAGCTATTAATTCCCCCTAGCAGTTCCCTTTTGATGAGTTATGACAGGATGGTGATGGAGAGAATTGCTTTATAGTGATGTTCACCCCACCCTTTGCTTTTGGCTCTTCATTCTAAAAGGTTTTCGCTCCCCTGAAATGTTCTAGGATTTAGGGTTTTGTCAACCAGTTCTGAATTTTGTAATTGGAAGCAGTGCAGAAGTGCATTTCATGAATAAATAATGCAACCTCAGCAATAAACCGAAATTTTAAGATTCTCATGAGAGATGAAGGGTACAGAATTGTTTAAACCAAGGTCATTCCATCTCCAAGTATCTTCCTTCCTTCCTTCAAAATAAAAAAAATAAAATTCTTTATTGACCAAGTGTGATTGGACACAAGGAATTCATCTTGGTTCATATGCATTCTGCACATAAAAGATACATTCATTAAGAGTCAAGAATCATAAGGTACAACATTTAATAATAGTCATAGAGTACAATAAGCAATCAAATCATACTTGGAAACAGTCAATATAAATCGTAAGGATATAAGCAACAAGGTTGCAGCCATCAGTAGGAGGAGATGGGTGAAAGGAAGGATGGGAGGATTAATAGTAATAGTAATGCAGACCTAGTAAATAGTTTGGCAATGTTGAGGGAATTATTTGTTTAGCAGAGTGATGGCATTTGGGAAAAAACTGTTCTTATGTCTAATTGTTCTGGTGTGCAGTGCTCTATAGCCTTGTTTTGAGGGTAGGAGTTGAAACAGTTTATGTCCAGGATGTGAGGAGTCTATAAATATTTTCACAGCCCTCCTTTTGACTCGTGCAGTATACAGGTCCTTGATTGAAGGCAGGCTGGTAGTAATTGGTAGCTGGTTGCTCACACAGCAAATACTGTTTCAGTTTCCAAACAGCCCTCAATTCTCACACACTGACAGGATGCTAGCCAGATGAATACCGATGGATGCTGGTAGGCAGAGGCAGATTTTTTTTTTCCCCTTTATTTTCCTCTCCAAAAACTAAATAAATAGTTTTGTAGCGACACACGGGTATCCAGCTGGTATTTTTATAAATAATTCAAGGCAGCAAATATGCTCTTTCCTCTCCTGTTTTCTCCACAACAACCCTGTGAGGTGGATTGGGCTAAGAGCATGACTGGCCCAAGGTCATCCAGTTGCCTTTCAGTCCGATGGTGAGACTAGAACTTGTCCTGGTGATTGGCCCAAAGTCACCCAAATGGCTGTCATGGCTAAATCCAGACTTGAACTCATGGTTTCCTCCTTTCTAGCCTGGTGCCTTAAACCATTAGACCAGGCATGTCATGGATTGCAGTTCACGAAGGTGACAGAGCCAGAACAAAATCTTTGATTTGATTGCATCTGAAGTTAATTACTAAAATACAGATGCTAAGATTACTGTCCTGACATTTCATATTATTATTCTCTCTTCCTGTCACATGAAAAAATAAATAAAATGCTTCTGGATATCTTTATAGACTTTCTAGGCCCAAGGCATGAGTGTATAAAATAGACAGTTCCCCACCACTATGGAGAAGGTCTGGTGAAAGTCAGGCCTTCTCCAGCTTTTTTCATGGAGAAAGCCAGGCCTGCTCCAGCTTTCCATGGGGAAAGCCAGGCCTACTCCAGCTTTCCATGAGGAAAGCCGGGCCTACTCCAGCTTTCCATGGAGAAAGCCAGGCTTACTCCAGCTTTCCATGGAGAAAGCCGGGCCTACTCCAGCTTTCCATGGGGAAAGCCGGGCCTACTCCAGCTTTCCATGGAGAAAGCCGGGCCTACTCCAGCTTTCCATGGGGAAAGCCGGGCCTACTCCAGCTTTCCATGGAGAAAAGCTGCCTCCAGTTTTCCATGGAGAAAGTTAGGCCTTCTCCAGCTTTCCACAGTGAACATCAGATCTTCTCCAGCTTTCCATGGAGAAAGTTGGGCCTTCTCCAGTTTCCCATGAAGAAAGTCAGGCCTTTTCCAGCTTTCCATGGAGAAAGTTGGCTTTCACAAGTTCCCCATAGTGAATATCAGAACTTCTCCAGCTTTCCATGGAGAAAGTCAGGACTTCTCCAGCTTTCCATTGGAAACATCAGGTCTTTTTCAGCTTTCCATGATAACGGTTGTGTCTTCTTCAACTTGTTCCCCTCCAGATGCATCATTGCTTCCCAACATGGATTCTCCGCTTGAAGACAAACCTCTGAGTGTTGTGCATTTAGCAGTGGACGAAAGCCTGACAGAGGTGAGTCAGACCCTTCAACTTGAGGCTGAACTCTGAACAGCTGCATGTTTAAAAATTGCATCAGACTCTGGAACAAGCTAGAAAAGATGTTAGGAGACCAACTGAAATCCAGAAGGGACAGCTCCTATGTATAGAGGTTGCTTAAGAACTTGAATTACGTCAGGAACATCTTACTGATGATTTTTATGTATCGTGTAAGCTCTGAGTTTCCACTTCTTAAACACCTTTAGTTTGTTTAGTTTCAAAACCCCTCTTTTACTGCTGTTATGATTTTAAACTCTTCATGGCATAACAGAGTTGGAAGGGACCTTGGAGGTCTTCAAGTCCAACCCCCTGCTGAGACAGGAAATGCTATACCATTTCAGAAAAATGGTTGTCCAATCTCTTAAAAATATCCAACTTCTGGGGGCAAGTCATTCCACTGATTAATGGTTCTCACAGTCAGGAAATTTTGACTTAGTTTTAGGTTGCTTCCAGTGGTGGGCTTCAAATAATTTAACAACTAGTTCTCTACCAGGTTGCTGGGTGGGCGTGGCCTAATTGCCTTCTGCACCATCCTGGGAGCAAAAATGGGCCATGGAGGACCCGTTTTCCACCTCCCCGGGTTCTGGAGGCTCTCTGGAGACCAGAAATAGGCCCATTGTCACCTTCCACGAGCCTCTGGGAGGCCTGTTTTCCACCTCCCTGGGCTCCACATGCACCCTGCACTTACGTGGGATCCAAACTGCGTGGGGACGCCTGCAAGAGGAGGGGAAGGGAAGGGAAGGGGAGGGCGGGGCCAGCCGGTTGTCGGAACTACCGGTTCACTGAACCGGACATAAAATTAACATCTGGTTCACCTGAACCAGCGGGAATTGGCTGCAGCCAACCACTGGTTAGTTCTTTCCATTGCTTTTTATTCTGACTTCAGATGCTTTCGAGAATAGGTTGACCCCCTCTTCTTTGTGGCAGCCCCTAGATATTGGAACATTGCTATCATGTCACCCCTGGTCTTTCTTTTAATTGAACTAGTCACACCCAATTCTTCCAACCGTTCTTCATATGTTTTAGCCTCCAGTCCCTTAATCAGTTTTGTTTCTCTTCTCTGCACTTTCTAGAGTCTCAGGATCTATTTTACACCACGGCAGCCAATTTTAATATTCTTTCATCTGACTCCTCATCCCGAGCCACAAACTGTGTGAACTACCTCCTGTTTCAGTTTAGTTTTGGGTCTAAATCCTGATTTTGCAATTAATATTTGAGCATCTCCTAATGAAACAGAAATGCACTTAGTACAGGAAAAACCAAGCCAGGGTTCTGAGACGATAATCAGAAAGAATGCAGCTTTCGAGAACTGCAAGTGGGCACCGCATACCACCCAGAGGCTACCCTACAAGGACAAATTATACATTGTAAAGATTGCTTGGAGGTGGGAGATACTTTCAGTGTAATCTACCAGATCCCCTGCGGTTATGTGGGACAGACAGGGAGGAAGCTAACTTAGCAGATTGCAAGGACACAAACAATGGGTCAGACGAGGAGACCTGAACTCATTGGTAGCTCACACTGCAATGAACAAGGACACACATTCTATTTTGCTGGTATTAAGATTACCAGACGAGCAGGTACAAAAACAGCCAGGAAAGTGATTGAAGTCTTTGGGAAATCAATCAACAGGAGTGTTGACTTACCATCAGCCTATCAAGTACTTAGAAGGCAAAGGCTGAGCAGCACAAGCAAATGACAGCCAATGACTTAAAAGCCATCCAATACATCCCAATCAACATCTAAAAGCCACATACAATAGGCACTATAAATACCATACACAAAATAGCACATACTGTGCTAAAGAGAAGATCTCTGAAAATGGGATCATAAATCAGCATAAATCTGAAAGCTCAGAAGACAAAACCTTGGTCCTGGTAACCAACCAATTGGATGCTGTGATAATCAGAATCTACATCTACAAGCCATCCATTTTTATTCAGGTTTCCATAGAGACCATCCATTTTTATTCAGTACTATTTACTATAAGGGGACATGGTGACTCAGTGGCTAAGACACTTGGCTTGTCGATCAGAAAGGTCGGCAGTTTGGCATTTCGAATCCCTAGCACCCTACCTTATTTTGCAAAGCTTCTTCTCGGCAACACTGAATTGTTAACTAGGGCATACAAAGCCTTCGCCAGACCAATTCTCAAATACAGCTCGTCTGCCTGGAACCCACATTCTATATCGGACATTAACACAATTGAGTGGGTTCAGAGCAGGGATGGGATTCAAATTTTGTAACAACCGGTTCTGTGGGCGTGGCTAGGTGGGTGTGGCCATGTGACTGGGTGGGCATGGCTTTCTTTTTTTGGCAGCATCCTCCACCCATTTTTGAGAGCCTCCTGGGCCTCAGGGAAGCCTCCTTGGGGGCGTTTTTGTTCCCAGAAGGCTTCCCTGGAGCTCAGGAAGGAAAAAATGGAGATTGGGGGGGGGGGCATGTAGCACTCCCTGTGCTCCATTTTTGGGCCTTTTGAGCCTCAGAGAAGCCTCCTGGGAGGTGTTTTTGCTCTCAGGAAGCTTCCCTGGGGCCCAGGAAGGCAAACAATGGAGGGGGAAGGGGGCGCTATGCACCCCCCTTTATTGTTTGCCTTCCTGGGCCTCAGGGAAGCCTCCTGGATGAAGCAGTAAGTAAGCAAGGGGTATCCCGGCACAGCTGATCATAGGAACAGCTGATCGTTGGGAGAAAAGAAAGAAAGAAACACCTTAAGGCGTGACTGGGCAGGAAAGAATGCAGTCAGCAATGTTGGGCATCTGCAATGTTGCATATGTGCGATAAGGACTGACTGAGAGGGGAGAGGCAGGCGGAGAGGGGTGGGCCCAGCCAGGGGCACGATTTGCCAGTTCTCCGAACTGCGCAGCATCACAACAATCGGTTCTATAGAACTAGTCCAAACCGGTAGAATCCCACCCCTGGTTCAGAAGTATTTCTCACGAAAAGTACTTCACTCCTCCACTCACAATAGAATCCCTTATGCCTCCAGGCTTGAAATTCGGGGCCTGGACGATCTGGAACTACTCTGCCTGCAATCCGATCTAAGCATAGTTCACAAAAATTGTCTGCTGTAACACCTTGCCTGTCAATGACTTCTTCAGCCTCAATCACAATAATACACAGGCAAAGAACCGATACAAACTCAAGGTAAACCGATATAAACTCGATTGCAGAAAATACGACTTCAGCAACAAAGTGGAACGCCCTACCCAACTTCATTGTGACAGCCTCAAACCCTCACAGCTTCACTCTCAAACTGTCTACCGTGGACCTCACCCCATTCCTAAGTGGTCCTTAAAGGGGGCGTGCATAAGCGCTCCAGCATGGCTACCATCCCTATCTTACTGCGCCTGTTTATCTGTATTTACTCCCTTTGTTCATGTTTATGTTCATACTTGTACTTGTTATTTTGTGCATGTTTGACAGATAAATAAAATAAATATTAAACACATTGTGCAATGTCGTGTGTTCTCTGGTTCCCTAGAAGATCTGTCTGTACAAAGCAAAGCCAGAGAGGATATGCCTGGAGTGCTGAATTGGGCATCCAGTTACGAGTCCACTGCCATATTCCTGTTGAAGTTTTGTATATCATTACGTGCATTGAGGGTATTTGTTTACTTCTCTTCTGTCATGTTCTCATCACACACTAAATAAATAAATAATAGCCATTTGCCTTTTAAGGAAATAAAACTTTTTATATGACCTCATCTATTTACTTTTCTGGTTTTATTTTATACACAATTATTTGATGGTTTTACAGCAAAAGTTCTTTAAGCGGCCATGACATTATTTAGGGATCTGTTAATGACATGTTTGAAGGGTATTTTATTCTTGCTCTTCACTGACTGTGAACTGGCTTGCCGGGAACGTGTGATTTATAAATAGGGCAATTGAATAAGTGCGAGCCAATCTTGGCTGGCATGTTGGGTGCTTTCCAAAACCCATAATGTGTTCACTGGTATGAAATGTGAGAGCTCCTCTCTCCAGAGTGAGATGATTTAAATCCATCTGCCAAGCTATTTGGACCTATTTGTATCCAAAGATCTTTAGATCCAAAATTCTGATCTTCTTTTCGGAAAGTACATCTCTCTATTTCATATGTTCTCCTCTCCTAGAAGGAATTGGAGAGGGATAACTATGAGAGGGATCTTGGAGTCTTTGTAGACAACCAGCTAAATACAAGCCAGCAGTGTGCAGTGGCAGCCAAAATTGCATTAACAGAGGGATACAAGATACTGAGGTACTGATACCATTCTACAAAGCCTTAGTAAGACCACACTTAGAGTACTGCATCCAGTTTTGGTCACCACATTATAAAAAAGATGTTGAGACTCTGGAAAGAGCGCAGAGAACAACAACCAGGATGATTAGGGGACTGAGACTAAAACACAAAGAGCAGTTACAGGAACTGGGCATGGCTAGTGCAGTGAAGAGAAGGACCAGGGGAGACAGGATAGCTGCCTTCCAATATTTGAGGGGTTGCCCCAGAGAGGAAGGATTCAAGCTATTTTCCAAGACACCTGAAGGCCAGACAAGGAATAATGGATGGAAACTGAACAAGGAGAGATTCAACCTAGAAGCAAGAAAAATTTTCCGACAGGGAGAAAAATCAACCAATGGAACAGTTTGCCTTTAGACCAGGGTTGGGCTGCTAATAGTTCACCCCAGTTTGGGCAAACCCGTAGCTAACCGTTAGCTAATTTTATGGCCTGTTTGGCAAAATGGCAAATCCCACCCCGCCCCTCCCAGGAATCTCAAAGTGGCCTGTTTTGTATCCCAGGTAAGTGCAGGGCCTGCATGGAGGCTCGGGGAGCATGAAAAATGGACCTCCTGGAGGCTCTGGAAGGCTGGAAATGAGCCCATTTCCGGCCTCCAGAGCCTGGGGAGGTGTTTTTGCCCTCCCAGAGGACCGAGGAAAGCATCCGGAGCCCAGGGAGGGTGAAAATGCACGCCGCAACGTGGTGCAGGAGGCTGACTAGGCCACGCCCACCCGGCAACTGGGCAGATAATTAGTTGCTAACATTTTTGAAGCCCACCCCTGCTTCAGACATTGTGGGAGCTTCATCACTGGAAGCTTTCAAGAAAAGCCTAGACCGCCATCTGTCAGAAATGGTGTAGGGCGAAGGGGGGGGTGCGTCAAACTCGATTTCACATCAGGGTTGTGTACGACTTTGTGGGGGCAGGGTAGGCATGGCCAGCGTGATGTCATTTGTGTCCGGGGGGGCACCTGTGGCGGCCTAAGCACTCTCCCAGCGAAAACAGGCTCCCAAACTCCGTTTTCGGCTGGGTCGGCCTCCTGAAACACTCTGCCAGCGAAAATGGAGCTCGGGAGGGCTGCGCACGGCCCTCGTGATCTCTGTTTTTGCTTGCAGAGGCACTGCGACCCGGTTCTTCACTAAGATGACCAATGGTAACCATCTCCCTCCCGGCCATTTAAAAACCATGTCTGCAAATTGAGCTTGATTTCTAGAGACCTCAAGGACAGGGGTCTCCAACCTTGGCAACTTTAAGCCTGGCGGACGTCAACTCCCAGAATTCCCTGGCCAGCTTTGCTTTGAATTCTGGGCATT
>BLBF01000010.1:3359567-3373277 GCA_015471245.1 Laticauda colubrina
TGGCTGGGGAATTCTGGGAGTTGACGTCCGCCAGGCTTAAAGTTGTCAAGGTTGGAGGCCCCTGCTCAAGGAGGTGTTGGAACAATTAATGTTCAATTAAGTTAGTACAATAAATCAATGGAAAGACCTGCCTCCAGAGGTTCTGGGTGCTTCAACTCTGCAGGTTTTTCAAAAGAGACTGGGCAATTTAGAAAGTTAAAAAAGTTAGGTTGGAAAAAAATGTTAAGACAGAATATAGATCAGTGGTGGGATTCAATTTTTTTTACTTCCGATTTTGTGGGCATGGCTTGGTCGACATGGTGTGGCATGATGGGCGTAGCAGGGAAAGGATACTGCAAAAACCCTTCCCTCCCCACCCCACTAACCTACTTTCCAGCTCCATTCTCCTGTGCAGGGCAACCAAAGGAGATCCAGCCAATCAGCTGGGACTCGGGAGGCAGAGAAGAGATGGAAGGGGGGCTAGTCAGAGGTGGGATTTTCCAGTTCAACATTTCTGCTACCGGTTCTCCAGAACTGGTCAGAACCTGCTGAATACCACTTCTGATATGGATTTTAAGCCAGAACTATTTTTGTTAGGCATAATACCAGAAAAATATGATAAATTTGATATTCCACGTATTAACAGTGGCAAAAATTGTATTTGCACAGCATTGGAAAAATGAGGAAACATCTACGGAAAAAGATATAATTTTAAAAAATGTTGGACTGTGCAGAAATGGACAGATTAACACTGAAGATGAAAGAAAAAGAAGACACAGAATACTTTCAAACTTGGGACTTATTTATTAATGGTTGTACAACAGAGATAGAAATTAGGAACTTTAAGATGTAAACAAATTGACCCAGACAGTACAGTTGAGCATAGGGTTGGACTAACATATCTCCTAGGATCTCTCTAACTTTTTGTCTTGTCCATGTTAACTAAATGAATGGTTATAAATTGAGGACTACCTGTAGGATAAATACATAAAGGGGCATCATATTTGAGGAAGAAGTTTATATTTTAACATGACCTGGTATATGTCTTTCCCTGCTACAGTTCTTATAAAACTTGCTTTATTGCTGTTGCTGTGTAAGCAACATGGAAGAAAACTTTTCTGGGTGATATAAAAATTAAACTCTGCAGGTGACACTCTTAAATAAATAGATGTCAATTATAGTCCTATACTGAGCTGCTTCAAACGTACTTTTAAGTGTGCAAAAGTTATCGGGATTTCTTCCATCTTCCATTAAAATGTGATTTCTACAACCCTCTACTCTGAGAAAAACTTAAAACACTGTTTTACTGTGTTTACTGAACTCCAGATAAATTGTCAAGAATGTGTAAAGGTGCTTCAAATGAATTTTGGAATGTATAAGCAAAGAAGGGACTTTTATCATCTATGGTGGACGTGTGATAAAGCAAAGAAATATTGGGGTAGGATTCCTATTCTAATACAGAAAATTCTTAAACTGAATATAGAAAGAAAATCAGGGACTTTTATTTCAGGTTTAATGGAACAAGACTTGGGGGGGAAAATTTGGAACTCTGATGAAATATATGTTGACAGCAGCCAGTCTACACTACGCACAGAAATGGAAGGTCCCCTTAATTCCCACAATGGATGAATGGCTACAAAAACTGATGGAGTTAGCAGAGATGGATAAATTGACTGCTCTGATCAAAGAAAAAAAAACAAACTTTCATTTGTACCTGGAAACTGCTTCTGGACTTTGTGCTTGAGGTGGAAAAAAATGAAAGTTTGATTTTGCATTTTACTGATGACATCGATTTGTTGTCATAGAAATGGCGAGTTTCTATTATTATGATCTTAATCCCTTATTTTACTTCACCAAAGGAGTCAGAAGTCAATGCCTTTTTGTTTCTTTTTCCCCTGCTTTCCCCCACTATCCACTTCCTTTTTTCCTTCCCTAATTTCCTTAATATTTGCTTTTGTATTGTCTTCGTATGTCATATTATCTATCTATATAAACATTGCTCTGTGTGTGTGTGTGTGTGTGTGTTCCAGCATAACTCTGGAATGCCTCAAGCAATTTCAAACAAACTTACTCTCTGGAAACAAATATTGTGGTGGTAAGATACCCGTAACACCCCTGGGGGGGGGGGGCGTGTTCTTGTGGTCTGTTAAGATACAGCCTGTTGTGCCTTAAAATGGCTTCTAATGTACTGCCTTAAAATGGCTTCTACTGCACAGCGCTGTGGAGTTGTCATGGTAATGGTTTCACGCTACTCCACAAGGGGGCTCTCTCTAGTAATGGGGAAAATCCAACATTAGAAATTATGTTTGTTCCAGGTCACCGAAATCGAGGCTTTTCCTGTCTAATACGGGATTAGGATAAATAAATACCCGGGCAATGCCAAGTTATCGTCTGATAAATTAAAAACTATAAACATTAAGAGTTTAAACACCATTCAGTTTGCTTCTTATGCTGGGCAGCAGGCCATCTGTTGACAATCAAACTCTTCTCTCAGTGCCATTCTGCTTTAATAGAAATCCAATAATGCGTATTTAATAAACAAGAGGATATCAAATTCCAGTGCAATTCAGTTATACATTCGTTTTCTTCATAATCTTCAGTAAAGATATCCAATAAAACATCAGGAAAATGATTTAGTGGCAATAAAATAATAATCACTAGATGAGCCTGCTCGCTCTATGATCGGGGCCTTGGTGAGGCGAAGGGCCTTGGGCAGGGAAATGAAATTGTGGGCTAAGTCAAGAGTTCCCCAACCTTTCTGGGTTGGTGGCCCGGGAAGGGGAGGGAGAGGCAGGGCACCTTACACACACATGTGCAAATGGGGCTGCATGCATAAATGGGGGCAGAAGCATGCACGCAATGCAAAGAGGGTGGAAATAGTAAATCCATGTAATGCTCGTGGCAATGGTAGAGCCCTGTGGCATATGCGGTGATGGTAGCTCCCTTGCAGTGATTCTAACACAAATGGGGAGTGTACACGCATACATGCATGTACACTGGCCAGCCAAACATGTGGCTCAGTGACCAATAGGTCACAGCCCGGTAGTGGGCCGTGGCCCACAGGTTGGGGATGCCTGAGCTAAGTTGTTAGGCATGTATATGTCCAGAAGTGTCTCCCAAGGTGAACAAACCATGATGGATGCATCAGATTAACACTGATTAACAGATTAACAGATGCCACCATTCATGGTAGGACACTGCGTGGCTTATCATGCCAGTGCTGCTGCTCATGCATGCAACGGCACAACACAGTACATGGCCTCCTGCCACGAATGGCGGCACTGTCCCAAAGCTCCCACATGACATCTGGCCATGGGTGGCCACTAGCGGCCACAGAAGAAGTTGGACAGCAGCACAACAGGTGTCGGGACATGGATGGCCTGGCTGCAGTGGTCCTAAGACCTACTCCGAAAATAAGACCTGGTGCTTATTTTTGGACCCAAAAGAAAATAAGACTGGGTCTTAATTTGGAGGAAACACTAAGGGGAAAGACTAAGTTCTTCATATGTTTTTTGTCTCCAGCTCCCTAATTATGTAGGTCCTGTATATAAAGGGGGTTGGACTAGAAGACCTCCAAGGTCCCTCCAAACCTTATTATTCTGTATTTGGGAAGTTGCCAGGAGACAAGACAGACTTGAAGGGCCCTGTAGCATCTCATGATTTCGCGAGCCAGTTATTCTAGCCAGCTACCATATGTTTACTTCACTTAGCAAACTGCCCACCTTCTCCGTCATTGTGAAAAAGATCTCCATTGTCATTTCTGCATTCAGCATGGAAAATTAATCGCATGGTTCAGAAGAAGTTGCCCGTCAAGAGCAACCAGGCGCCCACACTTGTACGCCATGCACTTTTAAAATATCATGAGTAATAAAACCGTAAAAGCAAGCCAATCAACCCTTTTTTTTCCCCAGCAATTCAACCCTGAATTGATTAACTCGATTCAGACCAAAAACCGAATTCTGGCCTCAGCAAAAATGCTTGAATAGGAAACGTGAAGTAGGAACTGGAAAAACTGTCCTCCTGGATCTCCAGTTGAAAATGCAGTGAAGCAATAAAACACTCCTTGATTTATGGGCTCGCAAAACTTCCTCAGTGGAGTTCAACGTGGCTCACAAGAATAGGAGACCTGAGCGACAATTCTAATTAAAATTTAAAAGCGGAAATAACACCACAAACAGAATCAAAAGGATAAAAACAATGAGTGAATCTGTACAGGGGGTCCTTGACTTGCCACCACAACTGAGCCAACATGGGTGGCCGCCTCTCCATGTTGTATGGAGAGTTTTGCAGTGATAATTCAGTGCCAGAAAAATAAACATAGGTGGCTGATGCTTCATTTAACATCTTTATAAACATAATAAGTAGATTTTACAAACCAATTGTAGATTTCTCCAACACGGAGCAAACTCATACAGAAATATGTTGCAAATTCTGAGCAGAGCTTCAGTCTTCAGCAAGCAAGCAAGTTAGTTTCATCTTCAATAGCCATACTCAGAGCTTCAACATAGCTACAGAGTTGCAGAGCTTAATATGGAGCCATGCCTAGGCTATTTTTAGTTTCAGTTTCCAGCCTAGGCTACTTCTAGTTTCAGTTTCCAGCTTAGGCTACTTTTAGTTTCAGTTTCCAGCCCAGGATACTTTCAGTTTCAGTTTCCAGCCTAGGCTACTTCTAGTTTCAGTTTCCAAAACAGTCCTCATTGGCTGACAGTTGCTATCAGTGGTGGGATTCAAATTCTTTTACTACCGGTGCTGTGGGTGTGGTTTGGTGGGCGTGGTGTGACTTGGTGGACATGGCAGGGGAAGGATACCGCAAAAACTCCATTCCCTCCCCACCCCTCTAACTTGCTTTCCAGCTGTTCTCCTGTGCAGGCAACAAAAGAAGACCCATCCGATCAGCTGGGACTCAGGAGGCAGAGAATAGATAGGGGCAGGGCAGTCAGAAGTGGGATTTGCTGATTCTGCAAACTACTCAAAATTTCCGCTACCAGTGTCCAGAACTGGTCAGAACCTGCTGAATACCACCTCTGGTTGCTATGCCTATTCTTTGGATGATCTTATTACCAAGCTCTATTCCAGTTCATGAATATACTGACATGTTGCTAAGTGAGACAGGTGTTGAGTGAGTTCCTTTCTTGCCACAGCTGTGAAGTGTATTACTGCCATTGTTGAGTTTGTAACATGGTTGTAAAGTCAGTCGGGCTTCCCCCGTGATTTTGTTTGACTCCATCTAACCCTCCCTCTTTTCCTGTCCCCTTCTCCTTTTGCTTTCCATCTTCCCCAACATCAGGGTCTTCTCCAATGAGCCCTCTCTTCTCGTTAAGTGGGCAAAGTATTTGAGCTGCAGCTTCAGAATCTGCCCTTCCAAAGAAAAGTCAGATTTGACTTCCTTTAGGGTTGACTGGTTTGCAGTCCACGTGTTGTAGTTTGTTGGCCACCGGCCCCTCCAACAGCCAAATCAGAGGAGGAGGAGGTGTAGGAATCAGGGCCAGCATCAAGGCAACCTAGGAGCTCCGAAGGGGAAGAGGGAATGGTGTTATCAGAGAGAGAGAGAGAGACAGAGACAGAGAGAGAGACAGAGACAGAGAGAGACAGAGAGACAGAGACAGAGAGAGAGAGAGACGGAGCCTGGGCCATCTGTCAGCCCTCAGATGGAGGGTCAGTAGCCCCCAGGTATGGAGGTGGCTGATGAGGAAGGGGAGGAACTGCTGGGTCCAGTGCCTGATGCATGGATGCACAGAAGGCAGAGGAGAGGGGAGCAGTGGAAATCTATAGTCCGGTCCTTAGGATAGAAGAGCCACCGTGCTAGCAAAGCCCCACCCTAGCTCTGGGGATAAAAGGCAGGGGGTGGAGAAGAATAGGTGTGGCAGATAACTATTCATCTCCCTGCTGGACAGACTTGTTAGCCTGCTGTGTGAGAGAGTGAGACTTTTTGCTGGGGCTGCTGGCGTTCCTAATAAAGAGAACATTTAGTTAACTACTAGAGGGTTTGAGAGCTGAGTCATAACACCAAGAGGCTCTCAAGTGTCTTCTCCAGCATCACAATTCGAAAGCATCAATGTTTCGACACTCCACTTTCCTTATTGTCCAACTCTCACAGCCATAGATTACTTTTGAGGAAATCATAGCTTTGAATATACAGATCTCTACCGGCAAGGCGTTGTCTCTGTTTTTACATATGCTGTCTAGATTTGCCAAAGCTTTCCTCCCAGGGAGCAAGCATCTTTTAATTTAATGGCTACAGTTCCCTCTGCAATGATCTTGGAGCCCAAGAAAATAAAATCTATCAGTGCTTCCACTTCTTCCCATTCTATTTGCCAATAAGTAATGGAACATATATGATCTATTTAATAACTATGTCTCACTTCTGTCACAGGGTTGTGAGTGGTGTCTGCTTTGGGAAGGCACAGAGTCCAGAGGAGGTGTGAAAGGGCTTTTAACTACACCAGCAATCCCCAACCTTTCCAGCTTGGTGTTCTGGGGCGGTGCAGAGGGGGCACGTGAGTGGCATACACACAGCTCCATTTGTGTAAGCAGCACATTCACATGGGTGGAGCTTCACACATGTACCTATTTCTCCTGCAGATTGCTTTTGAACAGGCCCCCAATCCGCAGGGATTGAGGACCCCTGAATTACACTATTACAATATTCCCCCTTTCGTTGTGTTGTATATATTGTGCTCATTTTGGTGTTTGTATTTTTAGAGGAAATGTATACATGAAGATTAAGTAAGATGAGACCCAAATTCATTATTAGCCTCACCTTACAATGAACAAGGTCATGAATTCAATTTCACTGCTGCTAAGTTTGTTGGCTGAGCAAGGACAAAAACAGCCAGGGAAATGATTGAAGTCTGGGAAATGGGCAGGGATGGGATTCAAATTTTTTAACAACCGGTTCTGTGGGCATGGCTTGGTGGTAGGCATGGCTTGGTGGTCATATGACTGGGTGGACATGGCTTGGTGGTCATGTTATTGGCTGGGCGTGGCCAACTCAATATCACTCACATTGAGGCATCATCTCCTCACCTGGCCTCTCATGACTGTGGGGATGCTGCAACAGTTGTAAGTGTGAAAAAGGGTCATAAGTCACTTTTTTCAGTGCCATTGTAACTTTGAATGGTCACTCCACATAAGCAAAGTAACGGTTGCAGGAACTGGGCATGGATGGTCTTGTGAAGAGAAGGACCAGGGGAGACAGGATAGCAGTCTTCCAATATTTGAGGGGCTGCCCAGGAGAGGAAGGGGTCAAGCTATTTTCTAAGGCATCTATAGGCCAGACAAGGAATGATGGATGGAAACTGGTCAAGGAGAGATTCAACCTAGAAATAAGGAGAAGTTTTCTGACAGTGAGAACAATCAACCAATGGAATTCAGAAGTTGCCTTTGGAAGTTGTGGGAGCTTCTTCACTGGAGACTTTCAAGAAGAGATTGGACTTCATTTGTCAGAAATGGTTGGGATCTCCTGCTTGGGTGGGTGGGGGTTGGATTAGATGACACACAAGGTCCCTTCCAACTCTAGCAATTTAATCTAAAATTAATAAATAAAAGCCACATGCCATCAAGTACCACATAAATACTATGCATAGAACAGCCCTATGCACCCATTCTGGAGAAGAGGAAGTTCCCTGAGAGTGTGGCCTTCAGCACAAGTCTAAAAGCTTGGAAGAATAAACCATTGATCCTGCAACATTAGGATTATACTAAAGGGTGGTACGATGGGAAATGCTGAGGAATCCTGGTATAGAAGCATGTATTTCTGAACCAAAAATGGAAGAAAAAAAAAAGATTGAACAAGGAGAATGTTCTCCGAACAGATGCAGTTAAAAAGCTACAACCAGTGCTGGTTACCCTGATGCTTTGGATGTACAGCTGTTTACAGAAAATGAAGTATATTCTTGTGCTGAATGCTAATGTAGAGGGAGGGAAAAGAACAGGACTTCTATTATGTGCTATAAAGAATTCTTTGTTGCTTCAATACATAACTGAGCCACAGGAAGGCTAGGAAGAGAGGTAGTAATTAAAGTTCTTTTCTCTGTCTGTCTTTTTTTTTTCCCTTGAAGAATCCGCTATTAGAGAATTGGACAATAGGCAAATTTGGCTTAATTTTTTTTTGCCTTAAAAGCTTTCCATCTCCCGCTCCAGAGGTGGTATTTAGCTGGTTCTGACTGGTTCTCAAGAACCAGTATCGGAAATTTTGAGTAGTTTGGAGAACCGGCAAATCCCACCTCTGACTGGCCCCGCCCCCATCTGTTCTCTGCCTCCTGAGTCCAGCTGATTGACTGGGTCTTCTTTGGTTGCCCTGCACAGGAGAACAGAACTGGAAAGCAGGTTAGTGGGGTGGGGAGGGAATGGGGATTTTGCAGTATCCTTCCCCTGCCATGCCCAACAAGCCACGTCCACCAAGCTACACCACACTCACCAAGCCACACCCACAGAACCAGTAGTAAATTTTTTTGAATCACACCACTGTCCCGCTCATATAAAGATATTGTCTTCCATCTAAGACAGGGGTCTCCAACTTCTGGGCCACAGCCAGGGGTGGGATTCAAACTTTTTAACAACCAGTTCTGTGGGTGTGGCTTAGTTGGTATGCATGGCTTGGTGATCATGTGACTGGCTGGGCGTGGCCAACTCAACATCACTCACATCGAGGCATGCATCTCCTCACCTGGCCTCTCATGACTGTGGGGATGCTGCAATAGTCATAAGTGTGAAAAATGGTCACAAGTCACTTTTTTCAGTGCCATTGTAACTTTGAATGGTCACTCCACACAAACAAAGTACCAGCAATGGAGGGGGGAAATAACTCCAGAGAAGTTCCTGAGACAGGAAGTCTAGTCTTGCCAAGAACGTAAAAAGGGTTAACGGAGAGGCAGTTTCTATAAGCAACACCAGAATGTTTCCTTCCTTACAGGATTAGGCCAGTAATTTCTTCTAACAACCAGTTCTCTGAACTGCTTAGAATATTAACAACCACTTCTTGCGAATGGGTGCGAACTGGTAGAATCCCACCCCTGGCCGCAGCCCCCTAATGGGTCACAAGCTGTTTGCAACCAGGTCGCAGAAATGGCAGACAAAGGTGCATACACACACACATCCCAACTTGCGCAATCAGTGGGCAAACTCCATTTGCATGAATGGCAGCAACGCATGCACTGCACTCACCCAAATAGAGCCGCACATATGCTTGCTGGCTACTTACATGGAACCATCTGCTCTCCCCTCCCCCACCTGTTTGCAAACCCAGAAAGGTTGGGGAACTCTGCTCTAGGACAGTGGCCCCCAATCATTTGGGCACCAGGGACCGGTTCCGTGGAGACAGGTTTTTCTGTGGACCAGAAGAGGTGTGGTTTTGAATGCTTCCTGCATCCTGTGGATGGGGCCTCACTTGTTTGTGTGGATCAGTTGCTGGCATGTCGTGGACCGGTGCCACGGGTTGGGGATCGTGATCTAAGGCAGAGGTGTCCAACTCAATTTCATTGAGGGCCACATCAGGGTTGTGTTTCACCTTGGCGGGGAGCTGTGGCGGGGGGGGGCATGGCCAGTCTGATGCCACTCGTGTCCAGGGCGCCTGTGGTGGCCTGAGCATTCTGCCAATGAAAAAGAGCTCCCGACAAGGAAGGGCTACTGGAGGTTTGCAGGAGAGCCCCTACCTAAAATTCTTTGCAGTTCAAAGAACCCCCAAATCCCACTCCTGGCTGGCTCCGCCCCACCCACCCACCCCTCCCAGAAGTCCCCACGCGGCCCGTTTTGGATGTAGGTAAGTGCAAGGCATGCGGGGACAGTCAGGGAGGGCAAAAAACAGGCCTCCTGGAAGTTCGGGAAGGCCGGAAATGGACCCATTTCTGCCTTCCAGAGATCCTGTGGAGCCCGGGGAGGCCATTTTCACCCTCCCGGTGGCTCAAGAAAACCTCTGGAGTGCAGGGAGAGCAAAAATGCGCCCTCCGCCACAGTGCAGGAGGCCAACTAGGCCACGCCCACCATGGCCTCGCCCACCCAGCAACAAGGCAGAGAACCCATTGCTACAATTTTTGAAGCCCACCCCTGGCTCCTGAGCTCCGTTTTCGGCCACAACAGCCTCCAACAACCTTCTGCCAATGAAAATGGAGTCCGGGAAGGACCCTCCCAAGTTCCATTTTCACTGGCAGAAACACCACAGGCCAGTCGTTTGCTGCCCGCAGGCCAGATCTAAGAACCCTGCAGGCCTCGATTTTGACAACCCTGGTCTCAGGCACCCTGGTGCGGGGAGGAAAGCTGTTCTTTTGCACGTCATTCAAGCGTATCACCTAGGTTGGGCCTTGAATCTCGAATGAAAAATTAGCAAATGGGGAAAGGATTATGGGAAGTCCTTGATGTACGACAATGGAGCCCAAAACTTCCATTGCTAAGTAAGATGGTTGGTAAATGAGCTTTGTCCTGTTTTACAACCCGTCTTGCCAGAGCTGTTAAGCGAATCACTGCAGTTGTTAAGTTAGTGATGTAAGAAATAAGGAAATTCAAAAATAAAACAGTATATAAGATGCTTAAAGGTTTCATTCCAACTCTATTAATCTGTTATCAAATGAAATATATCTTCCTGTATATACATGCTTTGCTTTTATACTTTTGACATGCTCCATTGTTAACCCTTTTTATATTTTTATCTTATGTATAATATGGCTTTTATATTATAATTGTTATTGCTGCTATAATAATAATGATGATGATGATGATGATGATGATGATGATGATGATGATGATGATGAAGAAGTTTGAGGGGGTTGTCATAGTATTTTTGGAAAAATGGTAGTATATGATGAGCTTTAAAAAAGCGGAACTTCAGAAGTTAGAAAGAGGCCCTGATTCCTTAATGCTACGGAAAGATGCCATGTATGCAGCCAAAGTAAGAGATACGGAGGAGTACGGATGAGAACAAAACGGAAGGAGATAATTCTCCTAGGATTAGCTGTAACACCTGAGGGCAAATCCAATGAGTTTGAACTTGGGAGAGAATGAGTCTCATGAAGAAGGGAACTTGGGTGATGAGATGTTTTCAGTGATCCAAGTTTTTTGTTGTTGTTGTTGTTGGCTTCAGTTATAGAATAGAATAGAATTCTTTATTGGCCAAGTGTGGTTGGACACAGAAGGAATTTGTCTTGGTGCAAATGCTCTCAGTGTACATAAAAGAAAATATTCATTTATCAAGAGTCAAGAATCATAAGATTAAGAATCTTAATCATTAAGAATCAACACTTAATGATAGACATAGGGTACAAATAAGCAATCAAATCACACTAGGAAACAGTCAATATAAATCGTAAGGATACAAGCGACAAAGTTACAGTCATACAGTCACAAGTGGGAGGGGATGGGTGATAAGGAGTGATGAGAAGATTAACAGTAATAGTAGTGCAGACTTTGTAAGTAGCTGGACAGTGTTGAGGGAGTTATTTGTTTAGCAGAGGGATGGCTTTCGAGAAAAAAAAACTCTTCTTGTGTCTAGTTGTTCTGGTGTGCAATGCTCTATAGCATCTTTTTGAGGGTAGGAATTGAAACAGTTTATGTCTAGGATGTGAGGGGTCTGTAAGTATTTGCACAGCCTTCTTCTTGGCTCATGCAGTTGGCTCATACAGGTCCTCGACTGGGGGCAGGTTGGTAGGAATTGGTTTTTCTGCAGTCCTATTATTTCCAACAGTAAGATGGTTGTTATGTCAGTTTGACTTCCCCCTTGATTCTGTTTGTCAGAAAATGGCAAGAGGTGATACCCTGACCCCGGTACATCACAACCGTCATAAGTATGAGCCAGGTGCTTGTATAAAATTTGCAACGCATGAGGTTTTATGCTGTAAATATAAGTGTATATACTGGATAGAATAATAGTGTAAAATTAGCAATGTATGAGGAGCATAATGTTATTTGTTTTATATTTTAGTGTGTATAGCAGAGACAATGCCAGGACAGTCACACTGTGACCAATATTTTAATATATAACCAATAAAATTTTGGGGAAAAAAAAGTATTAGTCAGTTGCCAAACATCTGAATTTTGATCACGCGACCATGGGAAGCCTTCAATGTAAATGGGGAAAACCATCCTAAGTCTCTTTTTTCAGTTCAAATGGTCACTAAATGAGCAGTTGTAAGTTGAGAACAACTTGTACAGTATTTATCTATGCTAGTATCCGAAAAGGATGGGGAAAGCTGTCCAGAGTCAAAACAGAAGTTTGTTTTGCACACCCTCTGCTGGTACAAAGTTCCCATCTTCAAAAGCTTTTAAGATTTGAGCAGTCAAAAAGCAGCAATTTTAAAAGAGAAACAGTATGGATACTGATTTTTATCTCACTGTTCTACAAGCAGCAATTGGCAAGTGATTCTATTTTATTATTTTTCTGGGGGGAAATTGTTACAATATTGCTTCAAATTCTAAGGAAAAAAATGTTGAAAAGAATCTGGAAAAAGGCCTGTCTTCATCATCCGCAAACTGAGTTCAAACTCCAGGAAGCTTCTTCAGCTCTTACTTGATGGTGGGGAATGGAAAGATTTACTGTAAAGAGTATAAATCCTTCCATTCCCCACCATCCAGTCAAAGCTGAAGAAGCTTCTTGGATGAGAAGCGAAACGTCTTCAAAGAAAAAAACAAAGTCGAGTTGCCTCTTGAAAAAGCACCTTGGGACAAGATGCTAAACTATGAACATTATTGGGGTCACACATTTTATTAGGCCTATACATAAGCTTGCTTATTGCTTAACCATTTGTCTGAAGTGGTGTACGGTTTCCTGCCTAAGCAGGGGGTTGCACGAGACCAGGGTTGCCAACCTTTTGGACCTCAGGGACCACCCAATTCACAATTTTAAATCCCGCAGACCAAAGACTCTGGGAAAATCCCCCCAATAAGTCTGTAGGAAAATTCCCCACCCTGTTTTCCTACCGTTCAATAATTCTTTATTTGGGATCACAGGATACCATCTCCAGTTCCGTTTTCAGGGGAAGAAAGAGAGAAAGAGAGAGGCTTTTGGCTTGATGCAAGGAAAGCAGCAGACGTCTTTCTTTCTCTCCCCCAAACTCCACCAGAAATGAGTCTCTGTGAGACTTGGCATGCCGGCGCAGCCTCTTGGAGCAGGATGCCTTGCAGGGTCCCAAAAGCTCATTTCTGGTGGAATTTGGGGGAGAGAAAGAAAGACTTTTGCTGCTTCCCTTGTGTGCAGCCAAAAGCAGAAGAAGCGGAAAGAAGCAGCCTGGTGGCCAGGCCAGGCGTGTGGGGTGCATAGGCAAGTTTCTCCCCTCCGCTCTTTCCCCCCTCCCCTCACTATCTCATGTTGTTCGCAATGCAAGCGACGCAAGCCTTGTGTTCCCATGGGCCATGTGGGCGACGTAGCATTGTGATCCTGCACAGCCTGGATTAATTGCTTTGGGGGTAACATTTATCTGAGGACCACCAACATTTTCTCGCAGACCACCAGTGGTCCTCAGCCCACAGGTTGGAGATCACTGGACTAGAAGACCTCCAAGGTCTCTTCCAGCTCTGTTATTCTATTCCATTCTATTCTATTCTTCATTCCAATATTCTATTCTATTCTATTCCTATTCTATTTCAATTTCTATTATTTTTCTCTTCTCTTCTCTTTCTCCTCTTTCTCCTCCTGTTCTATTCTATTCTATTCTATTCTATTCTATTTTATTCTATTCTTCTAGTATTCTATTCTATTCTATTCTATTCTATTCTATTCTATTCTATTCTATTCTATTCTATTCT
>BLBF01000010.1:3379121-3446071 GCA_015471245.1 Laticauda colubrina
TATTATTATTATTATTATTATTATTATTATTATTATTATTATTATTAAACTTTTTATTCATTAAACATGAAACTCAGTCAACTGAACATTTAAAAATGTATCACAAATATTATTGACTGGCTCTGATGTTGATATGCTGCCAGCATCCTAGGTATCAACTAAGTATCTCCTTAGAATGTATGTTGTTCCGAGTAGCACGTTGTTGTATGTTGTTCTGTAGTGTTTTGCAGTTCTGCTGGCACTACAGCAGGAAGCTGCAAGTTCTTGATGCTATTATTGTTATTTGATACAAAAAATGACAATATACAAAGCAAATGAGACAACTATGCTGGATTTTGTATCACAAATCAATAGTCAAGCACTTCCCAAGCATTTAGGACAGTGTGATGTATCGATGGATTATGCGATGATGATGATGATGATGATGATGATGATGATAATCATCATCATCATCATCCTGTTTCCCCCCCCCCCCTGTCTTCTAATATTATCTTTCAAAATTTGTGAGTTGGACACTATTGTATAATTGTGGCTTTTTTCTCCTTGATTCAAGGGGAGTTTCCTTTGATTGCTGGCATTGTTTACAGTATTGGCCTGTTAAAGGGCTATTCTGTAACTGAAGAAATGGAAGAATGTCCTGTATGTATGCTGGCTATCCAGAACCCCAAAGCTGATATATTTGCTTTATTTCCCCCCCCCCAAAAAAAATCATAGATATGAACTTCGCTTTTGATATTCTAAAAAGCTTTGTAAATGCCCTCCTTCCTCTATTATTCATATACTAAAAAAAATCATCTCTGTTTATGCTCATGCTTGTATATGTTCATTGCAGCGACTTTTGTGGGTCCTCTGAAACACTGCACAAGGTTATTTAAGGAATAGCAGCATTTGAGGTGGCGAACTAGAGAACACATTATGTATTTTTAAAAAATAATAATTGGTATCTTTTTGTAAGTCAATTCTCTGAATTGCCCAGTAAAAAATTAGCCATGTTTTCTTAGTATCTTTTATACTGCAGCAGGAACTGCAAGAATGTTTGGGGGGGGGGCATAGTTTCCCCACCCCCATCTGCATCGCTTTAAATAGCTGCAGAGTATACCAAGTATATTTAAAGAAATACAATGAGAATTTTGCATTTTACCTGAAGACAGAATGAAGGGGGCTTTCAAGGGTGACAATTTGTATTTAGGGTATTTAAAGAGTTAATTGTGTTACATGCTTTCTCAGTAATCCTTACCTGCAAGGTAAGCTCATAACATCATCCTTGTTCTGAGAGTTCGTGGTTTATATAGTATAATATTGGCATATCTTAACAGAAAGCAGTCATTTCTTAAATTCGTGTGTCCTAATCCTTGCTGGGTTTATTCTGAAATGATTTGAACTGTCTAAAGAGAGCCTGTTTCCAAATAAATTTATAGACTGTTGCCAGAGAAATTTGCACAAAATGGCTGAGTTTCAGGTCGCATTTTAAGTTATGTGGATAAACCACAGTTGCTGTGTTTATGGACTGTCTTATGCACTCTGTCCCCCAATAATCCATGTTATAACTTAGGGTAAGGAACATATTTACACAACATATGACATTGACTGCATTCAGAAAAAAAGATTCTGAACCACAAACTATCCAATTCCCTTGTAGTCCAGTGTAATGTGCAAATGTGCATTATGAATTGAGCCAAAGACATGTGTTATTAACAGAGATGGAAGGGACCTTGGAGGTCTTCTAATCCAACCCCTTGCTTAAGCAGCAGACCCTGTACCATTTTAGACAAATGGCTGTCCAATGTCTTCTTAAAAGCTTCCAGTTATGGAACACCCACAACTTCTGGAGGGAAGCTGTTCTGTTAATTCTTGTAACTGTCAGAAAATTTCTCCTTAGTTCTAGGTTGCTTCTCTCCTTGATTAGTTCCCATCCATTGCTTCTTGTCCTGCCTTCTGGTGCTTTGGAGAATATATTGACTTCCTCTTCTTTGTGGTAGCCCCTCAAATATTGGAAGTCTGCTATCATGTCACCCCTTGGTCTTTCTTTACGTTAAACTAAACATTAAATTAAACCAATTTAATGGTTTACATTAAATTTACATTAAATTAAACCAATTCCTACCACTGTTCTTCATATGTTTTAGCCTCCAGTCCCCTCATCTTTGTTGCTCTTCTCTGCACTGTTTCTAACTTTTCTTTTCTTTTCTTTTCTTTTCTTTTCTTTTCTTTTCTTTTCTTTTCTTTTCTTTTCTTTTCTTTTCTTTTCCGTTCTATTCTATTCGTTTCTGTTTTTATTTCTATTCTCTATTCTGTTCTATTCTATTTTCTCTTCTAGTCTCTATTCTGTTCCATATTCAGTTTTCCATATTCCATCTCCCCAAATCAGTGTGTCATAAACAATCTGTGTCAATTTGAAAGTGTGGGCTGCATGGCACCAAGAATGCCTGCCCCCCTTTTCCTACCTGGATTCTTTTAGGGCCCCTACCTTGTTATGAAGAAAGAGATTTAGGAAGGAGCCTGATTGCTTCAAAAGAGTGTTTTGTGGCAAGATTCGGCCACTGAGATGCCAGGAAGCTGAAGGAGAAGATAGAAGAGAGTTAAAAAACAGGGCCAAGGAGAAAAGGAAATTCCTGCTGTGCAACTTTGAACGGGCAGAGAAGCATTGGAGATAGCAGAGATTCATTGAGGGAGGTGAGAGGGGTGGGGAGAAGAAAGCAGCCCAGCAGGAGAGCCCAGAAGCCTCACAAGTTCACCTGATGCAGGTTCAGCATGGACCGATTCAGGAAGAGCTCCCCCGAAAAGTGCACCAGCCATGCTTCAGCGTGGTCATGATGCTGGCAGATCTCACCTGGGCACCCAGAGTGTTGATAGGAGTGCTTCAGTAAGCAAAGTGGAGCACTGCCAGGCCACAGCATAGAGAGAGAGAGAGACTGAGACTTTGGGTCTGGCCTGGCTGGGATGATTGGGTAGAAGTGTAGAGAAGGAGCATCAGGACAGATTTAGTTAAAGTCGAGCTTGGGTTTTGCTGAAAAGATAAGCAAACATAAAGATGGAATCTTTTTATGTTATTGGCTTATAAGTATTATTTAGCATATGCAGGTAGTCCTTGTGCTACAACAGGTTAAATACTGATGTGAGCAGTGGGCTGGTGTGTACACGCACGCATAGGCAGCTCAACTTGTGTGTATTGAGCTGTGTGCATGCTGCTCCACCGCTCACATGGCCCTCTTGCAAATAGGACGCAGCACGGCAGTAATGGGCTACGGCCCAGAGGTTGGATGACCCCTCATCTAAGGGCTAAGTTAGGTAGTTCCTTTAGGAGAGAAAACAGTCTGGTTGGCATAAAACTTTTGTGTATATTTATTTATTTATTTTTTAAAGGATTTTGTTCCTTGGAATTCCTACCTGAGTCGTTAAATCACAATGTGCCTATAACAACCCAGTAATGAAAAGCACCCATATTTATTCACTTTTCTGTAGTATATCTCTTGAGTGCCAAAAACAGCCATGAAGAAGACAAACGTTATCTGTGACAAGACTTCTTCATTAATTTTAAGCATTATTTTACAAGTACTGCCTTTTTAGGGGTTACTAATTTAAAGTTTGCAGCAAATGCTCATCAGGTGTAAGGAAAACTGCTTCTGTATAGATGTTACTGGAGTGCAACTCTCATAAATTCAGTGAGCAATAGTTGGGGATATGTCCAGAGCCTTGTGAAATCATTCTCAGCTGCTTGCTTAGCCTGGATGAGGAGAAATCAAAAGTAGGAGTAACTTGAACATCTTATATGTTTTAATTTCATCGTTTGCATTCTGACCTTCTCGCTTTGCTTTTGTTTAAACAGGCCCTTAAAACACTTTCCCCAGGACTTTGTATTTATTCTTCTCCAGACTTTCGTGGTTCTTTCGAATGGGATTGAAGTATTGATATTATACCCAGCCCAGAGTCTTGATAAGAGTTGTGCACCCTTCTAGATTTAATAAATAAGTAAATAAGAAATAAGGGTCTCTTCTGCATATAGAAGACCAGGCTCACATATTTGGCTAAGGCTGCTAAGCCAGAATAATTGTTTCCAATTCAATAAACTGCCTTTCCCATTGTCCCAAGGGTGCATTTAGAAAAGGCAACTGAACTTTCTTTCTTTTTTCTTGAAGACATTTTGCTTCTCATCCAAGAAGCTTCTTCAGTTCTTCAGAATTTCTACAGGTTCTTTAGAACTGAAGAAGCTTCTTGGATGAGAAGCAAAACATCTTCAAGAAAAAACAAAGAAAGTGCAGTTAGTTGCCTTTTGGAAAAGCACCTTTTTGGAACAACCATGATCTGGATGACTGAGAATCTCCATAGATATGTCTCTCTCATTGGAAGAAATATCACTGTGTCTATTCTTTCTCTCCTCCTATTTAGAAGCAAATAATAATAGGAAAGAAACAGAATGGATCTTCAACAATGGCTTTCATTAATAGATCAAAGATATGACTCTTAAAAAACTGATAACTTAACAATACTGACATTAAGAGGGTGGTAGAGATACTTTGGGTTATAGGAGGTTTACTCTGCTCAGCTACCCAGAAATAACTGGTGGGATTTTTACACTTTAATAAATTAAAATGGGACTGAAAACTAATATTATAAAATATTTTCACAGTGAGAAGTACAATGAACTTTTATTACCTGTTTATCCTATAAGCTCCTTAAACATACCGCTATTAAAAACTGCAATAGAAAAATAGCGAAGGCTAATTCCTTTTTATATAGATATATATATACAACATTTTATTGAAAGTTTTAAATAATAAGATAAAATCTAATGCAAACTAATTTAAAGTAAGGAAGAAAAAGGAAAGAAATCAAAAGAAAAATTGAAAAAGAAAAAGAAAAGAAAAAAGTTATAAAAAATGGCTTCAGATCATCTTTACAACAGTTATAAATATAATTATAAATTTACCTCTTTTTCTAATGTTACAACATGGTTTTCTTTCTGTAATCAATCCAGCCTAATCATCAAAACCATAAATAAATTATTTTTCTGTTTCAGTCTTTTTGATAGTTTCATCTGTATTGTTAAAGGTCTATTCAAAAATTGTCTTTGATTGTCAGTAAAGCCCCTGTCCCACTGCACTAATGGATGCAAAGAGGATGTAAAACGTTAAAAAAAGCTTGCCATCTGTTGGAAAACGCTATGCATCCATTGTGTACTCACTGCATACGTGTTTCATATGCTCTATCTCTCGAGCATCCGTCCACTGAGATTTCATCCGCGCAAGAAGTTTTGAGCTGCACAAAACTTTGTGAGCGGATGAACTTTCCGCCGTGTACGATGTACATCCACGGCATATACGGGCAACAAACATTCTATGTCCATTATCATCCGTTAAATGTCCGCTGTATCCTCTCTGCATCCTCTGGCCATCCCCTCAACTCACATCCGCTGCAGCTGAAAATGGAAAGAGGGAGGAAACGAAAGGTACACGGAACGTCTACACAGCGTTAGTAGCACGGAAATAGAAAGGATGTAAGCATATGCATCTCGTAGAAAAGTATTCAAAACGGAGAAAACGTTTGTATCTGGGATGTATCTCGGAGATTTAGGATATCTGCAGTATATCTAGAGTATGTAGAAGGACACCTAGCGGACTACCGATATTTCCTATAAAAAGGGGGAGGAAATCAACTGGATCTCAGTATGAGTCCAGCAGCCATGGTGTACAGACCTCTTCACTCTTGGTCTTGGTCTTCCACATCATCAATTGTTCTCCACCATGGATCATGATACAAGTCCGTATGGTGGCTGCGATCATTCATCACCAGAACCAAAACCTGTTCAGACTGTTTTACCTTTTATACAGAAGGAGAAGAAGGAGACGTCCAAGAGCTGTGTGGGTCCGAGGATGGATCGTGAGAAGAATGGAGTTTGGACTGTATGACTAGTTGTTGGTGGAGCTGAGGAATTAAGACCCTCGTGCATTCCATCATTTCATGAGGATGCCACCAGCCATGTTTGACGAACCTGTAGAGCGTCTGAGACCCAGGTTGACCAAGCTGAGCACCAACTTCCATCCCAACCTGGACCCTGGACTGAAGGTGGCACTGACTTTGCGCCACCTGGCCTCTGGAACCACATACAGAAACATGCAGTATGCGTGGAGGGTGCCACACAACAGCATCAGCAAAGTGGTCAGAGAATGGTGCAGGCCATCATCGAAGAATACGTGGAGGAGCTCCTCAGGTGCCCCACCACTGAACAAGGCTGGAGAAAACTTGCAGAAGAGTGATATCAGAGGTGGAATTTTCCCCACACCATTGGAGCCATAGATGGGAAGCACATGGCCTGCAAAGCTCCAGCCAACTCAGGGTCCACTTATTACAACTACAAGGGCTTCTTCAGTATCATCCTCTTTGCCATGGTTGATACTGACTACAAGTTCATGTACATTGATGCTTCAGGCTACGAGTCAGCTTCAGATGGCCAGTATACAATGCAAGTGACCTCAAGGATGGGATGGAATGCAACCTCATCATGGTTTTCCAGATCCAGACCCCCTACCCAATAACACACAAGATGTGCCCTACTTCATCATTGGTGATGACGCTTTCTCCCTCAGAACCTACCTCATGAAGCCGTACAGTTCAAGATACCTCACCCGTGAAGAGAGGATCTTCAACTACAGGCTGTCCAGGGCAAGACAGGTGGTGGAGAACGCTTTTGGCATCCTGTCCAACAGGTTCCAGATACTTCTCACCACCATGCAGCATGAGGCACATACTGTGAGGAACATTGTGGAAGCTTGCTGAATCCTGCACAATCTCATGCGCACCCGCTACCCAATGTTGCAGAACAGTCTTGTGGACTGTCAACAAGGGAATGGGGACATGGAGCCTGGTGAATGGAGGCAAGGATGAAACCTGATAGACACTGTGGATGTACAAGGCCCCAACAGAGCATCATGTGAATGGAAGAAGCAGCGCAACCGACTGAGACACTGGTGCAACTCCCCAGCTGGAGCAGTGGAGTGGCAAGACATGATGATAGATGATTAATGGATGCTTCCTTGAGCCTGTCGCATAACACTGATGAGATTGTGCCATGTATGTTGAGTGATCCTACAATGAATAGGGCATTAATAAAGAGCTTTGTTTATTTTGAAATGTGTTGATCAATGAATTAATTGTTATTGATAAAAAAGGTCTATATGTGTGGCAGTTGAGAAGACCCTACAGTCCCACTATGCTTGCACTGGAGGTTTATCTATCCCACAACTATCCTTATCTATCCCACAAGCATGCAAAGGCTTAACCATTTACTTCACTAAGGTAAAAAAATGAACCAAGTGTCTTAAGCAAAGATAACCTTTATTAACTTTCTTAGGTAACCTTTATGACATTATTAAATAAGCAAAATGAACCAAGTAAACTGAATTAAGTGTGTTAAGCAAAGATAACCTTTATTAACTTTCTTAAGTAAACTGTATGACTTTATTAAATAAGTAAAATGAACCAAGTAAAGTGTCTTAAGCAAAGATAAAGTGAACAAGTTAACAACTCAGTCTCTGGTACTATTCTCAGTCACTCTGAGGCATGTCCATGCTCAGCTGTCAAGCGGGCAGGGACTGTGGAGGTGGCTGTGTCTTGAGTGCTGGTCTGAGGCACCATTGGGGTGCTTGGCCCCGAGTGTACAACAGGGGATGGTGTGTTCAGGAAGCTCTCCGAGAGCTGACTCAGTCCCGTGAGGTTGAGAGGCCCTTCATCAAGTACCTGAGATGTGAGGCACAAGACTGATGACAGATTGTCTGTTGACGGGCTTGGCTGTGGGGTGGAGGAAGGAGGAGTGTGGTGGGGCTGTCTGGTCTGCAGCTGGGTGAGGTGTGGCGTCTGTGGCATGCGATGAACCTGGGCCTGGACTGGGAAGTTCTGTTTTTGCTGTGGGAAGTCCTGGTAGTCGTAGCCTTGGTAGGTGAGGGGCTGTTGAAAGCCGTGGAAGGGCTGTGACATCGCCTGGGGTAGAGGAACAGACCTGGACTGGGTAGGAGCAGCTTCAGCTGGGCCTTGAGGGTTGTGCAGAAGTGCTGTTATCTTTTGCTTCATCACCTGGTACTGGGCCTCGGGCAGGTCCCTCAGGGTGTGGCTCACGTAGGTGATGAAGGTATGGCGGCCCAAGGATCCTCCTTGGGATCCTCCCAAGTGGACCAGCTGAGAGAGAAGTTCTGTGCTGGTCTTCATTGTGTCCCTGATCTCCAAGAGGACACTGTGGTTCTGGCCCTCCAGTCTGCCTCTCTGCCTGCATCCTCTGGAGCTGGGGGTGGGGGTGGGTATGGGTTGGTCTCTGGTGGCTGCTGCTTCTTCCTCTATTTGTGACAGGGGATCCTCCAAGTCTGCCGGCATGGGGAGTGCAGCTGTCGGGGGGGTCTTTGCTGTGGGGCCCTCTGAAGACACCTGCCTGGACAGGGTAGCTGGCTCCTGGCTGGAAGAGGACTGGCTGTCTGTGGGATGTCTGAGGGAGAGGGGTGTCAGAGGGGCTGCTCCTTGGAGGCGGATCTCACCCTCCAGGAAACTGCACTTGGCCATGACATACATCTCCCGGTCAGTGAGGTTGACAGTGGCCTGCCTGGATTTCTTGGGGTGTAGCTTGCCATACCAGGTGTGCATGTGCTTCCACCATCCCAGGAGTACTTCTGCAGTGTAGCCCAGGCTCTCTGCCTTGTCTCTCCAAGCTGCCTGCTTCTTCTTGGTGTCGCGATAGAGTCTGTGGCCCTTTCTCCAGAGGTACTCGTTCTCCCTCAGCCATTCCAGCACCTCATCTTCATGCTCCTTGGAAACGGTGTAGTGCTTCCTCTCTCCCTTCTCCTTCCCTTGCCTCTTCCTCCCTCTGGCAGGGGCTTGAGCAGCAAGGCCTTCAGGGGCTTGAGCAGCAGGGCCTTGAGCAGCAGGACTTTGAGGGCCTTGGGGCTGGTCCACCACAGCAGCAGCAGGAGCAACACCAGTACCACCAGCAGCAGCAGCAGCAGCAGCAGGTTCAGAGTCAGTGCCAGGGGGTGGGATGCTGGTTCTGTCCTTGCGAGGGCTGGAACGAGTAGGCACGGGCTTCCTCTTCTTGCCTGACTGACGAACCATGGTGTTCCTTGAAGATGTATGTGGCAGCACGTCTTTCCTCTGAATGCTGACTGCATGCGTGCTGCATCCTTTTATGTTTGCGGAGCTGACTCAATTCATACTCCCCGCATGCGCAGTGAATGCTTTGCATCCGATATACATCCGTGCAGCTTCCGCTATGTGTCCACTTCGCAATTCTCCCCTGGAAGCCCTTCGGAGGTGTCATTCACTTCCATCCGCTGTCATCTGCTAGGCTTCCTATGAACATCCATTTAACATCCCCGCTAAGTACTACCCCCGTCCATTCTTTTCTGTTCTTTTCTGTTCTGTTTATGCAAATTTTCACCACTTTCTGGAGTGGATGACAACGGATGGAGCCACCCCTGAAATTTTGCTCATATGCTGTGTCCTTTATGCATACGTTTTGCATCCGTCGGCCAGTGGGACCTAGCCTTAACCTTCAGTAAACTCTGCTAGTATTCATCCACTTTGTCCAAAGGTATTTTTTGACCTTTGTATCATGGAGAAGAAACACATTTTGCATATTTGCATTATTTGTACTTAACAGTATTTCCCTTTTGTAACTTTAATATAACTTTCATTTCTTTTTCTAGCTTATGTGCCAAACATTTATCTGGTTTATTTGCAGATTCAAAGTTTCTTTGTCTTACAAGTTCATCTTTAATTCCATCTCTCTCACTGCTAAGATAGATAATTGCATCTGTAAAAGCTTAACTTGGTGAATAATAGTTATCATCCCTGGAGAATTTTAAGATTTTTTTCAATCTCACTCAAAACCATTAGTATATTCTCTTCCCTTTTCTTTTTAAATCTGCTATTGTGTTGTACAAAATACCCGCTTAAAAAAGCTTTTACTCACACCCCAAACCTCCTTAGTTTTGTACTTTTTATTAAGATTATTCTCCAAAAACATTTCTCTAACTTCTTTTTATAACCCTCCATTACCATTTTGCTTTGTAATAATATCTCATTCCTTGCAAAAGACTTACAGTTAGATTCCATACATGTTTAATATACCATCCTCAGTGCCATCATCTCCATGGCGACTTAGCAAGTAAAACATTTGCAGTTACTGTAATCATAACTGACAACTCTTTGTAGAAATGGAGGGACTTTGCAGACTTTGTCTGCCTTTGTTGGTGAACTCCATAATTGTAACTGTCAGCCGGTTGCCCTTCTTTCTCTCTCTGGCCAAGGGACCACACTGCTGAACCAAGGCATTGTGAGAGCTTTCACAAATGCACACTTAAGTTCCTGTACCTTCTAGGGCAGTGCTGTCTAACCTTGGCAATTTTAAGATTTGTGGACTTCAACTCCCAGAATTTCCCAGCCAGCATAGCTCTAGGGAATTGGGATGATCACAGATGGGAATGTATGCTGGTTGAGTCTTATGCTTTAAGCCCCGTCCAGTTGCAGTGTCAGTGGCAAGTGTCACTCGTTTCAAGGAGCAGCTGACATGGGTTATTTTTGTTGGAAGGCCAAAGGCCCAGGAACTTTAGATATACTGTTCCCAGCTTTGGCACGTGGCTGAGGAATTCTGGGAGTTGAAGTCCACCAAACTTAACTTTTCCAAGGTCGACTACCCCTGCTTTATTAACCTTTCCTATCATCAAAGCCATGATATCATTAGCATCTCACTAGATTTTCAAGTAAAAGTTTTCTGTCGAACTTTGCAAGCAGGCAAAAATTGTCCAAGTGACTGACTGCATAACAATCCTCATGATTGGGGAAAAAAATTACTTGCTTGCCATGCTAGTAAGATGCTAATGATATCATGGCTTTGATGAGAGGAATGGTTAAAGCAGAGGTATCTGACCTTGGACACTTTTAAGACCAGTGGACTTCAACTCCCAGAATTCCCCAGCCAGCCACGCTAGTTCAGGAATTCTGGAAGTTGAAGCCCACAAATCGTAACATTTCCAAGGTTGGATCCCCCTGGGTTAAAATCCGATTTTTAACTACAAAACCCAACAATGCCAGTATATATCAGCTGTGTGATGATAAGTATAGCTATATTATTGGTGAAAGTCAATTACAGAAGACACTTATCATAGTTGCTATAACTTGTTTTGGTTATAAAAAAGGTAGAATTT
This sequence comes from Laticauda colubrina, assembly GCA_015471245.1. Lineage (NCBI taxonomy): Eukaryota > Metazoa > Chordata > Lepidosauria > Squamata > Elapidae > Laticauda > Laticauda colubrina. The sequence continues at coordinate 3,390,305 of BLBF01000010.1, forward strand.
GAGATCACCATAGCATGTTCTGTTCAGGTGTGAATGCTACACTGTATAATTAGCTATCTGTGAAATAATTATGAACATGTATTCCACAAAGCAAGAACATTTCTGTCTGGCAGCTTAATTTGATAGTTTTATGATGTCAGGTTTTGAAAATCCAGGAGTGAGCCTAGCAGCATAGAAAGCTTCTGACACTGAATTAACTACGCATACTTGAGCAACAATTTACGGTAAAATTCATTGTTTTAATTCTGTTGAAAAGTAATAGTTTGCAATGCTAGGCTGTGACTGGACTCCCAAAGTAAAGTTGAAAAAAAAAATTGCAAAATTCATTTCAGCTGAACCATAGTGGCACAATCTTATTCCAGTAAAGACATTTTTCTAAAAAAAAGAATTCCTGATCCATATTACAGAGACCAGATATAATATCTTAATGCATTATGTCAGGGATCCCCAAACTTTGCAAATTTAAGACTTGTGGACTTCAGCTCCCAGAATTCTCCAGCCAGCTATGCTGAATTCTGGGAGTTGAAGTCCACAAGTCTTAAACTTGCCAAGTTTGGAGAGCCCTGCATTATATGAAGCTTTGGCTCTCTAGAGAAGGTTCTGATGATTGGAAAGATGGAATGAATGAGGAGGGAGGGAGGAAAGCCAGCAGCAAGGATAGAGTCAGTTACAGCAGGGGCCCCCTACCCCATTCTGCAGCCTGGTACCAGTACATAGCCCATTAGGAACTGGGTCATGCAAGCGGCATGTGTGTGTGTGTATGTGTGTGCACAAAGCTGAATTTGCGCAAGTGGCACATGCAGGCAAAACCATCCCCTCTCCCTCCTCCAGCCATTGTTGCCACCAGTTCTCAGAGCCAGAAGGGTTAGGGACCACTGAATAGGTACATCGTTGGAAGAACTGAAGGACCAGGTAAAAGGTTGATTGTCAGGGAGAAATTCTGTGTGGTTGCTTACAGCCAACACCATCTTGATAGCACATAATTAAATTCCACAAATCTTTCTGTTTTTAGTTTCTGTGAAATATTTATGGAATAAAACCTCCACCAGTTATGTTCCCTGTCTCTTTTTATTTACCTTCTGTTCTTCATTTCCAGGTGAATTTTACAGTAGACCAGATCCGAGCGATCATGGACAAAAAGTCCAACATCAGAAACATGTCAGTGATTGCTCATGTTGATCATGGCAAGTCCACGCTTACAGATTCCTTAGTGTGTAAAGCGGGTATCATCGCTTCTGCCAGAGCTGGTGAAACACGATTTACTGACACACGGAAGGACGAGCAGGAAAGGTGCATCACAATCAAATCTACGTGAGTAATGTTAACTTTTATCTACAGCCCTTTATGATTGTCAATTATACATCAGTTACAAATGGAATGTATGGAAGATAGCAGACTTCCATTTGATTTGTGCTAGTTTATTTTGAAATTTTCACTGTCTTGATTGATTTTATAGGTCAGAGTATCTGACTCTGGTAAGTTAGACTTGCCAAATTGTTTCTTGTTCATAGAAGCACCCACTCAAATGCTCTGTCAGGGCACCGATTAACAAACTCAAGCAAATCAGGACTCTGAGACTGGGCTCCTTCTCAAATGTCTTCCTTAATGAGTACATCATATCGGCCACAGCTTCAATGGGAAACCAAACCTAAATCTTTCCCCCTAGTTTCAGTATAATTAACTAGGAAATAACCACTAGGAAATAAATAAGGAAATAAACTAGGAAATAACCACTATCCCCAAATGTCAGAGGTCACGTTGGCCAATTGGGTCAATTGGTGGGCTCTCTGGGTACTCCTTCCCCAACCTTATCTGTTAACCAGTAGAGATGACCTTGGTTCTCAGAAGAAAAATCTCTGTTGTGTCTAATAAGGCATTCCAACCTCCTTTCCCCGCTTCCCCCTCTGTGTGGCAACTGAGGAACAGAAAGATGGCTATGGCTAGGTTCAGTTGGAAGTTGACATACTCTTTAAAATGGGTTCCCAACCCCAGGGCCAAGGCCCACTACTGGATCGTGGCCTGTTTGGAACTGGGCTATGCAAGGGGTGGGCAATGCACACGAAGGTCCATTTGTGTGAGCAATAGGCACTCATGTTTGCATGCGAGGCTCTGTTTGTGTAAGTGGCGGGCATACGTGTCCACTGCTTGCTCAAATGGACATATGTGTGCTTGCCACTTACATGGAACCATTCCCTCTCCCCCACTCCTGCCAGTCTGTCAAGCTGGAAATGTTGGGGACCACTGTTTTAAAATACTAAACAAAAAAGATGGATTTTAGAGTGATAGTCATACGAGTTGTGATAGCAATAATAAAATACTTTGTGATTGTGTTTCCACATTATAGTCTGTTTCACAAAGTATGTCTCGAGCAGGACATGCAAGATATGAGGGATCATAAACGTGTTTGGTCCATAGGTTTAGAATTCCTACCAGTAATTCTCGACTTACAACCACAATCGAGCCCAAACTTTCCATTGCCAAGCAAGACTGTTGCTAAATGAGTTTTGCCCCATTTTACAGTCTTTCTTGCCAAAGTTGTTAAGTGAATCATTTAGTCGTTAAATGAAGTAGGGTTCCCACTTGACTTCGGTTGTTGGAAGCTGCCTGAAAGGTTACAAATGGTAATCACAGTGTCACCTGGGACACTGCAACCATGATAAATACAGGCCAGTTGCCAAGCACCCGAATTTTGATCATGTGACCATGGGGAGGCTGCAACAGTCGTAAGTGTGAAAGCAGCTTATAAGTCACTTTTTTCTTTGTCATTGTAACTTCACTCATTAAATGAGTGGCTGTAAGTCAAGGGTCACCTGTATTAACATCACATGAAACAAAAAAGGCATCAGCTTATCAAATATGGTTAGGATGAAGGCTACACTATTCTTCCCACGTAAGGATGCATTTCTGCATTATTTGTACAAGCAGCATACAAAACACAGAAATGTGACTGATATCCAGTGTTTTTCAACCCATACTGTCTGGGAGATTCTGGGAGCTGAAGTCCACATATCTTAATGTTGCCAAAATGGAGAGATACTGCTTTACATCTTTACAAAAGACATTTAAACAGGTCAGGTAAAGACTTGTGGATGAATGAATGTGTACAACACACTAAACTTAATGTTAATTTCATCAAGGGTTTTTGTGATTTACAGTATTGGTGATTTATGGTTCAGTATATTGTGCAAATGGTGACCATGAATTAATGTAGCATCAAGTTTAATGCAGTATGGATATGGTCAGTTTGTTTCATTTAACTCAACAGTTTAATTCAGATTCAGTCATCTAAAACATACGAAGAACAGTTGCAGGAATTGGATATGTCTAGTTTAATGACATGAAGGACTAGGAGTGACCTGATACTGTGTTTCTCCAACAATACGGCCTCCACCAATAGGAAGGACCAGCATGATTTCTAGGCATGAGGTGAAATTAAACCCCGCCCCTAAAATTTAGGCCTATTTAAACCATGTGTTTCCCCACCATTTCTCACATCGTTCGTGAGAACTACACGAGGTGAAGAGAAATGGGAAAGGGGGGAGAAAACTTGCCTTTAGGAGCACCATGCAGGTAGCCTAGGCTAGAATACCCTGATACTACCGATAGAACATCGGCCGATAGAAGCTCCCCAAAGGCAGGCACCAGCTGCTTCCATTGGCCAGTAGAAGTGACCTTGGGGCTAGTGCCCATGCACACTCCCCTCACCACGAGGACGTTTCTATCGGCCAATGGAAGTTCCCCAAAGGCAGAGTCACCAACCGGTAGTGGCGTTGATTAATTGGCAGTGTCAGCCGGTAGAAGCGGCTGCCGACTCTGCCTTTGGGGAGCTTCCATTGACCGATAGAAATGGCCTCGTGGTGAGGGGAGCGCGCCTTAGTTGTCTTTGAATCTACCAGCGGGGCAGGAGAGAAAGTACACGCGTATCTGTGTCTGGATAAAAATTGTGAGATTGCAACAGAGGGAATGAGAGAAAAGGCCTTGGCCCAAATGTGTTCCTGTTTTGCTTTCCTGCCCATTCTCTGAACAATCTCTCCGGGGCAGCTTTTCGCCTAAAATCGCCCAGGTCTCCCTCAGCTAAAGAAGAGGGGAGGTCTCCAAAGACCGTCCCTAACCTCCACCATTTGAGAGGACCAAACTCATTGCTTCTCAAAGTTAGACCCACAAGTTTTTCAAAAGTTCTTCTGAACGCCTTGGACGTCCGATGAAATCCAGAAATGTCTCGTGATTGAACTCAATCCCCCCCCCCCTCAAAAGAACTTGCATCTTGTCGCCAAGTCCCTGGTTTTACAGCTCCTCTCTCATCCTGAATTATGCCGAAATAAGGGATGCCGAGGCTGGCGTTGGTTAATTGGTTAATGACAGGCGCTCTTTCAGGCGCTCAGAGAGAGAGAGAGAAGAGGAGGCGTCTCTAAAGTTCTCAGACTCCCCTCAACTGTTAGCAATGCCACCCGTGAGCTGTGGCAGGATTGCCTTGGATCATGTGCAGAGAGTGCCTTCGCTGTTCAACTCCCCCCCACGACTCAAGGTTCATACTAAAATTAGACCTTTCCAACCAGCCCTTGCAAATATTCGGCCCTCACCAGAGCAATAGAGTGGACAGTTCAACTTCTCCCCGGCCCTTCTTCACTCCAGCTCCCTCCCGCCCTCCTGTGCCACGGCGGCAACCCTTTCACACTCACCCCACTTCCCTGCCGCATTCCTACGAGGACCACTCCCGCGTCTCCTTTCAGGAGCCCGCCCGATCTCCCTTCTAAGGGTAGCCGAGTTCTGCTGCCTCCTCTTCCTTCCCCGGCGGCCCTCCCCACCGCCCCAAACCAGCAGCGGCAGCAGGTAAAGGGAGGTCGGCTGTCCTGGGACTTTGGCAGGGTGCCCAGAAAAGGCCTGGGGAGGGGAGGGGAGGGCGGCTGTGGGAACACCACAGGTGTTTTTTTTTTGTGTGTGTGTGTGAGAGAGACAGAGAGAGAGAGAGAGAGAGAGACAAGCTCAGCTTGCTTCTCTTCTGCTAAGAAAAGTTTGCAGCCGCTCTCCCATGTGCACTCCCCTCACCACAAAGCTGTTTCTATCGGCCAATGGAAACGGATGGTGACTCTGCCTTTTGGGAGCTTCCATTGGCCGATAGAAACGGCCTCAAGGAGAGTGCGCGGGGGGCGCTCCTCTCAGGAGTACCCTGCGGGCATCCACGCCTCACCCCAAAGCGGCTGGTGACTCTGCCTTTGGGGAGCTTCCATCGGCTGATAGAAACAGCTTTGCGACGAGGTGAGTGCCTGTGGGTGCTCGCCTCGAGACCGCTTCTACTGGCCAATAGAAGCGGCTGGTGACTCTACCTTTGGGGAGCTTCCAGTGGCGGCCTTATGGAGAAGTCAGTGCACATGGGGTGCTTTAGGTGGAGGTGCGCGTGGGGGAAGAAATTTAGTCACCCCCGAAAAGACATCCTAGCCGTTTTTTTTAGGGCTCAAAAAAAAGACCCGGCCTTATTTTATGAGAAACACGGTAGCAGTCTTCCAATACTTGAGGGGCTGCCACAAAGAAGAGGGAGTCAAGCTGTTCTCCAAAACACCAGAAGGCAGGACAAGAAGCAATGGATGGAAACTAATCAAGGAGAGAAGCAACCTAGAACTAAGGAGAAATTCCTTGAGAGTTAGAACAATTAATCAGTGGAATAACTTACTTCAAGAAGTTGTGAATTCTCCAGCCCTGGAAGTTTTTAAGAAGAGATTGGACAACCATTTGTCTGAAGTGATATAGGGTTTCCTGCCTAAGCAGGGGGTTAAACTAGAAGACCTCCCAAGGTCCCTTCCAACACTGTTATCCTGTTCTTTCTCTCCATCAACATTTCTTGTTTAAATTGTCCTTTTTAATTTTAGTGATTGTGTATGTTAAAAAAATCCATAAATCTCAATGGCCATACTAGCAGAGCTTTCCTAAAATACAGAGGCTCGTTTATAGCTGGAAACTCGGAAGTTACTACTTTCTAGAGGAGAGTTGGCAATGACAGAGAAAGTAAGAACTCAACATCTGGTCTCAAAGATTTGCACTTGGATAAGTGAAACCTTAATTTATTTAGTGCCACCCAGCTCTGGTGTCTGAGGATTATGGGAGTTATGGCACCCGGGGGCACACAGTTATATGCTGATGTTTTAGGTGAATTTAAATGTGTTTTAGGAAAACCCTTTGTCTTCTTTTGTAGGGCTATTTCTCTCTACTACGAACTCTCAGAAAATGATTTGGCCTTTATCAAGCAATCCAAAGATGGCTCTGGTTTCCTCATTAATTTAATTGACTCCCCTGGGCACGTGGATTTCTCCTCCGAAGTCACCGCAGCCCTTCGCGTCACTGATGGAGCTCTTGTAGTCGTTGACTGTGTTTCAGGTGAATGTCCTTAAAATTGAGATGCTTCAATTGGGTGAGAACATTGTGCTGTCCAGAGAAAGTCAGTAGGGACTGGTAGACGCTGAAGGAGAATACAGGTAGTCCTTGGCTAATGGCCATGATAGAGCCCAACATTTCTGTTGCAAGATGAAATAATTGTTAAGTGAATTTGGCCCTATTTTACGACCTTTCTTGCCACAGTTGTTAAGTGAATCACAGCAGTTATTAAGTTAGGAACATGGTTGTTAATAGCTTCCTCATTGACTTTGCTGGTCAGAAGGTCACAAAAGGGGGATCAAATGACCTCGGGACACTGCAGCCATCATAAATATGAGTCAGTTGCCAAGTGTCTGAATTTTGATTCATGGAGGTGCTGTAACAGTCATAAAGGGAGAAAAACGGCCATGGGTCTTTTTTTTTCCAGTGCCATTGTAACTTCAAATGGTGACTAAATGAATTGTTGTAAGTCAAGGACTACCTGTCTCTCAGCATCTGATTCTGAAGGAGAATCCACAATTTTCCTTCACTGTTCTACGTGATCAATGAGCACCTTTGTGCTAGACATATGTCTTGCAAGGAAAATTCCTGATTTACTCAGACTTTCCGAAACACAGCATAGTAGCAAGGATAAGATTCTCCTTGGAGCTGTGTCGATCCAGGCAATCTAACAAAGCCACCAGCAGTCTATGAATTCCTGAGCCCTGTAGATAGTGCCAGGTATTTAGATTTTTTTAAGACAATAAAACATTTTGGAATTTGGCAGTATTATTACAAGATATCTGGCTGTTGTCTCCTCTCAAATTCACATGCTGTCACAATGAAGTATGGCTTACCCACTTCTCTATTGTGTATATTCAATATACCATGGAAAGGTAAAACAGATGTGGCAGTTTGGATTAAATCACTCCTTGCCAGCAAAACTCTCTAGATTCCCACTTAATTACTAGTCTAGCCTACATCACAAGCCATTATGCATTTTGCCGTGCTCTGAGTGTTACCTCTCACTCCCTACTTTTTGGAGAAAATGTACAAAGTTGTTTATCATGGCCGTGCAATGCAATAAACTCCCCCCAATTTCACCTTTTCAATTCTGAGAGGGTGTTTTTCCACTCTTAACTTTTCAAGCACTTTTCCATAATAGGCCTTTAGAATTCCCAAGTAATGTTGGCACATGTTTGCTGACATCTCAAAGCAAGGAAGTTTAAGATCAGGGGTCTCCAAAGTTGGCAACTTTAAGACTTGTGGACTTCAATTCTCAAAATTCCCCAGTCAGCATGATTGGGGAATTCATGGCTGGCTGAGGAATTCTGGGAATTGAAGTGCACAAGTCTTAAGGTTGCCAACTTTGGAGACCGCTGGTCTAGATAGTTCATCAGAGTTTTCACCCAGGAAAACTTCAGACTAAATAAGGTGAGATGGGCACCTCATAGGGTATTTGATGTTTCTATAGCATGCAACATTTTAACAATACAAATACCAGCCTGCCACAACCTTGAGGATATAGAACACCATCGTCTTTTTCTTTTTTAAGTGCTGAGAAATAGGATATGTATCTTTTCTAATCCAGCTCCTCAAACATGACAAACTCTCTGAGTTTAACTCAAAGATTCCATTATTAGGAGTGCCAGTAGCCTTGGCAAAATGTTTCTCTCTCAATGCAGGCTAAATAAGTCCGTCCAGCTGGGTGATAAATAGTTGTCTGCCACATGTATTCATCTTCACCCCCTGCCTTTTATCCCCAGAGCTAGGGTGGGGCTTTGCTAGCAGCGGTAGCTCTTCCATCCCAAGGACTGGCCCATATATTTCCCCTGCTCTCCTCTCCTCTGCCTTATGTGCATCTGCATGTCAGGAACTGGACCCAGCTGTTCTTCCTCTTCATCAGCCACTTCCAGACCTGGGGACTGTTGACTCTCCATCTGAGGGCTGAGGGACAGCCCAGGCTCTGCCTCTCTCTCTCTCTCTCTGCCATCTCCGTTTCCTCTTCCCCTTGGAGCTCTCAGGTTGCCTTGATGCTGGCCCTGACTCCCACACCTCCTCCTCTGATTTGGCTGCTGGAGGGGCCGGCAACCAACAGGCCACAATAGTCTCTTTTAAATTAAAATATACAAGATTAGTTAGCTACCCCTAATCTCTGGCCATTAGATAGGAAGCCACTTTGTTTTTCTTCTTCCCACCAAAGTTACCCAAAAGTTTGACAGTTTTGGAATACTGGAACTTTTCCGCAACCAGTTCTTCTCTGGAATTAGCCTAAGTCATGCTGGTGTCAACTTTCCCTCCAGGGGTTTGCGTGCAGACAGAGACCGTACTTCGCCAGGCAATTGCTGAGCGTATCAAGCCGGTCCTGATGATGAACAAGATGGACCGCGCTCTACTGGAACTGCAGTTAGAACCCGAGGAGCTTTACCAGACCTTCCAGCGTATTGTGGAAAATGTCAATGTTATCATTTCTACTTACGGAGAGGGTGAAACTGGACCCATGGGTAATATTATGGTAAAGAGAACTTACGTTGAGATTGGAGCAAGGAGGAAGTTAGTTCCGTGGGATTGCGTTTGCATGGTGGTGTGCTAGACCAGAGTTTCCCAACTGCAGCCGTTTTAAGATGTGTGGACTTCAACTCCCAGAATTCCCCATCCAGCAATGCTTATGTCAGCTTGGAAGCCATTTTTCTTTGAGGCTTCTGGGCTGCCATATTTAATGCCTGGGAATTTGGGAGGGGGATTTCAAGGAGCGATGGAAGATTAGCCACAACAACATTCCTTTCTCAGAGGGTCAAGGACATGTTACCCTGCACCTGGAAGGGAGTGCTTGGAGATAGTCTCTGGTTGGAACGAAGTAACAATTGGACCATGTGATGGACTATTGGGTGCAGGGGTTGGATTTTGGATTTTCTTTGTGTGAGGGAAAACCCGAGACTCAGATCCGGGTTTTCCCCAGATGCGCCAATAGGACATCTCTAATCAAATGGATCTTTGGGAAGATAATTTTCTCTGAGTCTGTTTCTTTGGAGGTTGTTACTCGGAACGCTGACAGCTTAGTTCTTTAATCCTCTATACCAGGGGTGTCAAACTCAAGGCCGGGGTGATTAGATCTGGCCTGCGGGGCCAACCTGGAAATATCAAAGGACTGGCCTGCGGTGCCTCCGCTGGCCAAAATAGGATGCCCACATGCAGCTCCACCCCCATGTGCCGTTTTCAGCTTCCACAACCTCCTGCAGCACTCTGCCGGCAATCTGCCACCCCGTTTTGGCCAGCAGAGGTACCGCAGGCCGGTCCTTTGATATTTCCAGGGCGGACCCGTGGGGCCTTGAGTTTGACACCCCGGTATAGAGGATTAAAGAACTAAGACCAGTGTAACCTTAAATAATGCTTTTGACTGCGTGAGTCCCTCCCTCCCTTTGCAATTGTAACCTTTGGAGAAAACTCTCTTCCATGTTGCAGTTTGTCAAATGATGCATGAAAGCAGAGGTCCCCAAACTTGACAATTTGGGGACTTCAGCACCCAGAATTCTCCAGCCAGCATTGCTGGGAGTTGAAGTCCATAAGTCTTAAAAGTTGCCAAGTTTGGAGGCCCCACCCTCAAAAGACCAGTCTTGTTTTACCTGTTATGATGAAGTGAAGGATTCTCTGGCTTGTGAGAAGCTCCAACATAAGCTTGATTCAGACATCCATTCAGGATGTTTTATACTGGGTTTTCATTGCTAACTACCCTTAACTTGTTCTTGTTTTTTTTTTAAAAAAAAAAAAGGTCTAGTCCCATCTTGATACACATTTTTTTAAAATGTATAATCTGGTAAACCTGTTCAAAATTAAAGCAAAGCAAGAAATTATAGAGTTTTAATCAAATATTTGCTTTGATTTATTCAGAGCTCTCCAAATTTGGCACCTTTTAGACTTGTGGACTTCCCACTCCTAGAATTCCCCAACCAGAGTTCCAGAGTTGTCCACAAGTCCTAAAAAGTTTATTTAATCCAGGGGAGAACCTGGGATTAAATAAACAAGTTTTGTTTCCTTCTTGGCATTTCCCTGCAAGTCGCAGGACCCATTTCTTTCTGATCAGCCAAGTGTTTGATTATTGGTCGTGACAGGAATTGACCGGTGGGCTGGTTGCCTGAGCCTGATGTCATGGGCTGAAAGAGACTCAAGGTCACCCCAACTGGCCTTCGTGCCTAAGGCAGGAGCAGAACTCACAGTCTCCTGGTTTCCAGCCTGGTGCCTTAACTTCTTAACCAAATTGGTTGAATAAAGAATACATTACAGGTAGTCCTCAATTTACGAACACAATTTCTGTTGTTAAGTGAGACATTTGTTAATTTTGGCCCATTTTATGACCTCTCTTGCCCCATTGGTTAAGTGAATCACTGCAATTGATAAGTTAGTAACCTGGTTGTTAAGAGAATCTGGCTTCCCCAGTTGACTTTGCTTGTTAGAAGGTCGCAAAAGAAGATCACATGACCCCAAGAATAGCAACCGTCATAAATATCAGCCAGTTGCCAAGCATCTGAATTTTGACCACATGACTGTGGGGATGCTGCAAAAGTCGTAACTGTGAAAAACGGTCATCAGTCACAATTTTTAGTGTCATCGTAACTTTGAATGGTCATTAAATGAACGATTGTAAGAACTACCTGTATTAATATCCATTGGGTGGTACATTTATAACACTCTTTTTTTTGGGGGGGGGGGGTAACCAATAGGGGCTGCTGCAGGTTAGGTGCAATTGAATGGGTTGGTTTGTGGTTTCTGCTTGCTTGGAGATCAGTTTTAATTGAAGGGTTGAATTTCCAAGTAGACTACCTACCTTCTCCACGTTCTTTTAAAACGCCTGAATCCCTTCCTTTGTTTACAGATTGACCCCGTAATCGGTACTGTTGGCTTTGGCTCTGGCTTGCATGGTTGGGCGTTCACCTTGAAGCAATTTGCTGAGATGTACGTGGCCAAATTTGCATCCAGAGGAGAAAAGACCCAGCTCTCCGCAGCTGACAGGGCCAAGAAAGTGGAGGACATGATGAAGAAGCTGTGGGGAGACAAGTGAGTAAATAGGATCCTTATCTTCAGTCTCAGTGGATGGTTGGCAGAATGATGTCCTTCGGTTGCACCTTTTGTTAAAGCGAGATAATACAGGAAGTGTTCTGACCCAGCTCCCCAAACATGATAAACCCTCTGAAGTGAACTCAAAAGATTTCTTTATTAGAAGTGCCGGCAGCCCTGGTAAAAAGATTCTCTTTCACCGCAGCCTAACAAGTCTGTCCAGCAGGGAAGATGAAGAGTTGTCTGTCACATCTATTCATCTCCACCCCCTGTCTTTGATCCCCAGAACTAGGGTGGGGCTTCGCGAGCAACGGTGGCTCTTCAGTCCCAAGGACCGGCCCATAGATTTCTACTGCTCTCCTCTCCTCTCCTCTGCCTTCTGCGTATCAGTGTGTCAGGCACTGGACCCAGCTGTTCCTCCTCTTCCTCCTTAGCCACCTCCAGACCTGGGGGCTGTTGACTCTCCATCTGAGGGCTGACAGGCTCCGCCTCTGTCTGTCTCTTCCAGCTCCATTCCCTTCCCCCCCCCCCCCCTTGGAGCTCTCAGGTTGCCTTGATGCTGACCCTGACTTCCACCTCCTCCTCTGATTCGGTTGTTTGGGGGGGAGCGGTGGCTGACAGGCCATAACAGGAAAGGTCTAAGAAGAAATGGCATCTGTCTGGCTGCGATAAAGCACTTTTTTATATATATTGTTGTAAGCTACTTACGTTAGCCCCATGGTGAGGTAATACAGGTTGTCTTCAACTTATAATTATTATTGAGCCCAAAATTTATGTTGCTAAGCAAAACATTTGTTAAGTGAGTTTTGCCGTTTTACAACCTTCCTTGCCACTGCTGTTAAGTAAATCTTCGCAGTTGTTAAGGAAATAAACATGGTTGTTGAGTAAATCTGGTTGCCCCATTGAATTTGCTTGACAAAAGGTGGCAAAGGGGGAAATCACATGACCCTGGGGAACTGGAACGGTCATAAACATGAACTTGCATCATGTGACCACAGGTTGTAAGTGAAAAAAACAGTCATAAGTCACTTTTTTTCAGCGTCGTAACTTCAAATGGTCACTAAATGAACTTTTGTCAATCAAGGACTATTTGAATCGTGGAAGAGAAGAGAAAGAACTGGAGAAGACAAAAAATTACAAAGACCTGAAAATAGAGATAGAATGACTGTGGCAAAGGCAAGCAAGGGTAATACCAGTGGCAATAGGTGCCTTGGGTCCAATCCCAGAACCAACTGGAACACCAACTTGAACACTGTTGATTGGCATTGACAAATTCACCATCAGTCAATTGCAAAAGGCAGCTTTACTGGGGTCTGCTTCCATCCTGCGATGATGCTTTTAACATCAAATATCCACATATTCCAAGTCCTTGAAAAGGAGTCGATAGGAAGATAGATAGACAAAAATACCAAATCCAGACTGAACATTTGGCTGACTGTGAGACGAACAACAACAACAATAACAACAATATTCAGTTTCCTTTGTGGCTTGGAACACGGAAGTAGAGTGGAATGATGTGTGGCCCTATAGTGTTGGACTGATTGGTATTAATGATGCATGAGCCATTTTGTACAGATGAGCTAGCATCAAGGCCTGTTTCTTTCTCTCTTCTTTAGCCCATGAATGTAAAACAGGTACACTTTTCATTTAGGTATTTTGACCCAGCAACAGGGAAATTCAGCAAATCCGCAGCTGGCCCTGATGGAAAGAAGTTGCCACGTACTTTCTGCCAACTTATCCTGGATCCCATTTTTAAGGTAATGCTGGGATTCAGCAAAACACTGTTGTAACATTGAATGTTAATTAATATGTTTTTCAAACTACACACTTTGACATTCATACATTTCTCCTACGACATTCATATTTCCAAGGATGTCTAATTGGCAAAACACCTAAGAATGTAATAGCTTCACATGAGTATTCATGAATTGGTGGCCGCATCCTTCGAAGCATCTTTCTGGTGCAGCTTGAAAGAGTCTTATTCCCAATGGACAGACTTCTGCTTTAATGCAGCTGTCCTTGAAAAAAAATTGCTTTTGAGTTCACATGAAGCAGCCTGATTTTATTTCTGTCCTTCTCACTCAAGTTAAGCCATAGTACTTGAGTTAAAATTATTAATGTTATAGTCTGTTTCAGAAAATGTGTGCTGGTCCGTTTTATGTGTTGTATTTATATGGTGCCTAGTTGTACATAGCTTTTACTTGTTAATTAGGGTGTTGATGGCTGGCTATTAAGTTGTTAATTGTTTCCTTGCACTGCCGAACTCTCAACTTCTAAGTAATTAGTAGGTTGATGGTAAATCAGCACATCTATTGATTGACAAGAGGCCCATTTTCCAAGCTGCACTCATTTCTCTGGCTATTTTTGTCCCTGCTAGGCCAACAATAATAGTAGCTGCAAAATTGAATGCATGTCCTTGATCATTGCAAAATGAGACTACCAATCCTGTATGGATTGTCCCTGTGACTGACTGTGTAGGAGAGATAGGGAGGAAGCTAACCACAGATTGTGAGAACATGAATGAGCAGTTAGACAAAGACTCAATAGTAGCCTCACATTGCAATGAGCTCAATTGAAGTCAAAACTTGCAATGCCTTCAATTTCACAATTATTATGATTGCTGGTCAAGCAGGGACAAAAATAGCCAAAGAAATGATTGAAGCCTGGGAAACAGGCCCCTTGTCAGTCATTAGGAGTGCTGATTTATCATCAGCCTACCAGCTACTTAGAACTGATGGCACAGTGGCATAAGCGGCAACAATTAATGACTTAATAGTCAACCCTAAATGCTATAATTAACAACTAAAAACTACACACAACCAAGAACCATATAAATACAGTGGTTAGAACAACCCAGTTTACATATTCTGGAAAGGGAGAATTCTCGTTCTCTGAGGATGGGTTCTAGCATGAGCCTGAAAGTTTGCAAGAGTAAGCCTCTGATTCCAGCAACCGACTCAGATTGGATTCTGCAACTTTATCCTGGGAGACGTGTATTCGCTTTCATTCACATGTTTCAGAAAAGTATGAAGAAGGAGCAGATGGGCCACTTTTTCATAACGGCAGGACCCAATTTCATGAACCTGCGAATGCCTAGAGCAGTGGTGGCTAACCTTTTTGGGCTCCCCGCCTCCCCCTTATTTGCACTGCACCTTACAGCTGATTTTTGGGCATTTTGAGGCCGCTTTTGGCTTCCCAAAGGCTCGAGGAAGACTTCTGCAGGCTTCTGTAAGCTTTGCTGGCCGAAAACAAACCCTGTTTCATCACTTCCGGTATTTTCAGAAAAACAGGAAGTGCGAAATGGAGCTAGTTTTCAGCCTGCAGAAGTCTTCCTCAAGCTTTTGGGAGCCCGAAAAAGGCCTCAAACCTGCCAAAATTCAGCTGTGAGGCACGCGCATGCCTACAGCTCATGTGAGGTTTGCCTGCAGCTCATGTGCCGGCACAAATGGCTCTGCGTGCCACCTGTGGTACACGTGCAATAGGTTCGCCATCAGGAGCCTAGAGCCTTCAAAAGAACTTACTGAGAGAGCACAATCTGGTGGATTGCCTCATTAGGAAGGAACCCTTTATAGATTGTCGGCACAACTGATATTTGATGAAACCTGACTTACGTGATACAATGAAATACTTATCAGCTTAGAAGTAAGACCGCTAAAAGTCAGTAGACCTTACTCCCAGATAAGTGGATGCCATATTGTAGTCCAAGAGTTAAATTCTCACGTGGGTTTATCTTTCTGATCTCTCTTCTTAACTAACAGAGTCAATGGTACATTTAATATCTGCCCCCCCCCCCCCCCCCCCCGCCCCAGGTCTTCGATGCCATCATGAACTTCAAGAAAGAAGAAACATCCAAGCTGATAGAAAAACTGGACATCAAGCTCGACACTGAAGACCGAGAAAAAGAAGGAAAGCCGCTTCTCAAGGTTTTTTGAAATGGCGTGTGTATGTGTGTCCTTTTAACACAACAGTGGCCAGCAGAGCGTGCACTGAGAATTGCAGGTGCCGTCTTGAAGTAACCAGGCTGGGCGGGACCTTGTCCCAAGGGGTTGAATCAAGGGACGCTGCACCGCTTTGTGCGAGCCTTAGGCAGGACTGCCCTGCATTTTGGAAGGAGGGGAGGTGCCCCATTGTTTTTGTTGCCTTTTCAAAGATCCAGAGCTCAGGTAGCACTTCTTGAGGGCTGCTTCTCCATACGTGTTTTCCAGGCCGTTATGCGTCGCTGGTTACCTGCCGGAGAGGCTTTGCTTCAGATGATCACCATTCACCTGCCCTCCCCTGTCACTGCTCAGAAGTACCGCTGTGAGCTTCTGTACGAGGGGCCACCTGACGATGAAGCTGCCATGGGTAGGGCCTTTGGGAGGACCTTCAGCAGTCTGAGCCAAGCCCCTCTCTCCTTTCTGACTCTTCCCATCTCACATGTCAAGCACAAGAGATCGGGAGTCCGGGCAGTTCAAATCAGTACATGGATAGTCCTCGAGTTACAACAGTTTGTTTAGTGACCTTTTAAAGTTACACCTGCCCTGAAAAAAGTGACCAGTGACTGTTTTTCACACTTACAACCATTGCACATCCCCATGGTCACATGATCGAAATTTGGATGCTTGCCCACTGCTTCATATTTCTGACAGTTGCAGCGTCCTGGGATCTGCCAATCCAAAGTAAATGGGGAAGTCAAATTCACTGAAGAACTATGCCACTAACTTAACAACTGCTGTAATACATTGATCAAATGTGACAAGAAAAGTCTTAAAATGGGGCAAAACTCACTTAAGAAAAGTCTCACTTAACAACATAAATTCTGGGCTCAATTGTGGTTTTAAGTTGAAAACTGTCTGTACAGGTTTAAGCTCTCTACAAGAAGCTGAACTACTAACGGTTAAGTCACAAGTCACTTTTTTCAAGGCTATTGCAAATTTGATCACTAAACAAACTGTTGTAAGTTGAGGACTTACCTGTATGTCACCTGGGAGATCCAGCAGTCAATTTTGACTCAACTAGGAAATTGCCTGGACCTCACAATTTGCTGCTTTGGTTTTGCTGCAGGTGTTAAGAACTGTGACCCAAAGGGGCCTCTGATGATGTACATCTCAAAAATGGTGCCCACATCGGACAAAGGCCGCTTCTATGCCTTCGGGAGGGTCTTCTCTGGCATGGTTTCCACCGGCCAGAAGGTGCGGATTATGGGACCTAACTATACCCCGGGAAAGAAGGAAGACCTCTACTTGAAGCCTATTCAAAGGTAGCTAATGAAGTTTCCCCTCCTTTTCTAAACTGGGTGCATGCTCACAAAAACCTGTTTGGCAAAACAAAAAGGGTTTCAAGGCGCTCTATAAGCAGTGGGGATGAGTTCTGCCCCTCCTCCCCCAGTCACAGTAGATACCATCACTGGTAGACATGTATGCTTAAAGCTTTCTGTGGCAGCTCTGATAGGGCAGAATTATAGCAATAGCATTTAAGACTTATATATCGCTTCACACTGCTTTACAGCCTCTCTAAGCAACTTGCAGTCAGCCTCTTGGCCCCAACGATCTGGGTCCTCATTTTACCCACCTCAGAAAGATGGAAGGCTGAGTCAACCTTGAGCCTGGTGAGGATCGAACTGCTGGCAGTAGGCAGAATCAGCCTGCAATACTGCATCCTAATCACTGTACCACCATGGCTGATTTATGTTCAGGAGATCTCTTAGGAAGCTGAGACACTGTTAGATCACTGCATGAAGACAGGGATGTGCTTGAGCATAGAAACATCACCAGAGTGACTTGGGAGGGCAACACTCCTTCACCTGCTTGTGTGACAATTTTTAACTCTTTGCATGAGCAAAGTAAGTTTTATATTTAGGGGGTGTAGAAAATGGAGAAGCGTCTGCGGAGATTCTCAATCATCCAGGCCATGGTTGTCCCAAAGGTGCTTTTGCAAGAGGCAACTAGATATTCTTTGTTTTTCCTTGAAGACATTTCACTTCTCATCCAAGAAACTTCTTTAGTTCTGACCGAATCCTTCCATTCTTCACCATTCAGTCAGAACTGAAGAAGCTTCTTGGATGAGAAACGAAACCTCTTCAAGAAAAAATAAAGAAAATCCAGTTCCCTCTTGAAAATGCACCTTTGGGATAGGGAATGGAAGGTTTTTAGAAAGAAAATACTGTTTTGTTTCCCAAGAGAGACTTTCCCTGTGCCAGTTTTTTAGGCACCTCCAGTTGAATTTTCATCATGCGATTAAAAAATAAAAAATAAAAAAAGGTAGTGATAGAGAATACATTCTTTGAAAAAGGTTTGGTTTTAAAAAATAAAATATCTCCTATGATAAAATAGGTCTTGTTACCCATCCTCTGTCTTTGTAGAACCATTTTGATGATGGGTCGTTACGTTGAGCCCATTGAGGATGTCCCTTGTGGCAACATTGTTGGCCTGGTTGGTGTCGATCAGTTTTTGGTGAAAACAGGCACCATTACCACCTTCGAACACGCCCACAACATGAGAGTGATGAAATTTAGTGTTAGCCCAGTTGTGCGCGTTGCGGTTGAAGCCAAAAACCCTGCCGACCTACCAAAGCTAGTAGAGGGCCTAAAGCGTCTTGCCAAGTCTGACCCTATGGTACAGGTGAGTGTTAGGTGTGCAGTGTGCCTTGGAGTAACTGGTTTGCAGTGTAAGTTTATTTAAAAAAGAAAAAAGAGTTCATCTGAATTTTTTTTGCCTAATGGCATTTGCAAGCATGCTGCTCAATGCAATCAGTTGTTGACCAGCTAAAAATCTCATTCAACTTCTCCAAGCCTTAAAATAGGTAGACAAAAATAATAGAATCATCCGAAAACACAAAGCCTGTTACATCTGAAACATAGCCAACTATTCTTTGGTTTGATAGATTATAATTTGTGATATTAATATTAGTGGGGAAGGAAGGAAGGTAGGCAGGCAGGAAGGAAGGAAGGAAAAGGAAAGAAGGAAAGTAATGAAAGAGAAAGGGAAGGGAAGGAAGGAAAAATGAGGGAAGAAAGGAAAAGGAAAGAAAGAAAAGCAAGGAAGGAAGGAAAGAAATGAAAGAGAAATGGAAAGGAAGGAAAAATGAGGTAAGGAAGGAGAGAGACAGGAAGGAAGGAAATGAAAGAAAGGGAAGAAAGGAAAGAAAAGCAAGGAAGGAAAAGGAAAGAAATGAAAGATAAATAGAAAGGAAGGAAAAAAAGAAGGAAGGAGAGAGAGACAGGAAGGAAGGAAGGAAATAGAAGAAAGAGGAAAGAAATAAAATCAAGGAAGGGAGGAAAAGGAAAGAAATGAAAGAAAAAGGGAAAGATAGGAAGGAAAAATGAGGGAAGGAGAGAGAGGCAGAAAGAGGAAGGAAGGGAAAGAAAGCAGGCAAACCATAAACGTGGGAACTACTAGTAATCCTTGACTTACAACCAGTCACTCAGTGGTCCAGGTTTCAAAGGATTGCATGTCAGGTGCTTGGCAACTGGCTGCATTTGCAGCTGTTTGTAGCATCCCAGTCACATGAATGTGTTTCACAATAGTTTTGCCCCCCCAAAATAGCATTTACTTCTGGTTTTCAGCAAAATCAGTCCATCATGAACTATTGGTTCACCTAATATCTGCAGCATTTGCTTCAAGCTGCTTGCAAAAAAATGGTAATAAAATATGGTCAGTCACATGGGTGACCTGTTTTATGACAGTTACAACTTATGACTGTGATGGACAAGCTCCATAGCAATCGTTAAGTGGAAGACTACCTGTATCTATAGCAGTAGCATTTGGGCTTATGTACTGCCCCATAGTGCTCCACAGCAGTCTCTTGAGTGGTTTACAATGTCAAAGCATTATTTGCACCTTGACCTCCACAATCTGGGTCCTCATTTACTGACCTTGGAAGGCCGAGTCAACCTTGAGCTGGTCAGGATCAAACTCCAGGATGTGGGCAGTTTACCTGCAATGCTGCATTCTAACCACTGCTTCACCAGAGCTCTGAACTTTCTGAAGAATTTAGGAAAAACTGGAAATAACATAGCGATATATCTTCCTTAACAGTGTTTCTCTCTCTCATTCATGTGTGATAGTGTTAGGAAGGAGGAGAGTGGAGTGATGGTCTAGTGTGAAAGCGCCTGCCATCCACTCGGAAGGTTAAGAGTTCAATCCTAGACAGCAGCAGATGCTTCTCTCCCACAGGGCCAAGACAAAATATCTGCTGTGAACTCGGTGTGGTCAGGAAGGGAATGCTGAGCTAAATCCATTTGCCCTGACTTGACCCCAAGTTAAGGGGTTGTAATTTTGTAAAAAGGAAATTTTTACAGTGTTAGGAAGAAGGAACCTCAATTGCTTGACTTCCCCTTGATATCCAAAATGTGTTTTAAGAGAATCTAACAAGGAAAGGCCCTCAATGATAGAGAGGGAAGGGAGAGAATTAAAACATTCCATCTGCCTGGGGAAATGCACAGTAAAGTTCGTTTAACCACTGTCCCGCTTAGCAATGGAAATAGTAGACTCAGTCATGGTCGTAAGTTGAGGAATACCTGTATTGTACGAATTCAAGGATGAAGCACACAGAGAATCTAGGCATTTAATCTCATGATAATTTCTGTACGCCCAGTTTAGAATGACTTGACCTTAAAATCCTCCAAAACATAATTTGCTTGGTGTGAACTACCAGGATTTATAAACGCTTCCAGAATTTTCTTTTATCCTGAAACCAGAATGGATCCCTATCACAAGCATTTCCTGTTCCCTAGTGCATTATTGAGGAATCTGGGGAACACATCATTGCTGGTGCTGGAGAGCTGCACTTGGAAATCTGCCTGAAAGATCTGGAGGAAGACCATGCCTGCATTCCAATTAAGGTATCCAATGCCACCAACTGAATAGGCAACATTTGGCTGCAGGACAAATTAACAGTAACCTTTTTTTAAAAAACAACAACAAGAAGAAATAAGGTTCAGAGTCTTTTTTTTTTTTTTTTAGAATAACAGACTTGGAAGGGACTTTAGAGGTCCTCTAGTCCAGCTCCCTGCCCAGGAGGGCCTGTATCCTCCTGAACAAATGGCTGTACATTCTCTTCTTGAAAAAACTCAAGATAAAGTTGACATTCAAAAGTTAAAATTAGATTGATATGTGGGCTTTGCTTCTGCCTCAACAAAAGTCAATATAAGTGAAAGGTAAGGATGAACCCAGAGATAGTAAACAAAGTAAAGTGCAGAGCTGTCCATAAAGGACAGTTTATGCAGAACATGCAGTTGTGTTAATGGACAACATTAGGGGTTCTTAGTCAGTGGGTTGACCTCCAAAGCAAAGTCCAGGACTCTCCACTGAGCACTGAAGACCAGCGGCCATTCTGGATGGACAACTCTGGATGGATGGAACACCAGCGGCCATCTCACCATGTTCAACTCTCTGTGAGCAATTCCATGCAGGAGAACTCAACGCAGTGAATGTTACCTGCCACTGTTCCTTTGACATTATTTCCATTGACAATTGTCAAAATTGTAAATAATGGCAGGTAACATTTATTGCACGGAGTTATCCCACATGGAATTGTCTGCTGTGAGATGGCCGTAGCAAATTGGCTGCAGTGAGTTGTTCCAATAGGCATTCAGCTCCCTTGTTGGGATTGCCCCTTTGATGCAGACTAAAATGTAAATGTTCCCCTTGCACATACCTGCCGGTCGTTTCTGGCTCTAGGGGGCTCTGCTCATCTCCGTTACAAAGCCGAAGAGCCAGCGCTGTCTAAAGACGTCTTCGTGGTCACGTGGCTGGCATGACTAAACACCTGAAGACGCACAGAACACTGTTCCCTTCCCACCAAAGGGTCCCGATTTTTCTCCTTGCATTTTTACATGCTTTCGAACTGCTAGGTTGGCAGAAGCTGGGACTAGTAATGGGAGCTCACTCCGTTACGTGGTGCTAGGGATTCAAACTGCCGACCTGCCGACCTTTCTGATTGACAAGCTCAGTGTCTTAGCCACTGAGCCACCACGTCCCTGTTTGATACAGACTAAGGGGAGGTAAATGGCTGTAGACACAATGTTGACCTCTATTGACCTCTGTTATTGAGGGAGTTGAGTATTGAGCTTGGTGGTTTTCTTGCAGACGTTTCGTTACCCAAACTAGGTACCTGGACTAGCACCATGTTTGGGAAATGAAACATCTGCAAGAAAACCACCAAGCTCAGAGTACCAAGGATCCCTCATTTCAACCCTGAACTACAGCCACTCTCCTTCATAGGTACCTGTTGTGGTTAGCTGGCAGCAGGTGCAGACGGTGGAGGAGAGCGAGGATTCGGAGGAGGGGACAGTTGAAGCTGCATAGACGATTGAGGAGTAAGGAGGCAATGTCATGGCCCCTCCCTCTAGGGAATATAAGCTTGGTTGCAAACGGTTTTTGCCTTTGCAGAAGGCAAAAAAAGTTCAAAGAAGTTAGTGCGATGATTACAGACTCTTGATTTATTGGACTAATTGGCTGCAAGCCATCTGTTATCTCCAAAGAAGGTTATTTGTGGAATAAAGCCATGATCTGTGTTTGCTTTCGGAAACTTCAGCAAGATCAGAACAGTACCTTGGTTATTCATGTTTCATGTAATGTAAGGTTAGAAAAGAATGATCACGTATTAGCCAGCTAGGGAGTAAACTACACACATTTTTGATCAAATGAACTATCTCATTGAAGATTGCTCTGGCTCTGCATTTCTCAGAAGCAAATCTAAAGCATAATTTTATCTTAGATATTTAACCCGATAGGATATCTTGCGATCCTGCAGTCGGCAAAATCATTTCCTTCCTGCTGAAGCTGCCTGTCTTCTCTGTATTTTTACGAACATAATTTATCAAAGTTGGCCCTCCCTTTAATGTTGCCTTCTAGAGATCCTGGTTAATGTGGGTGGGAAACCTGGATTTAATGTTCTTCCATTTTCTTAAAAAAAAAAAGGTTGAGTTGAATTTGGATCCTTGATGCTGAGTTTAGTTGTTTTCTTTCAGACGTTTCATGACCCAAATTAGGTAACATCATCAGTGCTAGCAGGAGGAGGACTGTTGGGTAGGAGGTGCTGTCTGAGGCTGGGTGGCTTTCTTGCAGATGTTTCATGGCCCAAACTAGGTAACTTCACCAGTCCTAGAAGGGACTGGAATTTGCCGTCTGTTTATATACAAGTGGCTTACTATGAGTGTTGCTTTCACCTTGATAGTTCATTGATTAGGAATATTCTGTTGTTGTTATATGTAAACAAAAGAGAAGATCCCATTCTTTTCTAGCTCTGATGATGTTACTTAGTTTGGTAATGAAATGTCGGCAAGAAAACAGAGAGCACCAAGGACTCTTCATTTCAACCCTGAGCTACAACTATTCTCCTTTATAAATTGAACTGGATTTATTTACTTTCAGAAATCCGACCCAGTAGTATCTTACCGGGAGACTGTCTGTGAAGAGTCTAACCAGTTGTGCTTATCCAAATCGCCAAACAAGCATAACAGGCTTTATATGAAAGCCCGCCCTTTCCCTGACGGATTGGCAGAAGATATAGACAAAGGAGATGTGAGTTCCCGCCAAGAGCTGAAGCAGCGAGCTCGCTATCTGGCTGAGAAGTACGAATGGGATGTTTCTGAAGCACGGAAGATCTGGTGCTTTGGACCCGACGGGACGGGGCCCAATATTTTGGTTGACATCACCAAGGGCGTCCAGTATCTCAATGAAATCAAAGACAGTGTCGTGGCTGGGTTCCAATGGGCCACTAAGGAGGTAGGCCTGCTGCAGTATTTTCTCTTAAGACCACACAGGTGGTCCTCCACTTACAGCCATTTGTTTAGTGACCGTTCAAAGTTACAGCGGCCCTGAAAAAAGGGACTTAGGATTGTTTTTCACACAACCGTTGTAGCATCCGTGTGGTCATGTGATCAGAATTCAGAAGTTTGGCAACTGCCTGATATTTATGGCGATTGCAGTGTCCCAGGGTCATGTGATCCCCTTGCAACCTTCTGACAGAGTCAGCGGGGAAGCCAGATTCGCTTAACAATTGGGTTACTAAACAATGGCAGTGATTCACTTAACAAATATGGCAAGAAAGGTCATAAAATGGGGCAAAAATTAAAAATTGTCTCACTTAGCAATGGAAATTTTGAGCTTAATTGAGGTCATAAGCCGAGGACTACCCGTATCTCAAATAATTAGTCTCACTGCATAAGGTACTTAATTTTCCACAAATCATCATTAGAATACAGCAAATTTCCTACTGTGTTTCATCCAAAATTAAAACCCAACTGGAAATTAAGCCCTAGCATGATTTTTCAGGATGCCTGTAATATAAACCCTACCCCCAAAATAAGCCCCAATTAACATCAGCCAGGTGGACACATTTAGTGCTGTATTCCCCTGAAAATAAGACCTAACCAGAAAATAAGCCCTAATGAGTCTTTTGGAGCAAAAATATGAGACCTGGTCTTTTTTGGGGGGAAATATGGGCATATATCTCGCTTGAGGTCTTCACTTTGATTACTGTGCTGGTTGCATTTAGCTGCAATTGTTAATGATTGTTTGCACGGCTGCGATAACCATCCGTGGAAAAGGTCCTCCCGCTTCTGTTGTTTACCCAGGAAAGGCGTCCTTAGCGCTTAGTCGTCTTTCTGTACGCAGGGCGTTTTGTGTGAAGAGAACATGAGAGGAGTCCGTTTTGACATTCAAGATGTGACTCTCCATGCTGATGCCATCCACCGTGGGGGAGGACAAATCATCCCGACTGCCAGGAGGGTCTTATATGCTTCTGCCTTGACTGCCCAGCCTCGTCTGATGGAGCCCATCTATCTTGTTGAGATTCAGGTACAACCCCGGGTCAACTTGGGATAATGTCAACTTGTTGGCATTCAGAAGAGCCAGACAAGGCTGGTATTTCCATGGTCCTGTGACAGGTTTGACGTCGTTACGGTCAGTCTGAGATGAGATACATGGTCAGCTCGCTCTTCTCAGTTCCAGACTCAGCCACGTGTCCCTCAAGCTCCTTGGGACTTGGCACACTTCTCTGCAAATGGCTATTTTTGCTCATGTTGTGTTCAGGTTTTGTTGTCGAATTTCCTGATGTCCTTGATCCAGGTCCTC
Source organism: Laticauda colubrina (assembly GCA_015471245.1). Classification (NCBI taxonomy): domain Eukaryota; kingdom Metazoa; phylum Chordata; class Lepidosauria; order Squamata; family Elapidae; genus Laticauda; species Laticauda colubrina. The sequence continues at coordinate 3,414,760 of BLBF01000010.1, forward strand.
CACGATGTAGTTCAAGCTAAGCTGTTTTTAGGGAGCGTGGAAAGAGTGGTGTAATAAAACCCTATGCAAAATATGCAATTAAAATGGCAGCGACGTAAGTTGTATTCTAAATTTTTCGCTCTGGACTCCCAAGCCATTTCCTTATTTTGCCACCAGGTGCTGCTTATGGGTAAAACCCACCTTGAAGAAACACTGTGATTTCTCAGTGTTGTAAAAAGGATCTGCACGGATCCTCTGAATATCGGTTGCCTGATAAAACCAGGGGGCGTTTATAAGCGTACCAGTCGTGCTTATCGTCCCTGTACTATTGCTTTTTATTTTTCTTATAAGTATCTGTCTCATGTATTCATAACTATATTTATGCTTATACCTGTATCTTGCAAGCAATTGACAAATCAAAGAAATGTAAAAATGTAAAATTTGGAGGATTATGGGTCCTGTTGTGAGTTCCGCTAAAGCATGAGACTTTCCACTAATCAGCTATTTCTTAGCCCTTCATCAAGATATTCCCAGTGGTTTAAAAGAGAGGCTTTTTAGCAAGCTAAAAGATTATCCGACTGGCGGGAAGATTTTAGAACACGCAAGTCTAATTTCAACCCATCATTGCAAGAGAAACACCAGCGGTTCCTCAAACGCTTTGCTTTCCTAAACGTATGCAGAAACCTAGCTTATTCCATAAAGTAAAGTAAAGGTGGCAACACTATGCAAAAACTTGTTTTATTAATTGCAGTAACATAGATGAACATCACAGTCCCAGATTCACTCTGGTTGCATGAATTCTATTAATCTCTGTTAAGAATTGTGAGATGCTATGAACCGGTCCTTCCAGCCAGTCAGCAAGAAATGCTTAAAAAAAAAATGTTTTTTTTACCCTAGTGCCCGGAACAGGTCGTTGGGGGCATCTACGGTGTGCTGAACCGGAAGCGTGGCCATGTTTTTGAGGAGTCTCAGGTCGCCGGTACTCCGATGTTTGTGGTCAAAGCGTATCTTCCGGTGAACGAATCTTTTGGTAAGAGATCTTTCTTAAACCTATTAGCCAGCTTGCCTCTGTGGGCCAAGAATCTCCCTAAAGTCACTGCAGTCAATTCTTAAAGATAGTCCTCAGCTTATGACCATAAACTGCTCAAAGACTGCTGTAAAGCACTGTGGAGTGGGTATATAAGGCTAAGGGCTGTTGGTATAATTAAACATCTGTCGAGATTTTCAATCATCCAGGTCCCAAAGGTGCTTTATCAGGAGGCAACTGGATTTTGTTTTGTTTTTTTCTTTGAAGATGTTTCACTTCTCATCCTGCAGCCAAGAAGGTTCCATACCTATTTGCACTACTCAGGTGACGTCAAGGACGTGGATAAAACCTCCAGGTGGCCTCGATGACCCTGTTGAAAGGATGCAAATTGCCAGCTATCTGCAAGGAATGTAAATCCTTCCGTTCCCCACTATCCAGACAGAACTGGGGAAGCTTCTTGGATGAGATGCAAAATGTTTTCAAAGTAAAAATAAGAAGTCCAGTTGCCTTCTAAAAAAGCCCCTTTGGGACTATTGGTATAATTAAACCCAGAATTACAGCCGTAAGTTGTAACTTGTAATAACATGACCTTGACTGATTTTACGTTTGCAGTGGTCATTGAGTGAATTGCTATGGTCATTAAGTGAATCAGTTACCTACAACTGGCTTTTTTGTTAGAAACTGGATGTAAATGCCAGTTACTGGCAAACCCCCCCCCACCCTCTGGCAATTTATGATCCTGTAACTTTTGTGATCCTGCAAATAGCCATAAATGGAGGCTGATGGCCAAGCACCCAAAACGTGATCAGATGACCCGGGGGTGGGGTGAATGGGTGTCAAAACTTTGAACCCAAGTAGCCCTGGAGAAATCTATTTAAGAGATCAGGACTACCTGTGCAGTAGCCATATGCAATCGGCTAATTATTACCTGTCTTTAGTATCTATTTCCCAACAATCTAGTTGCTTGGTGTATAGTACATCTGACAAGGGCAGTTCCACATAGGTGGGTTCTGGGTATTGAGCTTAATTGCATATTTGAAAGAACAGCTCAGTTCTTCCATCCCTCCAGTGTCAAATAATTGGGATGGCCGACGCTGTGCTGAAAACCATGAGTTGTCCAGATGCCAGACAATTTTCTCTTCGGAGGATGCAGAATAGGGATGGCTGTAGTTCTGCATTGTGTGAAAAGGAAAAATGATCATCTATGAAAAGATGAGTTAAATGGCTCTTCCGTCCTGCACAAATATTGCATTGGTGATTAAAGTACAGGTAGTTCTGTGACTTTACAGCCATTCATTTAGTGACCGTTATTTTTTGCACTTTTCGCACAACGACCATTGCAGCATCCTTGTGGTCATGGGATCAAAATTCAGACGCTTGGCAATTGGCATGGATTTAGAAGGGTAGAAGTGTCCCGGGGTCATGGGATCCACCTCCTGGCAAGCAGACTCAATGGAGAAGCCAGATTCACTTAACAACAACTGGGTCACTAACGTAACCACTGCAGTGATTCACTTCTGACAAGACAGGTTGTAAATAAAATGGGGCAAAACTCAGCACTGTCTTGCTTAGCAACAGAGTTTTGGGGCAGAGTCATATTGCGTCAATGATTACTTGTAAAGCGCCCCTAAGGCCACAGCAGCCTTCCTGCAGTGTGGGACAGTGGTACAAAAGTCGTCTTCTCTCTCTCCCCCCCCCCCCCGCTGACAGGTTTCACTGCTGATCTGAGATCCAACACTGGGGGCCAGGCTTTCCCGCAGTGCGTCTTCGATCACTGGCAGATCTTGCCTGGGGATCCTTACGATGCCAATTCACGCCCTTTCCAAGTGGTGGCCGAAACACGTAAACGCAAAGGCTTGAAGGAAGGCATCCCACCCCTAGACAACTTCCTGGACAAATTGTAACAGCTTCCTCACGCCGGCGAGGAGCATCTTATGACAATACCTGACTAATCTCCGCAACGGAATCGGGATTGCTTCACCAAAAGCAAAAAGAAGACACGAGAAACCAGACAAACCGAAATGAAGACACAAAACCAGCCTCTAGCAATTATGTCACATTCACATAACGAGAAATAAAAAGTGTGTTGTTGAATAGAATGATCTAGTCGGGTTTTTATTTTCTCTGGAAACAAGACCGGTTCCGCTCGATGGTGTTTTTTTGTTTTTGTTTTTTAACGGCAAGGATTTCTGAGATAGCATTACATATCAAGTTCAGTTTATGCAGATTCAGTGGCTTTTATGCCGCCCCCCGGTACATAGCGTCTCTTGCTTATAGCACACGAAATGCTGCTTCTTAAGGTTGGAGAAAAGTTTGTAGAAACAATCCAGCATGGCATTATTATTATTTTTCTGAAAAAAAAAAAAAAAAAAACAACCACTGCCAACCTTCCATGTGCTTAATTGCATCGCTTAATAAAAATAGTATGGCTTAAACTTCTTATGACTGAGTCAGAAGCCTGAAATTGAGCTCTGGAACAAAGAGGAATTTTTCAAGAGACGTCCCCTGAGTTTTAGTGAATCTCTCCGGGAACCTTCAGAATTTACAGCACATGAGGAAAAAACTACAGGAAGAAAAAAAAAAAAAGTCCTTTCGAACAGCACTGAAAAGAAAATCTCAAAAGTAGTAGCAAACAGCATCATTTTTCTTGAACCAAAGAGAGAATTGATTACTTTTAATCAATACAAAAAAAAAAAAAAAAAACAACCAGCAGACACATGGAGATTGATGAAATGCTAGCTAAAAATTGATTTCCGTGGTTGTTAATAACAAAAACCAGTGTCGTTCAGGGTAGTACATCCAAAGGGAAACTGTTACCTGCAGGATGCTTCAGGCATCAAAATGGCCCAGATAAACTATAAATATTAAGACTTGGTTAGGAAAGCAAAAGATTGATCCGGCAATGCCTTTGCAATTTAGGAACACCATTTGGATAAAAGAAAAAACAAAAGGAAATTAAAAGGGAGAGCAGGGAAGAGAACTTCTGAGACCTTTAAGCAAATGGTAAGGAGAAAAATAGGAAGAAAATCTTGGAGCTTTTCTAATCTCATCTACTCTGGCTAAAATGCTCCGGCCAACTATTAAAAAGGTATGGGAAGTTTCCTTAAAAGGTTTGCAAGACCTCTAAGGCATGAAGGGGCTGCTATTTTTTTTCTTGGGGCTTTTCTTTATTGATCTAGGTCAGGGGTTTTGAAAACCTGTGGACTTCCATCTCCCAGAATTCTATTCTGGGAGTTGAAAAGTCCACAGGTTTTAGAAATGGCCAAGATTTGGACACTCCAATCTAGGTTAGTGGCTGCTTCTCCTTTTCAGAGATTCTTTTTCAATGCTGTAGCGGATAAACAAGGTTGCACGGGGGGGGGGGGGGTGTCTCGGGTACAAAATCTGACCGTGGGAAAGCCCTTTACACGAGGGCACCTATTTGGAAGATTCCCCAGTATCACAGATTTTGCACAATTGGGGTTGGGGGTTTGACATAAGAATGTCAGTGAAATTGCTTCTTTATGAAATACTTGGAAATTATTGTCCAAGGATGATACTGTTGAGCAGGACTCTTCCACGGGATAGTTTCAGCAATTTCGTTTCGGCCACCCAAAAAACAAAAAAAAACAAGCACCCTACTCGTGATGCTTAAAAGCAGAGTTCCCCAAACTTTCTGGGTTGGCGGCCTGGAGCGGGGGAGAGAAAGGGGGTCATTTTGTGGGAGGGGGCGAGTGCATGTGTTCCCACAATGTTTGTAGCACTTGAGCGAGGCTGTGAGCGTCTATGGTGACGTTCCCACGAGTGCGCGGGGGCAGCTCTGTATGCATATGGAGGCAGCACATAGGCCGACCACTCACGCAGCCCGGTAGTGGGTTACGGCCCACAGTTAGGGAACCCCTGACTTAAAGCATTCATTTGCTTCTTTCGTCGAGTCCCCCGCCCCTTCTAACTGATGCAAGATTGCGTGACAATCCTTTCTCATTAATTTAGCTGCACTCCCCAAACAACTCTTTATAAGACAAGTGAGGGCCAATCTTCCTAGTAGCAATGATCAGCGTGATATGTTCAACGTCCTGATCCTTGTGCAGATAAAAAAGGATGCCAAGGAACCATCCAGAGGCCTGAAGCACGGGCTATTTTGCAAGATCTGAAGCAGCGATCTCTGTCTCGCCCCTTTCCTTCCTTTTTACGAGAACAGATGACCCATCCTAAAAATTAACCGCTGAACATCGTATTCACATCTTTACAAACACAGATTAGATGCATGAAACACTTTGCATAGCATACTTTCCCCCCCAGTTCTCACACGGTTGGGGGTGTTTGTTTGTTTTTTGCACATGTAACTGAGCAGTTTCAGGAGAGCACAGACTCCTAAACAGAAACACCAATTCATATTTACCAGAGGGATTGTGATCTCATGGAAGAGGAAGGGAAGAGGCAAACAACTGTTAAGTTTGCAGAGTTGCATCCTCTCCGTTAAGGATTTCTTCCAGGTCCCAGCAAAAGGTCAAGAATTCCTCAAAATTTAAACTCCTTCCTCTTGTCCTTAAGATCCGGGATAAGGCAGGCTTTTGTCACATGAGTAATTAAATTCATTTTAAACACTGCTTTTTTTTTTTTTTTTACATTATTGCTAGATCTAAGCCAAAGTTATAATTAGCACATTCATCCTTCGAATCCAGAGTAAAACTGCGTCAGTTTCACTACCATAAAGTTGAAAGGCTGGCTTGTTGGGAAATATTTCTCCCAAAATGGAGGGAGGAAGGAAGAGAGAGAGTGGAAGAAAGAGACAGAGACAAAGAGAGAGACACAGAGAGTGAGAAAGAAAGAGAAACATCCAAGATGAAAAGAAAAAAAAAAATTAGTTCCAGTCAGTTTTCTTCCACTGTTAATCTGCACATAAACAGCTGTGGAATCCAAAGCTTTTTGTTTGCTTTGTTTGTCTTCTCCCAATAAATATTTTAAAATAAAAGTTCCAAGCTGCGAAGAAGGCAGTCCAGATTTTCATCAGCTTTTTTTTAGTCCAGGGAGATGATATCCGGAATGTTGCTCACGCTGTTGCTGCTGAGCACGGCCGTCTCGTTCCGGCCCGAAGAGCTAACGCGAGTGCTGCTGCTGTCGAGGGGACTGGCTGAGGTAAGGATGTTGCCAGAGGTGGTGTTTGCTGGCAAGGTCGAGGCGAGACTATCCAAAAACATAGGAGCACAGTACTGCTTGAAACAAACAATGATGAAGGTGAGGAAGAGAGACTAGATGCAAGCGGGGAGAACAGCATGCGCATCCGAGCCACAGGTGGCCAACTGCACCACACTTCTGCTAAGGGAATTCCCCTGGCTGGGGAAATTCTGGGAATTTGGAAGTCCACACATTTTATAGTTGCCAAGGTTAACAAACACAGCTGTGGACTGTCTATGCAGACTCTCAATAATCTGTGCTTTTACAAAAGACTTTTGTTTCTTGGAAACTTTTCACTTCTCAGCCAAGAACTGAAGAAGCTTCTTGGAGGAGAAGCGAAATGCTTTCAAGGGAGTAAAAAAAAACCAAGAAACTCCAACTGCCTTTTGGAAAAGCACCTCTGGGACACTTGTCTAGACTGACAAAAGACATCCTTATTGAGTCCAAGAGAAGCAGTCATAAAACTCCACATCTACACTGTTAGCCAATCTCACTGTACACATGTTGTACTCTGACAATAAAGGTGATAATAATCATGCTTACAGGCTCCTGTGTCTATAAACCTAAAGAGGAGAGACACTTTCATTATGGAACCTTTCTGACAGGGTAGTGATTTAAGAGCTGACCAGCTGCCCCAATGATGCACTGATGTAATGATGGCAATGAGTCAGCAAGGTTTTAGACTGCTATCCCTTTAAGAGCCTGTACAATAAGAAGAGGCCCTGTTAGGGCCTCTCTCTAGCTGTGTGTAATTGCTGCTGTAATTGCTGCTGGTTTGACCTCTTCCTATCCTATGTGTACGTATATAGTATATATTATTTTGCAGATAAAACCACTATTTATTACAAACCTCTGTTTGCTATTATTGTTCCTGAGTTGTCTCACTAGTAAAGCTGTGCGCACCCTTTAAATAATTAAATAATTCCTGATCCCAGATAGCAAATGAAAACAAGAGTGTCATGCAAACACAGTAAAAACTCAAAGACTTTTTTGTTTTTTTGTTTTAAAGGGCCAGGAGAACAGACATAGAAGTGCATAAAAACAATCCCAAAGCCTGTCTAAGCCTAAGGCCTGGGGAGAAGAGTCAGGGCTTGGAGGCTTGGTTGAAGATAGACAGGCTTGGCTGGGGTGGGAGGCGGGGTGTGCGTGTGTTCAAATCTTCAGGGGGCTGCTGTTGCCACTGCTGTGACAGAAAAGGTACTCTGGACTCTGATAAGATGGCATTGCTTAATAGATACCAACAACATCACAGCTTGTGGGACGACAAAATTAAGGTTTGCCCTTTGAAAAACGAAGTGGGGCTCCATAGGTGACGTTTATCGCCTTGAATTACATCCAGAAGTCTACCAAGAGCCACCACAGCTTGCCTAATAGAAATGCTACAAATACTGCTGCATTCTGGACCAGCTGTTAGCTACTGAGAGGTCTTCAAGAATAGTCCCCTCTAAAGCAATTGCACTAGCCCTGATGACTGAAAAATATTCTAACAACAATGAAACAAAATTGGCACGGACGTCAATTATTGGTATCGCTTACAAATAAAGCGATTTTGGAGAAGAATTGGATTTTAGGGTCCTATGGAAAGAGCTGACACTCTCTCAGTTAAGTGAAGGAACCCATCAAGCATCCAGACAACTGAAGCAGTTTGCTCACGAACAGTGGAACGAACTGCCAGTTGAGAACTGCAGAATTCTTTGTCAGAATTACAGAAAATGCCCAATTGCAGTTATTGTCACAAAAAGGCTAGGATACAAAGGCTAGGTACAAAGGCTTGGAGTTCCAATAATTATGTCCATGGAATATTCATTTCCTATTTACATGTAAGTAAATTTATTTCATTTACATGTAAGTACCTGCGAAAACTTCACACACACACACACGTGTGTGTGTCTATGTTAAGTTTTCGTGGGTACTTACATGTATGCTGTTCAGCTTCCTTCGGGTATTATCCCACATCATTGTAGTTGTGCTTTTAAAGTTGTAGCAACGTTTCAGCAGAATCTCATCTGCCATCATCAGGCTTCTGTGTTGAGTTCGTATGTGGGTTCGTACGTGTGATAGCCTGACCCACATACAAACTCAGTACAGAAGCCTGATGATGGGATAAAGAATGGCGGATGCCATTCATTTCTGTCGGTTTTAATTTTATTTATAACAAATTGGAATTCTTGGGGGGGGGGGGACACACGTACAATTAAGAGGGACCCAATGCTTTTGGCCACAACTATGTACACTGAGAGCTTATATACCAGAGACAAATTCCTTGTGTATCTAATCACAATGTGCCAATAAAGAATTCTAACTCTTGTGAGGATCATTGTTGTAGTGATCCCTCACCCTGCAATGAACATTCTCTCCCATGGCTTTTTCTACACCAGAGATGTCCAACCTTGGCCATTTTAAGACCTGTGGACTTCAACTCCCAGAATTCCCCAGTGAGATTGAAGTTCACAAGTCTTAAAGTAGCCAAGGATGAACACCTCTGGTGTAGATATTAGAGAGGAGGAGAGAGAGTATCAGCAAGGGCCATTGGTATCTTAAATGCTTGACTTCTCCTCTCCCCATCAATATCGATTGGGACTGGCCATGACGGAAGGACCATCACAGCACCTCCCACGCTCAACCCAGAAGGATACCATGACTGATGCTATCAAAAGCTGATGACAGCTCCGGAAAAACGGGGAATCTACTCAATGGCCACATCTATTTATTCTGTATTGTTTTAATTCTTTTTGTTCTTAACGTTTTACGATAGGGATGCCGCTCAGAGATGCTTGTGGAGATGGCAGGTAAAGGAATCAAATAAATTGAACAACCTGTCTCCCTTGCCTGAGATATTCTACCTTTAAATTAACACGCCTGGATAACCGAGAAATCGCGGGAGCCGTGTAGTTTAATTGGCACAGCTACAACACAGCACAGCAGCTACTTACCTGTGTATCGACTGGGATTAAAGAGAGAAAATCCAAGCCTGGGGAGAGAAAGACGTTGCCTTCAGTAAATATGGCATTGTATGAAAGGATACATTAAGATCAAGGGTCTCCAACTTTGGCAACAGTAAGCCTGGAGGACTTCAACTCCCAGAATTCCCCAGCCAGCAAAGCCAGGCTTAAAGTTGCAAAAGTTGGAGGCCCCTGCATTAGATTACATGCTGTGATCATGGACCACATTAGATGAAATACAAGTAGTCCTTGACTTAACAACAGTTCATTTAGTGACCGTTCAAAGTTACTACAACACTGACGACTCTGACTTATGACTGTTTTTCACAGTTATGACGTTTGCAGCATCCCCATGGCCTCGTGATCAACATTCAGACGCTTGAAAACTGGTTCATATTTCTGACAAGCAAAGTCAATGGGGAAGCCAGATTCACTTCACAACCGGGTTTTTAACTTATCAACTGGAGTGATTTTACTTAACAACTATTGCAAGAAAGGTTGTAAAGTGGGACAAAATTTACTTAATGTCTTACTTAATCACAAAAATTGTGAGATTAGGCTAAGAGACTAAAACTACAGATCAGATTTTTAAGAAGTTGGAAAATATTTTGGATTATTACGTACTGAGTAAATGCAACAATTGGCCCATTTGGATAACCGACTTTGTTTTGAAAGAAATGGGAGACTGAGTGAAATAAGTAACTGCTGGAAAGAAGGCAGTGTCGGAAGCTGAAAGAGAGCTTCATTTACTAAACTAGGACTTTGGACTTTTTGACCTCTGGTTTTGATTGTGGCATGATTGTTTATTCCACCCTTATCGCTATTATGGCAGGAATTGAAGAACTTATTATTGTCATAGAACCACCCAGTTATTTGGGAAACAATTGGGAGGCCAATTAGAAGATTTGGAATAAATACTCAAGAGTATGAATGGTTGAAAATAAATTCAAAAGATATTGGCTGAAATAATATACTAGATTCTGGGATTGAATATATCAATCAAAGAAGAGGTTTTCAGCTATTAAGAAAGAGGAAAGAAAAGGAAAAAAGGAGAAGATATAATGGAGGAGCTACTTGTTGATATAAGACTGGACTCACAAGACATATGATCAGATATGCAAGATACAAGGGACATGATAAAACTCAAACTTGAAATGTGTAATTATGTAGTAGAGATATTAGAAATGGTGACTCAGCATACACAAGAACACAATGAACCAGAGGGGAGGAGTTCTATCAAGAAGAAACCAATTTAGAAGGACAAAACGAACAATTATTTAAGCAGGGGGGAAAGGAATTCGAATTAAAAATTTGTGGCCTGATGGGATGATAAAATGGAGAATGGTTTGGAAAATGGTTAGAGAGAGAAGGAAAAAGCAGAAAAAGGAAGTGCAAAAGAAAAATCAAAAGAGGGAGAGAAAACTTTAATAACTGGAATGAGAAAAGAAGGGGAATAAGAATGGGGAAAAGGGGAACTAAGAGAAAGGACCAGAAAATAAAGAACAGGAAACAAACAAGGATGAAAAGAAGATACATTGTTCAAAGAGTGAGAGATAATGGGTAAAAAAAAAGGGATAAGGAAGGGGATTCTGCAAGGCACTATGTTGGGATGTATAAGAATATATTGAAAATAGTATTTTGTAATGTATAGATGATTTATAGAGAAAATATAATGCAGAATATGAGAAAAATATATTTGTGTTTTATACTAAATAGAAAGATTGATATTAAGAAAGAATAAAGGTGGTAGGCTCGAATTACTAACTAGAGACAATTATATTTACAGATAAGGATAAAGTGACAAATGTGACAGAAAAAAATAACATGAGAAATGACAAAAGATCAGAATTTTAGATAACATTGTAAAATAAGATGAGAATATATGAAGAAAAATGGAAGGAGATATATCAGGATTTGGAACTGAATAAATGAACATAGAATTGAGATGAGAATTTTAGATAATATTGTGAAATAAGATGTGAAAACATGAATTGGATAAGTTTAATATTTAATAATGACAAGGATGACGCAATATGAAATTAAACAAATAAAATGAAGAGGTAACTATGGTCATGTTTGTATTGAGATGTAAAACTGGAACCATACTGCTTGCCAAATGAGAATTTTTTATTTAAAAAAACAAAATGGAAACAAAGAAAATTGAACAATGGAATTACTAGGTATGTTTAATTGATATGGTGGTAGGCATTTGTATAGAGTAAGGTTGAAAATAAATATTGAAGAATGTATGAATTATGAATATATGCAATGAGAGATGTATGATATATTGATGCCACACTGTTAATGTATTGTTGTTATATGTAGATTGAAATAAAAAAAATTGAAAAAAAAAGGAGATATTCATAAAAATAATATGAAGATTGCATAAATTTGATAAACTATAAACAATGTCAGAATGAATTGGATTAATATGGAATGAAACCAAATTAAATTTGTTTATATATAATAGAGAAATGTTTAGATTGAATAAGAAAGATATAGATGAAGAAAAAGATAAAGAGTTAGGCATTTTTTGTTGCATATATTTGAAAAACTTAATGATTTAAATTGGATAAATGTGATAGAGATTACTAATACTGTGAATGTGATTTCAATTAATATGAATGATACCCGGAACCAACTCTGTTCACACACAATATGGATGTATAATCAATAACAATAATAATAATGATGATGATGATGATGATGATGTTGATGATGATGATGATATTTTTAAAAAATTGAGGGCTCAATTGCAGTCAAGGACTACCAATATTGGCCGAGAGTAGTAAATTCAAAACCTCACTGAATCAGGACACCCATTGAGTGACCTTGGACCGGCTAAACTACAGGTTGTCCTTGATTTAGGACCACGATTGATCTCAAAATTTCCATTGCTTAGGCTAGATAGTTGTTAAATGAGCTTTGTCCCATTTTGTGATCTTTCTTGCCACAGTTGTTAAGTGAATCGCTGCAGTTGTTAAGTTAGTCACACAGTTGTTAAGTGAATCTGGCTTCCCCACTGACATTGTCAGAAAGTCGCAAAAGGGGATCACATGACCCTAGGACTCTGCAACGGTCATAAATATGAACCAGTTGCAAAGATTCTGAATTTTGATCCCATGTTTATGGGAATGTTGCAATGCTCGTAACTGTGAAAAACAGTCATAAGTCTTTTTTTTCAGTGCCATTTTAAGTCAAGGACTACCTGTAAGTTTAATTAATGTGGCCAATACATCTCAGCAAAGAGCTTGGAAATTGAAGAAGTCTCTTATTTAGCCTTTAATATAACATAACAACAGATAATCAGAGTTGGACGGGACCTTGTAGGTCATCTAGTCCAACCACTCCCTTGCCCAAGCAGGAGACCCTATACCATTTCTGATAAACGGCAGTCCAATCCCTTCTTGAAAGCTTCCAGTGATGAAGATCCCAAAACTTCTGAAGGTAATTTCTGTTCCACGGATTGGCTGTTCTCACTGTCAGAAAGTTTCTCCTTATTTCTAGGTTGAATCTCTCCTTGTTCAGTTTCCATCCATTATTCCTTGTCTGGCCTATAGGTGCCTTAGAAAATAGCTTGACCCCTTCCTCTCTGTGGCAGCCCCTCAAATATTGGAAGACTGCTATCCTGACTCCCCTGGTCCTTCTCTTCCCTAGCCTAGCCAGGCCCAGTTCCTGCAACTGTTCTTCATATGTTTGTATGTACTTCATATGCATTAAAAGGGAGTCAAAGCTGGCTAGGAGAAAATTCCCCATTAGACTCAAATACCAGTGTTTGTATTCTGGACTTTGGAAATCAGGAGGGAAATGAATTGGACAGGTTCTCACCAAACCTGGCAGACAATCTCTGCTTGATATACATACCACAAAAGTTGGTTCTTACCTGATATGCTCATTCTCTGGGAGCTGTGAAGACCATCCAGGCCAGGGTAATGTTCTGAGGAACTGCCTCCTTGACACTTGTCCCCAGTGTTGGCGAAGTCAAAGTGTTAGGTTACACCATTGTTCTTCCTTCACCGTTTCTCTTTGTTCTTGACCAGGATCAGACCCAGACCCAGATGGTCATTTGGGTGGGGCTAGATGCTCTTCACAGTTCCCAGAATAGGCATATCAGGTAAGAACCAACACCCCTTCTCCAGTAAGCTGTTCCGAGCATCTAGACCAGGAACATATCCAAGCTGGTGTGTCCCACAGGAGGGTTTCTGTCTGGTTTGGAGTCTCCCTCACCGTGTGAATTTGCTGTAGGACATGTCTACCAAAGGCAGCCTCTGCGAAGCAAAGATGTCCAGTCTGTAATGCCTTATGAAGAGCAACAGGGATTGACCACATTGCCGCCCTACAAATTTCTTCGATAGACGCTTCTGTCACCGTGGTGGAGTGCGCTGTGATTCCTCTGGGCACTGGTAAGTTCTGCAGTTCATATGATTTTGCAATTGTAGACCGCAGCCATCTTCCCACTGTCGAAGCTGTGACTTTCCTCCTCAGGGCGCAGGGCTGGAACGAGACAAAGAGGGCTTCCATCTTTCTGTGGGAAACGATCCTGTTGATATAAATGCAGAGAGTCCTTCTCACATCTAAGGAATGCCATTGCCTCTCTAAGGCACGAGCCGGCCTTGGGCAGAAGTTGGGGAGAATCAACTCCTGCGCCCAATGGAAAAGAGGAATTGACTTTGGGTATGAAATCTGGGTCTAGGCGAAGAACCACCCTTCTCAGAGTGGAAGACGCAAAGATCCTCCCTCACCAACAGGGTGGCCAGCTCCGATATTCTCCTTGCGGAATTTATGGCCACAAGGAAACCCACCTTATAGGTTAGAAGGTGAAGGCTGGTAGTTCTCAAGGGTTCAAATGGTGGTTTGGTGAGCACTGTGACGTTGTTTAGATCCCAGGTAGGGTATCTATGGACCACTGGAGGTCTTAAATTAATGGCCCCTCAGAGAAAAGTACATACTCAGATGATGTGTAAGAGACTGTAGATTACCATAGGAGAGAAATGAGGCTAGGGCCGCCACCTGCCTACATAGCGTATTTGGGGAGAGCCCTTGCCCAATCACTCTTGGAGAAAGTCCAGTATGTTCGTCACCGATGCTGAGGTGGGGTCTATCTTCATCTTGTCACACCACCAGACATTCTTCCAAGTGGCATTATTAATGTGGTTAATGGGTGGACATCTTGTGGCCTATATAGTTTTGATAACCTTGTTGGAGAATTCCTCACCTTTCAGAAGTCTCCACTCAAGTGCCAGTTGGAGCAACTGTGGCTCCGGATGTTCTATGGGTCCCTGGCTGAGGGAGACTGTCCAGCAAAATTTTCCAGGGGTCAGCAAGCGAGAGGTCCATGAGATCCACAAACCACAGACGTCTCAGCCAGTACGGTGCCAGGAGATGAATTTTTGCCCTCTCCTCTAACAGTTTCCTGATTACTTTGGTTATCAAAGGGAGGGGGGAAGGCATAGAGGAGGCCCCAGGGCCAAGGGCAACAGAGAGCGTTGACTAGCTCCAATCCCTGAGCGGGGAACTTCAAGAAAAATCTCAGCAGTTGGCCGTTGAGTGGCTAGGCAAAGAGACCCAGGTTCAGCTGGCTGAAACAATCCGACATCTCCCAGAAGAGGCTTGGGTGCAGGCGCCACTCAGAATGGTCGACAGTGGCCCTGCTCAACCAGTCTGCCTGAATATTGGACAGTCTCGAGATATGCTCCACCTTGATGGAAGTGGAGATGTTTCTCTGCCCAGCGGCAAAGCCTTTCTGCCTCCCTCATAAGGAACCTTGAAGGTGTGCACCCCCCGGTCGATTTATGTGGGCTTTTGTGGCCACATTGTCTGTCAGAAGGAGAACATGCTGTCCCTGGATCTCGTGCTGGAACTTGCAGAGGGCCAGATGAGCTGCCCTGAATTCTAGCCAATTGATGCTGTAGGTTCGTTTTGTCAGAGACTAGAGACCCTGGGCTTCTAGGGACTGGCAATGAGCCCCCCAGCCAAAGAGGCTGGTGTCGGTAATAATTGTCAATCGGCGTGGCTCTCTGAAGAGGCAGCCCATGGTGATGTTCCTGAAAGTACACTAATGGAGTCATAAAATAATTTTTGGTGGGACCAGGACCTTGGCCGTGGAATTGTTCCTGCCGGATCTCTGGAATGGGAGCAGAAACCATTGCAATATCCTGGAGCGGAAGTGGACCCAAGGGACTATTGCAATACAGGAAATCATCTTTCCCAGAAGTTGAGATAACTGGGCCAGGGGCACTCATATAAGAGTCCAAATGCAATTGGACAAATCCCTGATGCTGACCTGTCAGTCCAGCGAGAGGAAACCTTCGCCTGTCACTGTGTCTATTATGGTGCCCAGGTGCAAAAGACGAGTTGTAGGCATCAGATGGCTTTTGACCAGGTTGACCGAGAAGCCATGGTCCCAAAGTACTCGGAGCATGGTTTGTAGATCTGTTTCTGTCTGCAGGTGAGACATGGATTGTATCAAAATGTCAACTAAGTAACATTGCAGGTAAACCGGCATGCTCCTGAGATACACCGCTATGGCTGTCAAAATCTTCATAAAGGTTCAGGGGGCCGATGCCAGGCTGAATGGCAGGGTCCTGTATTCGGAATGGTGGTTGGCATAACAAAATCGCAGGAATCCTCTGCGCATAGATCTGATAGGAATGTTTAGGTACTCTTCGGTCAGGTCTACTGAGGTGAAGACGTCTCTCTGCCTGATGCTCAAGAGGATGGATTGCAGGGAGCTCACATTGAACATTCTCGTGGACTAGAAAGCGGTTCAGATGCTTTAGGTCTAGAGTTGCCCTCCACCCTCCCGAACTCTTTGGAACCACAAAGAGGTGGGAAGAGAACCCCTGCCCATGTTGATCCACTGGGATGCATGGCATGGATGTCCAGCAACTGATGGATCGGGGTCTCCATGAGGGCCCTCCTTGTGAGGTCCCTTGAGACAGGGCACTGTGTAAAAAAATTTGGAGGTGTGGAGAGAAACTCTAGAGAGACCTGATCTTATGGTCTCTCGGATCCAAGCGTCTGAGGTGGTCATGTCCCACTGGTTGGCAAAAAGGGTCAACTGGCCTCCAATGGGTCAGCTTGGTGGTCATTTGGAGCGATGAAAGGATTTACTCCCAGCGCCATGAACGGACCTCTTAGCTTGGGCTCCTCGCCTGTTCCTGTCTTGGAAACCCGCTCTATCGGATTGTTGTCCCTGACGGAAATCAGGACCTTTGTGATCTTTGGAAATTGTTTCCTTGATCGGAGGATCGAAAGGAAGCCCTCTGAAAGGACTGGGCGGAGCGGAAGTTGAACCGCCAAGAATGGGAAGGTAATATCTTCCTCCTGTCCTGTGCCTCCACCAGGACTGGATCCAAGGTGGACCCAAACAATTTATTCCCATCAAAGGGGGCAGTTGCCAGCTTTAACTTACGTTTAGTATCTACCTGCCAATGGCAGAGCCACAGCAAATGACGGGCTGTGACTTGGGAAGCTATGGCTCTGGATGAGAATTTTACCGCATTCAGAGTTGCATCAGTGGAAAATTCCATGGCTGCCACTAGTTTTGAGATGTCTTGGTGTGCCCTAATGTTAGTGGCCGGAATAGAACCTTGCAGGTGGCGTAGCCACTTTAGGAAGGTTTGGGTGAAAAAGGATGCTGTTGTGGCCGCCTTAATGGCCCAGGCATTTGCCTGGTGAGCCCTACGGAGTGCCAGTTCTGCCCTCTTTTCCTCCGGTTTCAAAGCATCCTCCACCTTGCTGGGGACAGTGGAGGAAGCTGCTAGGGCCACCACTGTTTCATCTACTACGGGAGTCTGAAGCAACCCTGCCAGGTCAGGAGCTAAATTATAACATTTTCTATCATAGCCAGTAGGGCTGGGATAGGTGCCCGGGGAGGTCCACTGTCGTTGGACCAAATCCACGAACATCTTAGGAACCGGGATGACCTCCCCCTCTGCAATTGGTTGCAAGAAAATTAAGCCATCCGACTCCCCCGAGGTCAAGGATGGCTCTGAAGTAGTCGCAGGGATATCAAGATGCGGACAGAGCAGTCCTGTAAATGTTGGGTAGTCTGGAGCAAGCCCTTCATCCTTGTCTAGCTGGGCCTCTTTCCCCAACGGGGAGGAATCAGTGTCCTTGGATAACACTGTAGAGTCAGGATCTTGGCCTTCTGAAGGTTCTCCCATGAATTGTATGGGGTGAGGAGGCATCTGAAATTCGGGAAGATTTGTCCTCGGGTGCATGGCTTGGGGTAGTGCCTGGAAATCACAGAGGTCCACCCTGGGTTGCATGGACTGAGGTTGCCCCTGGTGTTGAAGAGGGGCTGACATCCGATATTTCACCTGGCAGATCTATTGTACTCCTACGGTGATGCCACGTCTGATTGCCTCCAATATCCAAAACCTCATAGATGGGGGAATGTCCTGAGGTAGGAACTCCTCTGCATGGAGCCCCACTGCAGTTGGGGTGAAGGTAGCCTCAGACGCTAACCTGGGTCTCTTAGTTTGGTGAGCCACTTGCCCTGTTGGCGACATAGAAACAGGGAAAATTGGATCAACTGCGTTGCTGATGACTGGGTCTGGGACCTGAGGAACGAAGGTCTCAGGTGCTCCCCTTGGTGGCCAAACTGGGCTCTCAGGTTGTCTCTGCCCCTGTTAGAGACCGTCAGGTCCAGAGGAGGGGCTGGAAGGGGGCAGGGAGAAGGCACTGCAGCTACTGGAGAAGCTGATTGCCTGTTTTTTTCAGCCTCTCGAAAACTCTTCTCCAGCTGTTTCTCCAGTGCCTTTTGGCCCCTTTTCTCATCCTTCTCTGCTGCCTTGGAGGACTTTTTGGAATAACAGGCCGGCTGTGAAAAGCCTCAATAGTAAAATTGGGAAAATAGTAAAGGAATCTCTTGTCTCAATGGAAGAGTTTGGTCGATGCAAAATGGTGCCGGTTGTCAAAATCCTTAGCGTGAAATTTAAATCCAAAATGACGCTGGCTGTTACAAGTCTCGGCGCAAAAATCAGAGTACCAAAATGGCGTCAGTAGTTAAGGGAGGACTTGGCATGAGCTAAAAGAATTTTAAGGAGCTCAGAAAAGTTGCGCTGAGTAGTGGAATCATGCCAATGTGCTTCTTGTTCAGGACAGTTATTGATATGTCGCCTCTGGCCGTAAGAGGTTTTAGCGGCAGAATCAAGCTCCCGCTCTTCGCTCCGCTAAGGCCCGCTGTTAAGGGCCTGTTGCAACTGATGGCCAGCTGGAAAAAAACGGTGTAGGTTGTCAAAGTCTTTAACGAAAAAACCTTTCAAGGCTGGAAAGGGATCGCAAACTGTCCTGAGGGCTGCATTCTCACCGTAGACAATTCAAAACCAGTGAAATGAGTAGCGTTCCAAGAATCCTAGTCAAAGAACACGTCTAGCTCAAAAGACAGGCTCAGCTAAAACTGGGGACAAGGGTCAAGGAGGCAGGTCTTCAGAACTTTGCTCAGCCTATCAAGCAGCAGACAGAAGCATTACCTTGGTTTGGGTGCTCAAAACAGCTCACTAGAGAAGAAAGACGTTTTAGTCAACATCTTACTTTCATAGGGTCTTGTGCTTGAGCAGGGGGGTTGGATTAGAAGACCTCCAAGGTCCCTTCCAACTCTGCTATTCTGTTAAGTCATTCTAGCCACAATCTCGATCAGTTAAAAAAAAAAAAAAAACTAAAAATGTACTTACCAGGCAAGTCAGACGAAATGCTTGATATTGGTGGATGGTGGAAGGGTACAGAGTAGTCTGTTAATGATGGGGCGATGGCCGTAGAATCCACCGTGCTGACTCCTGGCACGCGTACGGCTGCCGGCTGATACACAAGGACGCTGGTTGGGAAAAAAAGCAGGTGAAACATTAAAATAAACCAAAAGTAAAAGGAAGGAAGAGGTATAACCAGAAGGAAAGAGATGTAATCTCCCACGTAACAGTGACCTATTGTCCATCAGCTCACAAGAGCAGGGGTCCCCAAACTGTGGGCTGAGGGCCACTTCTAGGCCATTGGTCTGTTGGCCACTGGGCTACATGAATGGCTGGCCAGTGTGCATAGGTGCCCGCATGACCCTGCACTCACATTGCACAGGCGTTGGCATCACTGCGAGCACGCCCCCTAACTCACACAAATGTTGTATGTCACTAGTTTCGCTGTGACCACACCCCCTCACTTGTGCTAGCATCATGCAGGCATTAGCATTGTCCGGATGCTCGTGCCGGGGCTTGCTTTGTGTGTGTGCAACCCCAATCGTGCGTCTATAAAGGCGCCTGCCTCTCTCCCCCCTCCCCAGGCAGACAACCCAGAAAAGTTGGGGAACTCTGCACTACAGTACAGGGAGTCCTTGACTTACAACAATCCATTTAGTGACCATTCAAAGACACAACAGCACTGATCAAAATGACTTATGACCATTTTTCACACTTAATAATCTTCACAGTGTCCCCATGATCACATGATCAAAATCTGGATGTTTGGCAATTGACCCATATTTGTGACGGTAGCAGTGACCTGAGGTCACGTGATCCCCTTGGGTGACATTCTGACAAGCAAAGTCAATGGGGAAGTCAGATTCATTTAACAACCATGTGACTAATTTAACAACGACGGGGATTCACTTAACAACTGTGGCAAGTAAGGTCATAAAATGGGGCAAAACTCACTTAACAAATGTCTTGCTTTGCAACAGAAATTTTGGGCTCAACTGTGGTTGTAAGTTCAGAACTACCTGTATAGTATCACACCAAAGCATGGGAAAATGTATACATTTGTCACTTTGAATTTGTATCTGTTAAACAAAAGAAGTCCCCAATAATGATTTTATTAATCACTCTTCTATACTGCCATAATTAAAATAATTAATAATTATGATATTAATGCCACAATTAACTCTCAATATATTTTAAAAATGCAAAGCTATAATTTAAGAAAAAGATGCCTTTACTAAATGCCTAATAAATAATGACTAGCACGGATGATGTTACCTAGTCTGCGTAATGAAACATCTGCAAGGAAACAATCAGGCTCAGAGAGCACCAAGGACTTCTCATTTCAATCCCGAGCTACAAATATTCTCCTTTATGAGTCATAAAAACCATGAAACCAAACCCTGTTTCCTGGAAAACCAATGCCACAGGATCTTCTAATGTCTCAGGGCCATGAGGGTTTTCTTAGGAGTGGCTAATTTTAGAGTAAAACCACTGCTGACCTATGGAAAGAAATGCAAGCGTGGGATAAAGTAAAACACAAGGACATCCTTGTGGAAGGATGAAGGGCTTGCAAAAAGGCAGGCAATTGCCAATGTCAGAAGAGATCTGAGGATGGAAAGCTAACAGCATCCTCTTTGCACAGCTTCATCTAGGTCTCCCTTTAGAACAGGGGTGTCAAACTGGGTTTCTTTAAGGGCCAGATCAGCATTGTAGTTGTCTTCTGCGGTCTGGCCAGGGGAAGGGGGGGGGGGAAGCGTGTGAGCGTGTGTGTGTGTGTGTAACAGACACCTCCTGCAGCACTCTGCCAGGGCAAGAGGGCCTGGTAGCAGCCCCCCCACACCTCATTTTCAACTGGACGGCCTGCTGCACCATTCTGCCGACCAAAACTATTGGTAAATTAAGAAGCTTGATCCAAACTGGATCATCAGTTGTGATGATGGCCTCTTAGGCTCTCGTCTGGCTAAACTTGTTTTCTCAGCTGAAAATTTAGAAAATGAAAATGCTAAATTATCTTCACGGGAAAGCTCATGAAAACGTTCCACAGGATGTTGAGAAAGGGGTTCAAAAGCCAGGGAGCCTTCCTGACCTCTATGATCCAACCTAAATCATCCAATCCAATGCTGAGGGTAACCCTACAAAGAGGAAAATGAACCAACCCTTTCGTGGGACTCGCTTGTGTGTCTGACATGTATATGCATTTCCGTTTGGGCGGGGCGTCCTCCTCTTCGTCAGACGAAGTTTCGATGGTGAGATCGATGACGTCTACTTTCTTCTTGCTGACTTCGCCAGCGGGGGTTGAGCCCTGCTTACTCACCATGGCAGAACCTGGAGAGTGCAGGACTGAAGAGGGAAAAGACAAGAGTTGTAAATCAAGTGGGTTGACTCAGCCTTCCATCCTTCCGAGGTCGGTCAAATGAGGACCCACCAACACTAACAGAACAAGCCACTGGGTATATAAACAGAGAGAAAACCCCACTCTCTTCTAGTACTGATAACGTTACCTAGCTGGATAATGAAATGTCTGCAAGAAAACGACCAAGCTCTGAAAGCATCAAGAACCCACAGTACTGGCAAAGTTGAGGTGCAAATATTGTTATTGTTGTAACATGCTACTTTTTCCTCACTAAAATTAATCATATCCTCTTCCCTCATGGGACACAGTTGGGAACAATTATATTAAAGCCTTGCAATTCTGACAGGGGGCAATAAGCTGACTCTGTAAACCAGGTCTCCAAACTTGGCAACTTTAGGGCTTGTGGACTTCAACTCCCAGAATTCTCCAGCCAGCATAGCTGGTTGGCTGAGGATAGCTGGCTGAGGAATTCTTTAGCATTTCTGGCTGGAGAATTCTGGGAGTTGAAGTCCACAAGCCTTAAAGTTGCCAAGTTTGGGGGCTCCTGCTGTAAACATACGGAGCAAAAGCTCTTATATACCACTTTACAGCTGCTTAGAGAGGGCTGTAAAGCGGTATATAAGATTCAGTGCTATTGCTAACTTCATACTGAGATGCTTTGCGGTGATGCCATCTTTTATAATTGTGGTTAAAACAACACTGCTCTTCCACATTTCTCTTTAAAGAAAAAGGGGAAATAGTTGCCTTGTGAGAAAGAATAACGGATCAGGAACGAGGATTAAGGACCAATTTACCTGTCTTGGGGAAACTGGTAGAAGAGAAAGACTACTTTCAACGGAACAACCTTCCCTTTGACAGGCATCCAGTTTTCCTGTCTCATTTGTTTTTCTTCAGACTGCTTTTAATTGAAGTTGTATGGGGTTATTTATTTGCCATGAAATCAGAACAGAATCTGTGCTCTTAGCTACTTTCCTTCATTTGAGAAGGCTTCTCTCCTGGGGTGGGGGGAGAGGGCTGAAAGTATTGCAAGCAGGTGCAGTTTATTAAAGAAGGAAAAGAAACATTTGTACATAGAGCACTTATGGTAGTCCCACTAAGAATAACAGAGAACTAACCCCATTCCTTTCTAGTATTGACAATGTTACCTAGTTGGGTAATAAAATGTTTGCGAAAAAAACAACCACCATGCTCAGAGCATCAAGAACAGCAGAAGCTTCTTCTTGAGGTGTAAAAAGTGTTGCTTTTACTCTGTCAAACTTTTGCTACTTTTTCCTCACCAGAATTAATCAAACCCAGTTCCATTATGGGACACAGTTGGGCACCATTATGTTAGAGATGTAAAATTCTGTAGTCATCCAGAAAATAAAGAATTTCCATCATCATACTGTCATTTCAAACTTTGCTGTAGTGCAAACATAATTTTGTATAGATGTACTTTCCCTGTTCCTTTTTAAAATATATTTAATTAAGAAAAAATAGTGAAAGGAGACTCCTTGGGAGTGTTTGTGGACTTTAGAACAGATGTCAGTAAAGAGTGAAAATAGCAGCCAGTTTGGTCTAGGATTTAAGGCGCTAGGCTAAAAGCAGGAGACTGTGAGTTCTAGTCCCGTCTTAAACATGAAAGTCAGCTGGGTGACTTTGACCAATCCCTAGGAGAATGTGAAATCTAGTCCCATATTAGCCGTGAAAGCCAGCTGGGAGATTTTGGGCCAATCACTAGGAAACTGTGAGTTCTAGTCCTACTTTAGGCATGAAAGCTAGCTGGGTGACCTTGAACCAATCCTTCT
The DNA here is from genome assembly GCA_015471245.1 of Laticauda colubrina. Classification (NCBI taxonomy): domain Eukaryota; kingdom Metazoa; phylum Chordata; class Lepidosauria; order Squamata; family Elapidae; genus Laticauda; species Laticauda colubrina. Next base: position 3,437,697 of record BLBF01000010.1, read on the forward strand.
CAGTCCAACCCATTTCACAGGTTGTTGTGGAGAAAACAGGAGGAAGAAGATGTGTTAGATATGTTTGCCACCTTGGGATGTTTGTAAAGACAGGATAGAAATAAATAAATAAATAAAAAACTGAAATAGCAAGGAACTCGGGGAGACCTTCTCTACACACCAATAGGAAGTAAGCTTTTTAAAGTTAAGACAGCAGTTCCTCTCTTAATATATTATAATATTCAGGGCTGCAGCCACTTGCCTCAGCCAGCAGCCCATTTCAAACCTAAAGGCCCAATTGGGGCATACCCTTCCACCTCTGCCTCTGTTAACCATGCTGTGCTCCAGGAAGGGTGTATTAAGGTCTGTTTTTCAAAAAAGCCGACCAAGTTCAACCCAGATCAGCAGAATAACTTCCCAGCCCCACCCAAAAACCCAAATCCCTACAAGTTACTTACTTTCTATTTTGGGGCACTGTGGACTAACGACTTTCAAAGGCTCCTTCTTGGGCCTCATAGGGCACCAGGAACCGTCCTCCTGGAACTTGATCTCATCAACATCTGAACATTCATTCAAAATTTCCATAAAGAGCCTAAAAAACAACACATTAAACATGACCGACGTGATTCCATTAATTGTCCAGACACTTTCCTCGGTAACATCCTGGAGCATCCTTCCCATATCCAAGGGTTATAATTCACATGAACTACTAGTAAGCCACACACACACACACATACACACACATACTACAGGTAGTCCTCAACTTGTGACAGCTGAGCTCAACATTTCTGTTTCTAAGCAAGACAGTTGTGAAGGGAATTTTGCCCCATTTCACAACTTTTCTTACCGTTATTAAATGAATCATTGCAGTTGTTACGTTAGTCACATGGTTGTTAAGTGAATCTGGCTTCCCTGCTGCTTGTCAGGAGGTTGCAAAAGGTGATCACATGAATAGGATAAATAAGAGCCAAGTGCCCAAATTTTGATCATGTGACATGAAGATGCTAAATCAGTGATAAAGTGTGAAAAATGGTTGTAAATCACCTTTTTCGGTACTGTGGCAACCTCAAAAGGTCACTAAACAAATGGTTATAAATGGTTGAATACTATATATATAGTATATAGTATATACGTGATGACCTGGGACGTGGCACAAAAGCAACAAAGTCACAAAAGTAGGTAAAGTCCCTTTAATACCTCCAACTTGGCCCCCAATGTCCAGTTATCATCGGCTGGAGAAACAACTCTCCCAAGAACAGTTTTTAAAGGGAAGAAATTCAGTCCGAACCCAAAGTACATAAAATTATAAATAAAAACCAACACAAACCACAAAGCTTCAGGAATTGAGACAGGTCAGGATAAGGGATTGAAGACTTCAAAAGACAACAAAACACACACAGTTGAGAGGACCCAGAACCCAGATAAGACTTGACAAAGATAATTCACGCTTTGCTTCCAGCAAGATCCTGTGCACAAAAGCCCTTTTTAAATCCTGATTTCCCAGCTGCAGCTAATGAAAGGAATCAGGGCCCTTTTCTCCCCTGTAACCCCCGTAACTCATGTTGCTCCTTTCTCTGTTTCTCTGCCCTAGGATGAGGAGAGGGTGGACCTGGGTCTTCCTCTGAATGCCCAGCTGGACTATGCCCTTCCCCGGTTTTTTCCACACCTACCGGAGCCACACTCCCACTCTCTGTGAGCTGCTCGACTCCTAGAGGAGATCAACCCTGACTGTTCTTTAGAAGGCCAGATTCTGAAGATGAAACTCAAATACTTTGGCCACCTAATGAGAAGGAAGGGGACTCACTGGAGAAGAGCCTAATGCTGAGAACGATTGAGGGCAAAAAAAGAAAAGGAGACAGCCGAGAAGGAGGTGGCTGGACGGAGCACCAAAACAGTCGGCATGAGCTTTAATCAGAGGTCTTCAAACTTGGCAATTTTAAGACTTGTAGACTTCAACTCCCAAAATTTCTCAGCCAGCTGGCTGAAGAATTCTGGGAGTTGAAGTCCACAAGTGTTAAAGTTGCCAAGTTTGAGGACCACTGGCTTAAATGGACTCTGGAGGATGGTAGAGCACAGGAAGGCCTGGAGGAACGTTGTCCATGGGGTCGCAATGGGTCGGACACGACTTCATGACTAACAACAACAAATGAACATGGATATATGTTTGCTGCACCTTACAGAGTTATTAAAATGAATCAGGAACAGATACAGAAGCAAGGATTATTTTTTGTGTGCATTTTCCCAGCTGTCTACTCTTTCCTTTTTTAAAAAACAAATACAACCCTGCTTTATATTTAAAACTGTTTTTCATTTAACATACGCAGGAAATGTTAGCACTGTGGATCAACTGCTTTTTCTAATCTGAAGAAGACAATGATTACACAAGCAGCCATATAAAACTCCACCCCACAGCTTGGAAGGAAGTACTTTATCTGGGTTCTTACCCATCCAGGATGAGATTCTCGTATGTTGCTTTCTTGTCGCACACGGGACAGATCCAGGTCGGCTTCTTCTCATTCATTTGAAGATAGAGAGCGGCGTCAAAGCACTGCAGGTGAGTACAAGTACCGGCACGGCAGGGGATGGTCAGCCTCATTTTCCCCAACTGGAGACCCAATTGGGGAGGAAGAGAACAGGGAGGAAGAGAAAGAAATTCCATTCTCAGGAAATGAAACGGAAAGACCCTTGTTTGGGACATATGGTCAAATCCCTCCCAAATGCAAGGATCTAAATTAGGGTATTCCCCACAATGGAGGTCCTGCCACTGCATGAACGCGTCTAATTCACTGGAGAAATGTTTTTTCCATCTTGGCAACTTTAAGAAGGGTGGACTCCAACTCTCAGAATTCCACATCCAGTCCATATATATTTGTAGTGATAATTAAGACCAAATGGGAAGAGTGCAGAGAAGAGCAACAAAGATGACTAGGGGCCTAGAGGCTAAAAAAAATAACATGGACGGTTGCAGAAATTGGGTATGTCTAGTTCAGTGAAAAGAAGGACAAGGGGTGGCATGATAGCAGTCTTTTAATATTTGAAGGGCTGCCACAAAGAAGGGGGGGGGGGTTTGTCAACCTATTTATTTCTTTTATTGTAGGAAGCTTTGAATTCCAAGCAGAAAGTATACATTCCAGATAACGTTCTACATAAAATTGGAAGCAGAGCAATCTATTGTTAATGTGTTTTTATTTTCTCCATAAAAGCTTAATCCAAAAAAAAAAAGAGAAAAGTCAAGAGGACTTTCTCCTTAGTTTTACTTACAGGACACATCAGTGATACCCGCAGGCTGGTTGTAGCAATTTCACTATCTGGATCAGCAGTGAGTTTTTCTTTAACTTTAAGTGGAAAAAAAGAGAGAAGTATTAAAAATGCAGAATGACTGTCATATTAAATACAGTGCCTAATAAAAGTTCTGCTTTACCTGCTTATCCTTTGAAAATCGGACATAATATTTTTTAAAAAAACAATGAAGCTCCATGGTATAACTTTTGAAAAACCTCACCATACAAATGCTTGCCTCCCAGTGTACAATTAATTCATCTGGAGGGGAAATAGGTTAGCAATGGAAATTTGGGACTCAGTTTATGATTGTAAACTGAAAATAATCTATATAAAGTTAATCTCTTTGCATTTTAAAGGTTGCCCGGAAACTTTTTAGTTTGTTTTATGTTTCATCTCTTTTCAGCTTTCTCTAAAACAAAAGACATCATTTTATTCCAGCTACAACCTTGTTAAGACAGTAACAGAAATGTTTACATTTATGTGGAACTCCCAAGAATACTTTGGTAAGGAACTACCCAACCTCCTTCATCAGAGTACATTTGCTAGAAAAAACTGGAGCCCAATAACAGCTTCCTGAAATCAGGAAATATATATATATGCATGCAAGAATGGCTTTACTCACTTAGTGCCCGAGAATGATCAGGATTCCTAATACCCTTCAATTTTAGTCTCTGTAGCAACATTGCTGAAGTCAGCTGGCGCACGAGATACACAGACATTGAGTAATTCTACAGGGGGAAAATCATAAAAGAATCAGTGAGTTCTACTCTGTAGTGAAGAATTAATACACTCAACTTTAATCTACAGTGATGTTTCTCAACCTTGCCAACTTTAAGATAGTTAGATTTCAATTCCCACAAATTGCCAAGGTTGAGAAACACTGGTCTGTAGCAGATACAGAAAAGAGCATAGTAACTTAAAGGGGGGAAAAAACATCTTACAGCTTACCTTTCCAATTTCAGATGTCCAGGATATAGAAATCTGGTTTGGCACCGCAGAAGAAAGTCTAACTAATGATGTAATGTTCAAGGGACGTCCAGGCCTCTTCTGTTCAATTCCATTTTTAGGTGGAGGTGCATATCCCTGAAAAACACGGCATTTTCCCCTTCATATATTTTCCTTCAGGGATTTATTTTTAGCATGTCTTTTATTATTTTTATAAGTAACTCAAGGTAACAAATGTTATCTAATGCTCTTCCGTCCTTGTATTTTCCCTCACAACATGGAATAGGGGGTGTAGTACATTCATCTAAAATTATGAACAGGTTCAACTGATGCCTGCAGAAGCATTAAGTATGTGCTTAGTTCTTTCGAGGTATTTGGTACAAAACTGAATGAATGTATTCCCCTGGAGCTCATCCCCACATAAGTAAGGGCTGCGATTCTTATGATTTAATTCAGGGACAGTAAAAATGCCACAATGCCTTAAGCATCTGGAGTTACAAGGTTATTTCAAACATTACCATCACAGGTTATAGGCAGCCCTGGAAATATCTCTTTCTAGCCCTTCTCTTCTTGTGTAGAAAAGGAAAACCAGAACAAGAAATGCAAAGATAATTAGAGAAAAGGTATTCACTTATTTTTTTTGCAAATACAGGTAGTCCTCGACTTACGTCCATAATTGAGCCCCAAATTTCTCTTGCTAAGTGAGATAGATGTTAAGTGAATTTTGTCCCATTTTATGATGTTGTTAAGTGCATCACTGCAGTTGTTAACAACACAGATGTTAAGTGAATCTGGCTTCCAAATTGACTTTGCTTGTCAGAAGGTCGCCAAAGGGGATCATGTGACCCCAGGACCCTGCAACCGTCATAAATATGAGCCAGCTGCTAAGCATCTGAATTTTGATCATTTGACCCTGGTGATGCTGCAATGGTTGTAAGTATGAACAGTGGTGACAAGTCACGTTTTTCAGTGCTGTTGTAACTTCAAATGGACTAAATGAACTGTTGTAAGTCGAGGACTACTTGTAATCGTAGGATTCTTTTTTTTTTTTCTTTTCTGTCTGTTCCCAGAATTGTTCTTGTATTAACTGTCTTCAGAACAGACCATAGTATTCCAGCGGACAATCTACATCAGGGTATCCAACCTTGACAACTTTAAGACCCCAGAATTCCCCAGCCAGTTGAAATCCACAGGTGTTAAAGATGCCAGTGTTGGTCACCCCCGGTCTGTATGAGCCATGGTGGCGCAGTGGTTAGGGTGCAGTACTGCAGGCTGCTTCTGCTGACTGCCGGCTGCCTGCAATTTGGCAATTCAGATCTCACCAGGCTCACGGTTGACTCAGCCTTCCATCCTTCCAAGGTGGGAAAAATGAGGACCCAGATTGTTGGGGGTAATATGCTGACTCTGTAAACCTCTTCGAGAAGGGCTGTAAAGCATTGTAAGCGGTATATAAGTCTAAGGGCTATTGATTTATGAAGTTAAATCCAGGAGATTTAAGTACAAAGACAAAACAAAGTCCAGTTTCAGGCAGAAGAATTGCAAATATTTGATTGTTTAAAAATACTTTCATTTTTTTCTTTTTAACATGATGAGTCACCCAGTCATGAATTTGAGATGGGCATCCATACACATAAAAATCATAAATACATCAAAATAAATCAGTAACCATACCGGCAATGGAAAGAGCTTTCCGTTCACTTTTATGCATAAACTATTGGGGTAGTTATCCTCTTGAGGGCAGCTTGTTTCTGCTAGGCACAGTCTATTTGCAAAAGAAAAATCTGTTCAGTCAATCAATTTAAGTTACCATTCATTCCAGTTAAAAGAAGGCACTATGGATACATTATCGTAAGAAAGACGGAAGTTACCTCAATTGAACCTGCACTGTGTAATCTCTTCTGCCTCCGGGCAAAAAGTCCCTGTAGCAATGGAAATAGAAATGGTTTAGACAAGAGCTGATTTTTCTGACCTCCATCGTTCAACATGAACTTGCTTTGGCCAGTGTTATGATCCACCGCTTCAATAAAGATCAGAGAGGCAGATGCATTTACAAGGGCAGTTTTCTCCCCACATTGCTAATTATTTTCAGGCAACATACAACCAGCTTCCTCATGGCAGAAATAAATGTTGAAGAAAGTTGATAGGTTTATTCAGAGGTATGAAGTCTCAGGGGATGAATGACCACATTTTAAACATTACTTTGTCACATTTAAAGCCATGGGCAACTGCAGCCTAAAGACTTCATGACTAACCGTGATAAGACTGTTACTCATTGTGGTCTTATCAGCTGCATATGGGACTGAAGATGCAAGCTAAGTGCTACTGTTCAGAGATGTAGGATTCACTTCCAGGGGTCCTTGCTGCTCTCTGAGCTTGCTTGTTTTCTTGCAGATGTTTCATTACTCTGAGAAACATCCCCAATGCTAAAGCTAGCACTGATGATGTTACCTAGTTAAGGTAATAAAACATTTGCAAGAAAACAAGCAAGCTCAGAGAGCAGCAAGGACCCCTCATGGCAACCCTGAGCTACAAATCTTCTCCTTTATTAGGCTTCACTTTTGCATCAAACCTGCTTTCTGACATTGCCGAGTAAAACATTCAGAAACCAAAAGATCTGATTGTCAGGTTTAAAGTGTAGTAATGAAATGTCTGCAAGAAAACTGCAAGCCCAGAGAGCACCAAGGATCCCACAGTTCAACCCTGAGCTACAAATATTCTCATCTATCGGTTCTATTTCAGCAGTGGCTAAGTTGGCCCCAAAACAACCAATCAAAATATTCAGTGACAATAACCACCATTCCTTCCTTCTTTTTTGATTAGGTCTATTGAAACTGAAGCAGAATGCTTTCATCAGTTCACTAGGATTGCTCGGCTTAGTATGAAATTATCTACTACAAGTTTGCAATTAAGTCCTTTCTTGTGGCCCAAACTGGATGTATACTTGTGGTGTAGGTACAAAAAGTCAGGCCACAGTATGGAAGAAAATTAGATTTAAAAACTGGCCTGTAAGAATATAGGGGTCTGTTACCTAAACCACTATTCATTGTGGTCAGTGAAGTGTATGAGAAATCTTGGCACTGTCTCCTGTTTTGCATGCTTGTTTCTGGAGATGTTCTCCATTGGATCATACAATTTCAAAAACTCTTACCCTCATCCCACCCCCATTTAGGCCGGGGGACATATGGATGAATCCTGCTTTTGTCGGCTAGCCTTAAAAAGCAACATACCCCTTTCTGAATAGCTCAAACAGAGAGGATGCCTATATGTACAGTGAATTTATTGTCATGTGTTACACATTTACAGAAACTCAAGCCCACTGACAAAAAGCAAGAAACACCAGTGAGGATAAATAAAAATATAAAATGAAAGAATAAAGCAGAGCTGAAAGACAGGAACAAATAAAATTAAAACAAGGAATGGGTTATATTAATTGAAAGCTTAAAAATGTTGCTGAAGAACCGATAGTTCCAGAGGTTCTAGGGCAATCCATGTTGTGAAGAAAAGGCCTTAAAACAGTATAAAAGAAATACTCCGAGCTTAGAGATTTTCAACAAAGATTGATATTTCTCATCAGTGTGAATCTCTGAAACCACAATGAAAAACCTGATATTTTTTTTGTAAATAATTGCCCCCGGAGTTTAGCTTTGCTGTGTTAATACTGTTCACTCTTTTTGATGTATCAAAGTCTGTTTTCTTGGACATGTAAGAGAATTGTTATAAATTAATGGTTAATTTTGATTTTATTTCAATATGTATATATCATTTCTATAGGTATATGTCCCAGCAAACAGTGTATGCAAGTAATTATATATATATATATATATGTTTGTTTTCTTAGGTTTTCGCAGGTATTTATATGTATGGTATTCAGCTTTGTTCAGGTATTTTCCCACGTCATTATAGTTGTGCTTTTAAAGTTGCAGCAACATTTCGGCAGAATCTCATGTGCCATCATCAGGCTTCTGCAATGTGCTCATCCATCCATACCATACATAAAGATACCTGCAAAAACTTAAGAAAATATATACATATATTTTCTTATATACCATATATACCAGGCACCCAGGTGAAACCTAGCTTCCTAATGGAAAGCAGCCGTCCTTTCACATGAAGCCAAGCTGTACTGAAAGCCTCCAACACAGGAACAGAGTGTTGCCAGCCAATCAAAG
>BLBF01000010.1:3446471-3518122 GCA_015471245.1 Laticauda colubrina
CTTTGATTGGCTGGCAACACTCTGTTCCTGTGTTGGAGGCTTTCAGTGCAGCTTGGTTTCGTGTGAAAGGACGGCTGTTATCTCTTAGGAAGCTAGGTTTCATCTGGGTGCCTGGTGGGGGTGTGTTTGAGCTGGAGGCATCAGAGGGAGTCTGTTTGTGCTCAGATGTTTGCCTGGTTTGTGGTGTGGAGACCTTTCTATTTGAGAGTACAGGCTTCCAAATGATTGACGGTCTGGTGGAATCATCTCTTCTATTCATGCTGTCAGGTCTTTTTTCAATCTCTATGGCTTCTCTGATGATTCTGTGGTTGGGGTTTTCTATAGTGGCTAGGGTTTTAGTGCCATTGAAGTTGATGTTGTGACCTGTGGTTTTCATGTGTTGGGACTAGTGAGGAGGTGTGTTCCAGTTTTTTTACTGCATTTTTGTGTTCATCTAGGTGGGTACTTATTCTTCTATTGGTCTGTCCAATGTATGTGGCCGGGCATGATGTACAGGGAACTTCGTATATGCCTTGGTTTTCCAGGTCAATTTTGTCTTTGGGGTTTTTAAGGATGGCTGCTATTTTTTTGTCTGTTTTGAAGGCAGTCTTGAATGTGATGCCTGTGTAGTATCTTACTGATTTTATCTGTGGTACCTCTTATGTAGGGCAGGACAGCTGTTCCATAGGTCTGTTGATCTTCTAGGTCTCTGTTGTGTCTTGGTGTGTTTTTGTGGATCAAGTTGGTGATTGTTTTTGTGGAAGCCATTGGCTGTCAATACTTTAGTCAGGGTGCATAGTTCAGTCTTTATATGTGTCTTGTCTGCCAGGCGTTTGGTTCTGGTAATTAGTGTTTTCGCCATGGAATTTATCTGTGCTGGGTGGTGGTGGGATTGGGCGTTGAGGTAGCGGTTGGTGTATGTTTTCTTCTGGTATATGGTGTGTCCCAGTGTGCCATCTGTTCTTTTGTAAATTAGTACATCTAGGAATGGTAGTTGTTTGTTTATTTCCATTTCCATGGTGAACTTGATTTTGGGGTGTGTGCTGAATTTTTCAATACAGAAGCCTGACGAGGGCAGATGAGATTCTGCTGAAACGTTGCTACAACTTTAAAAGCACTACAATGACGTGGGCTAATACCCGAAGGAAGCTGAACAGCACACATGTAAGTACCCACGAAAACTTAAAAAAACAAATATATATATATATATATATATATATATATTCATATTCTCTGATAGACATAATGGAGTTTCAGATATCCTACAGAACAACAAAAAATATTAAATGGCCTACTAATCCAATTATGGTTCAGTTTGCATTCATATAATAAATATTCTATAACTAAAGAACAGGTATTACATATAAAAAAATAAACACAAGGAATTTTTCTTTTAGAGAAAACATTTTTCTTTAAGAGAATTCACAAAATGCCTAATACCCAGCAAGTATTGGGAGATAAAATGTCTAAGATAGTTTTTCATGACACAAAACTGTGTGTAGGAAAATACAGTCCAAGCTTTCTGCTATTACCTGGAAATGCAGATTTCTCTGACTTGTTGGGGTGTTAAAGCAAAAATAAAGAACTTCTCCTGGAATCTCTGAATACTGCTCTGTACTAAAGAGAAAGAGAGAGAAAAGATCTTTTGAGCTCAATATAGGAAATATTTTCTTATTGATACAAAAACATGTGGAACCTTACAAGGAATTATCAATGCACAGTAAAGCTTCAAGATATAAATATCACCTGTGCATTGGGAAAGCTCTAAAACTCATATACTTCTATCCTTTCCCAAAACCGTTGTATTTATATAATTCAGGAAATTGTTAAGTTCACAACTTTAAAGTAATCATAACAAAGGAGTGATAAGTTGCAAGCAGTATTAACCAAGAAAAATGTTCTCTCCTTACAGACGGCTGAGAAACTACATTGATAATAAATATTTAAAACACATCCAGATACAGTATGCTATATACCTACTTAACTATATAGGATAAGGGCTTTGAATGACATATCTTATATACACTTGCTTTCCAACCTTATAATCATTACATTCAGAACTATGCTAATTTCAAAATTAATTTCTAGAATGTGTAATGTGTTTCCTCAATTTCCCTGATCATTTATATCCTGATAACTCTGGACTGAAGATTTTGCTGGCCAGGATCAGATAAGTAAAAGTGAACAAGCAGCGGATAGCAGATCAAAGGCGGGGAGCACACTAAGTGAAAGAAGAGATGTGGGAGAGATGAACCAAAGCTAAGGAAGAATAATATGTTGGGAAGGAAAATCAGAGATAGGAGACAAAACTTAGGAAAGAAAAAGTTGTAAACTGGTTGTACATAATACAACCGTAATGGCATCTGTCCATTGTAGTCGCATGTTGTGATAGCCCTTGGCTTCTCATCTAACAACCTGCCATTCCTGCTCTCCCCAGTACAATCATTAAGGAATTATGTGGGCCATTAAGAGGAGCATGAGGTGCATAGAAAGTGGGGAAGGGCCTTGAAGACTTACACAGGCCCATGTTTGTCTCCTCTGGGCCTCCCCTATATCCGAGGAACCCACTGCTCTACTCCCCATTCTTCAAGGTTCCCCAGCTCTTAGCCTGCTCCCAAGTTGACTATTCAGCCAGGCACGGAAGCCCAAACTTGGTCGGAAGAAGCAACTGGCAGATGGAGGATAGGTATTTTGATGGAGGATAGGTACTGCAGGCTACTTCTGCTGCCTGCCGGCTGCCTGCGATTTGGCAGTTCAAATCTCACCAGCCCCAAGGTTGACTCAGTCTTCCATTCTTCAGAGGTTGGTAGAATGAGGACCCGGATTGCTAGGGGCAAGAAGCTGACTCTGTAAAGTGCTTAAAGGGGGCTGTAAAGCACTAGGAAGCAGTGTATAAGTCTAAGTGCTATCACTATTTGCCACCCAGCCATCGCAGGATCTTACGGCCTCCCTCTGTCCTTCAGGATTCCCAGACCAGCCACTTGGTCATGCAAGGGAGCCTAAATAAGTTATCAGCACCCAGAGAGGTGTTACAACCTGTGGGCCTTGGATGGTAGCTTCTTTAGGCTCCTTTGCATGGCTGGGTGGATATCTTGGGAGCAGGCTGAGGCATAGGGAACTCCTGAGGAGCAAAGAGTGGGAGGCTGAATGGGAAGCAAGTTGAGGCCTACAGACTAGAACTAGTAGCTTGACACACCTGATGCTCCATTTAATGATCCACATAATTCTTTAATGATTGTACTGGGCAGAGAAAAAAAGCTTTGTATAAGAGATGGGCAGATGAGAACGTAGCAAAAGAATACATAGTGGAAGGAACTTTGTCAGAAAACTCAGAAATGAGCTGAGGCTTATGAAAAATGCCCCCCCCCAAAAAAAACCCCCAATAAATAAATAAGGAAAAGCAAGGAAGGGCTGAGACTGTTATGAGGAAAAAATGGACATGGTAACAAAAAAGAACTTAATTTCTGGTTTGCATCTGTCTTCTCTCAGAAGTGAAACTGAAACCTAGCTGATCATGGACAGGCCACTGGGGAATGAGACCCCCCCCCCAAAAAAAGACCAACACTCCCCCCAAAAGAGAGCTAATTAAATGAATTAACATCACCAAGCCTCGATGGGTTACATCCCGGAATATTGAAGAAACTGCCAGAAATGACTGAACCGGGTCTAGGCCAAGTTGCTGTGAGCAACTCGCCACAATTCAAGATTGTACTAATTATTTCATTCAGGTACTTTATTATTAGTGATGTTTTTGTCAAAATTATTGTAACTCTTGTATTTCTGATCACATTTATTTTATGATTACTGGTCATGGTTCTGTCTTAGGTTAATTCAATTTTTATATTTGTTGAATTGTCTGACAGTGAGTTGGCCTGGGCGAATTGGTCCATTCTGGACTGAACCACTAGTCTTGTTATCAACTGGCTCTGAAAATGGAAGGCAATGGAAGTCAGGTCCATACTTGGGCTGGCTACAAGGAAGTTTCTGTAGTAGGCACTAAAACTTAGCTCTGAGATAGCTGTGGGGCTGCAGATCACGGAAGCATAGAAGATATTCAAACAAGAATAGTTGAAGGATGAAACACCTCATGTGAACAGCAATTCTGAAAGGATGGCCAATGGCTTCTATTGTCCTCAAATAATCAACAGACTATCAGGTTCAGATCCATGACACTAGCAGAGATGAGTGCTCTCTGGAAAGTTGAGCTATTGAAATGTTCCCAAGAGAATGTCTATGGAGATTCTCAGTCATCCAGGTCATGGTTGACCCAAAGGTGTTTTTTTAAGAGGCAACTTTCAAAACAACTTCACAAATGCATGGCACAACATAGGAGAACAAACTCATCAGGATTAGATTCAGCAGTCCACCTCCATTTAAAAGACACAGGCCACTCATTTGAAGACAGCAAAGTCCACATTTAGGACAGAGAAGACTGCTTCTTCTGAAAAAGGGGTCAAAGAGGCCATTTAGGTCAAAACTAAACAGCCCTCTCTCAACAGAGGGGGAGGGATATGACATCATCTATCTCCAGTCTACAACACAGTCCTTTGAGCAGTTCTAAGAATTGCACCACACCCAATTGCACCACTCAGGTGGCCCTGAGGACATAGATAAAACCTCCAAGTGCCCTCAACAACTCTCTGAAACAATGCAATCGACCAGCTGTCTGCAAAGGGTATAAATCCTTCCATTCCCCACCATCCAGTCAGAGCTGAAGAAGTTTCTTGGATGAGAAGTGAAACGTCTTCAAGGAAAAAATCAGAAAGTCTAGTTGCTTCTTGATAAAGCAACTCTGAGTTCCCAAGGGAACTTTGTGGTAGCTCTCTGGAAAGTTGTCTTTTCTGTGTGAAGGTCAGGGTACTTTGAAATAGGTATGCCCTAAGAAGCTCATGCCTCAGACTTGTTGTGTTTCTGGAGGCACTGACTAAGCTCTCATCAGTCCTTCAAAATTGTATGTGTTTACTCTTGTGTGTGTTGGCTTCATGTGGTAAACCAAATGGGAATCGCAAGCAGATAAGTTAATGCTACTTTCTTGTAAACATACGTTGTCAGATCCTTGCAGGTCTGAAAGTATAATCTTCTAAAAAACTTAATTCTTCTGATATTAATATTGATTTGTCATTGGTTTTTTAGAACTTTATTTGTTCTCAAAATGAGAAGATAATGCAATATGTCTGTGTATGGTCCAGATTTAATAAACTTTAACAATGTTTGGATTAATTTGCTTTGTCTCTTTTAATTTATTTTAGACATTTGGTTTTCTTTCTGCAGTGTATAATCACCACCTCTTTTTTGTTGGTGGTGCTGTTACTATTTGCATCTCACTACTGAAAAAGAAGATCTAATTTTCAAAAGCCCACTCTTTTAATCTCTGGGAATTATTGGGGGATTGATGAAGTCCCAGAAGACTGGAAGAAAGCAAATGTTAGTATCCATATTCAAAAAAAGTGGGGAGGTCCCAGGAAGCTACAGACAGGCAACCTGATATCAATCCTGGGGAAGGTTCCGCATGTTTGTGAGCACATGGATAGGCAGGCCATAATGAAAAACCAGCATGGGAACTATAGCAAACAATCTTTTCCAGATTAACTTCATCTCCTTCTTTGATAGAATAAGTGGCACTTTCTCAATCTTGGGAGAAAAATGAAGCTTGGTAGATCGGGGGAATGCTATAAACATATTGTATTTGGCCCTCAACAAAGCCTCTGACAGATTGCTTAATGATATTCTTTAATTAAAATATGGGGTAGATGATACTACTAAACGGACTTAACAGTTGGTGAAATGACAATGCTCGAAATGTGTATTGTTAATGGCTGCATTTCAGCTTGGAAAGACGTATTAAAATAAAAAGCAACAGAATTATGTCAGGGTCCCTGTGCTGTTCCAAGATTTTTATTAATTATCTAAATGAAAGTATTGAGGAAACGCTCAGATACGAGCATCCTTGTCAACCATAAGTTAAACATAACCCAGTAAAGGTAGTCCTCTACTTACAACAGTTCATTTGGTGACCGTTCAGTCACAATGGCACTGAAAAAAGTGACTTATGACCATTTTTCACACAATCGTTGCAACATCCACGTGGTCAAAATTCAACTGCTTGGCAACTGGCTCAGATTTATGAGAGTTGCAGTGTCCTAGGTGATCCCCTTTTGCCGCTTTCTTATGAGCAAAATCAATGGCGAAGCCAGATTCACTTAACTACCGTGTTACTAATTTAACAGCTACAGTGATTCATGGCAGTGATTCGTGGCCTCGAATGTGGTCATGGAATGGATCAAAATTCACAAAACAATTTTTATTAGTTTATCAAAGTATAAAATACTAAGAAAAAAAAAGAAGTGGAAAACTAAGAAAAGGGGGAGGGAAAAGAAGAGATATATAATGTAGAGAGAGAAAAGGAAAGAAAAAGGCACTGACTTCCGATTCATAAAACAAATGTTTTGCTTAGTGATAGAAATGTTGGGCTCAGATGTGGTCGTAAGTCAAGGACTACCTGTATTGTAGTGGCTAAAAAGGCAAATGGTAAGAGCACATTTTTTAAATGGAAAATTATTGCTGCATTCCATCTATCAGAAGTGCTGTTTCTGGCTCTGTGCAAAACTGTTCAAAGAGAATTGTGACAAATTTAAGCAAGGTGCCGAAGATTTTGGAAACCAAGCCCTATGAGACACAGTTAAAAGATCGGAGTATGCTTTGCCTTCAGAAGAGATAACTAAGAAGAGATTTGATAGTAATTTTTTAAGTATCTGAAGAGCTGCCCCATAGGCTTTATTATTCAGTGTCCTTGAGGCTAGGATCACTAATTTAACAAATACGATTCCCTTAACAATTCCCTGCCAAGAAGTCGTAAAATGGGACAAACTCACTTGATAAATGTTTCACTTAGCAACAAACATTTTGGGCTCAATTGTGATCATAACTCGAGGATTACCTGTATTTAAATGTGTGTGTGTGTGTGTGTGTATGGTATTCAGTTTTGTTTGGGTATTTTCCCATGTCATTATAGTTGTGCTTTTAAAGTTGCAGCAACATTTCGGCAGAATCTCATCTGCCATCATCAGGCTTCTGTATTGTGTTCATCTGTGAGTCAGGCTTTCACAGCCATTTCTGTTTTAAATTTGGGGTTAGCCTACTGGTGTGCCAGAATGGTTTTTTCTTCATCCTGATTGGTTGGGAGTCTTGGTCTGTGTTTATTGGTCTTGGAGTTTGCTGTGTTCTAATTAGTGTTTCTAATATCTTCTGTCTGTTTTGCAGCTTTTTTTTTTTTTGTCTTGATTGGTTGGCAACATTATGTTACCTGCATTGGAAGCTTTTAGTGCGGCTTGGCTTCGGGTAAACGGACGGCTATCATTTATTAGGAAGCTGGGTTTCATCTGGGTGCCTGTTTGAGTTGGAAGTATCGGGGGTATCAGGTCTATTTGTGCCCAGGTGTTTGCCGTCCGTTTACCCAAAGCCAAGCCGCACTAAAAGCCTCCAATACAGGTAACACAATGTTGCCAGCCAATCAAGACAAAAAAAAAAAGAAAAAAAGAACGCTACAAAACAGACAGAAGATATTAGAAACACCAATCAAGAAGAACACACCAAACTCCAAGACCAATAAACACAGACCAAGACTCCCAACCAATGAGGATAAGGAAAAGCCATTCTGGCACAGCAGTAGGCTAGCACCAAATTTAAAACAGAAACAGCTGTGAAAGTCTCACAGACAAACACAATACAGAAGCCTGATGATGGCAGATGAAATGTCGCTACAACTTTAAAAACACAACTACAATGACGTGGGATAATACCTGAAGGAAGCTGAACAGCATACATGTAAGTACCAGCAAAAACAAACATACATACATATATATATATGCAGGTCCTGGCGTGTTCGGGTCCTTTCCCATGTAAGGTTGAGAGCATCTTGGCAATGTTTTGACAAGGTCCCGCTCACCATCTTCAGACTGGTGCTTGTGGCTTCGTGCTTGTGCAAGTAAAGCATGATCGGAGATGCCGTCTCCCTATATATACTGGTGGAGAGGTTGGCTGTGTTGTCATTTCTTGATTGGTTGATGGACCCCCTCAGGATATCACATCACAGAACTCAGGAGGTTACACCACAAAACCTCAGGATGTTGCAATACAGCCAACGACCCAGGAGATTACAGCACAAGACCCAGGATGTCACAACAGTAGAACTCAGAAGGTCATCACACAGCCCATTACCCAGGTCATTACAACACAGGAGGCTGATAGACACACAGCCAATACCTCAGCCACACGTTATGAAAAAGCCAGCCAATCTGCAAACATCAACTCCATCAACCAATCAAGAAATGACAACACAGCCAACCTCCCCACCAGTATATATAGAGAGAGGGAGCTTCGATCATGCTTTGCTCGCACAAGAACGAAGCCAAAAGCACCAGCCTGAAGATGGTGAGCGGGACCTCATCAAAATGTTGCCAAGATGCTCTCAAACTTACATGGGAAAAGACCTGAACACGCCAAGACCTGCATACCTGTACCCATGAAAATCTACGAATACACACACACACACACACACACACACACTCACACTATAGGTACAGCTCTTTTTAAAGGATACATAAAATAGGATTGCTGATCAGATGGAACATTAACAAGCAAGCAATTCTAAGTTAGTCTCTGTCTGGATTGGAAACGATAATCAGGGCAAACCAGTTTGGCACATCACCTCATTATTTTTTGCCCTGACTAAGCTTTGTATCGAACGTGCGTTATTTTAACACACTTACCTAAGCTGGTAGGTTTTATGAGAATGTCAAGGACATCATAAAAAGGGAGATTCTTCAACTGAACATCAGGATGCACTGGAGGAACCGACTGGGATGGCTGCTGCATCTCAAAACGAGGCTTGGTGTCCTGAAGTAACACTGAACCAAGAGGAGAGGAAGGTGATTGGGGAGCGATCGAGGTTGAAGGTGTGGGATGCAATCCAGGCACAGCTAAGTCAGGTTCCACCGGAGAAGAGCTACTGTCCTGGTTGAAAACTGAAGATTTTAGAGCAGTCAAGTCAGAAAGGCCTTCAATTGTCCTGGGATAGCGGCGCCGGTAGAGTTCCCGGATCTTGATCTGAACTGCTGGGCTACAGCCGCTCTTCAGCAAGTGCAGAGCCCTCATTAGGAGGTCATGTTTGCGCCCACTTTTATTACGTCCAGCAAAACCCAGCAACACTTGCAGTTCAGACACCCGAAAACTTGATACCATATTCTAGGAGTAACAACAGATCAAGAATAGGTGAAATGATGGGCAGTGTCAAGATGGATTGACAGCCCTAGGTTAAAAAGTTACAATAAATATGATCAAGTTTTATTTACATCATAATGTTGTATCACACCATATATTGGCAACAAAACCTTCACAATTTAGGGGTGTTTTTTTAACCAATTCAGTCACTGAAATAGTGATGGTATTGCAAATGGGATGGATTTAAAAGCCCTACTCAAACTGCGCCTCACATATACACTCCACCCATTCCTCTCAATAAGTATAATTTTTCATAGAACAAGCAGTATTAACTTCCACAATAGCAGCACTAAAGTAAAATGTAAGTTCTAATGAAGTGACACATTTATAGCTCAGAGTTAAAAGCCCAAACACTATACTGTTTTTCACAGTTTTTCAGATTTTTATAGCTACAGGGTGTCTCATACCCATCGTCTTGTTCCATGCAGGATATTTGTGATTATAGCACAGTTTGAAGAAAGCTATATAATCTGTTTAAATGCATCACTTAATCTGCATTCATTCTTTGGAACACTAAACTAATGGCTTGAGGTGGAATTCTATTTGATTAAATACATAAATAAATAAAACAGCACAAGATTATCTCCTTAAATTTTCTCATGGCTAAATGTACCTACTCTTCTGAGTATTTGCCTATCTTTCACAATTCAGCCTTCTACTGAATACACATAGTCCTTGAGTTACTACCACAATTGGAACCAGAACACCTTTTGCCAAATGAGTCATGCACATGACTAAGCTTGATTTTACAAACTTTTTTTTGACACTGTCGTTAAACAAATCCAGTTTCCCCCTTTGGATTTGCTTGCCGGAAGCTGGCTGATAAAGGTCACAAATAGTGATCACATGATCCTGGGGCATGGCAACCACTGCCAGTTGTAAAGAACCTGAATCACAATCATGTGACCACAAGGATGCTGTAACGGTCTTGTGTGAAGACCAGTTGTAAGTCACTTATTTCAGTGAGGTTGTAAATTCAAATGGTCCTAATTAAGGACTGCAGACCTTCTTAAAATATAGCATTAGCTTTACAGAGAGTTGAGAAACAGCAAGTCAGTTTCCAACCAAGCTCCAACCACAGTGACTATCACGATAGGCTTTTATTATTCCACCTCCATTTTCAAAAGTTATCTTCTATTCCTCAAGGTATTACTGAAATACAACTTCTGGCATTCCTTATCACCGAGCCTGCTAATTTGTGCTACCAAAGCTTATAATTCGCCAACACCTGGAGGGCTATAGGAGTCCCATCCCAGGTCTAGAATTTTCTTCCTATAAGCAATGTTCTAATAGTAAAAACAAATGAATGATAGGGCTTTACGAAGTTACCCCAAGTCAGAAATCTCCCTTTCTTGGAGATTCATAAGAATCTGTCCTTAAACGCTTCCTGAGAATTGGCCTTAAGAGTCTCCAGAGACCTGGTAAAGAGACCTCCCTTGACACACCCACACCTGAAGCTCTTATAAACACTGATATCCTCTAAACGCTGAGGATGTTACCTAGCCTGGTAACGAAACATTTGGAAACCAACCCACAAGCTTGGAAAACAAACCTTCACCTTCATCCTACACCCGAGCTACAGACATTTGCCACTATTGCAAACCTCGTAAAGTGCTCCAGGTCCTTTCTATTAAACAATGTCATCTTGAGAGTCGTGTCCTCTCCCTAGCAGCACCTGCTCTGTGGAACAGCATAGCCCCCTCCCTGGAGATTCAGAAGCCCCCAATCCTGTGAGCCTTCCATAAGGCACTGAAGACCTGGCTGCTCCCCAATCAGGGTGGAGATAAGCTCTGTTACCATAGACGACTAATTGTTCATTGTTTGAGTGCCCAGGGAGCAGGGAATCATATTTTTTGAGGGGGGGAGTTGTTTTTAATCCTTTAAGCTACTCAGAGTTACTTGTGAAAGATGGGTGTTATTATTTTATTTTTGCATTTTTACTAATTTATATCTCATCTTTATTATTTTACAAATAACTCAGACATATCCAACACAACTTCCTCCTATTTTCTCCTAAACAATCACCTTGTGCGGTAGGTTGGACTGTAAATGATAGAAATCCCCACCTAGAGAAAAACTTCCAGAAATAAAATTGGAGGGGGCAATTCTCCACCTCTCTCTACACTATCAAAACCTCTTCTCAAGAATCTGGGGACACTTCAGATTATTGTAATTCCATTCTATATTATGCTATAAGATACAAAATGATTATTTTTAAATGCTTGATTAAATTCAGGTGCTAATGATAACAGCTTGACAGTATGTGGGCAGTCAAGACGGAACTTCCCAAAGCAATTATTAGAAGAAACTGAAAACATACCAAACACATGTCATCTATTTATTTTTTATGCAGAAAATATAAATATGGGTGATATTAAGGAAAGATAAGCTGGATGGCATTTCTTTTTCCTCTCCCTGGAATTATTTCAATCTGAATTGGTTTTCGAAAATTGTCAAAAATCAAGGGTCAAGCCTTATTTTTCTGTTCTTGTCCATATTATTTATCTACTATCATTTCTCTGCCATTTCTCTGCCTTTCATCCTGGCAAATTCTGGCTTAAAGAATGGCAAAATATGTTTAGGTCTTACACCAATTTCAACAAGTTATCCTGATTTGCTGTCTTGGGTCCTTTGTTTCCCTGTAGTTCTTCCAGTTTAACCAGGCAATTTGGACAGCTCTGTGCAATTGAAATTATTTTTATATTTAACGGTTTGTGGGGGGATAGGAAAAGAGGAAGTTTGCATTAGAATCAAAACTCTTTCTTCATGCAACATCCTTTCTACAATATTCTTTCATTTCTCTCTCTTTTCCAGCATTCTCTTATATGCTATTTTTCTTCAATCGCAGGCTCACCAATCATCCTTTTACATCATCCTCATTTGCATCACACATTCTTGTAGCACTGGGTGTTATCATTTTTCCATGCTGTTGAAAGCATCTTCCATATTTTTTTCTTATATACATTTTCCATTGTTTGTTGGGAGATTGTCATCTATTAAATTTTAATATAGAATTCATACTTTCCATTCCTGCAGTTGTTTGCTTCTTGCTTTTCTTTTGTTATATTTTTCCTGAGGTTATTTCTGGTTTTTTTCATTTTTAACATAGAACTCTCACAAATATATCTAATTTTACCAGCATAAGTTCCCACAACAACTAAAGATATAAAGGCTCGGTCCCACTGGCCGACGGACGCAAAACGTATGCATAAAGGACACAGCGGACGAGGAAAATTTCGGCGGTGGTTCCATCGTTGTCATCCACTCCAAAGTGGTGAAAATTTGCATAAACAGAACGGAAAAGAACGGACGTAGGTAGTATGTAGCAGGGATGTTAAACGGATGTTCATAGGAAGCCTAGTGGATGAAAGCGGATGGAAGCAGATAACACCTCCGAAGGGATTCCGGGGGAGAATTTCAAAGCGGATGCATAGCAGATGAAGCGGATGCATCCCGGACGCCTATAGGAAACAAAGTGGATGCCGCACGGATGTATATCAGATGCAAAACGTTCACTGCGCATGTGGGGAGTATGAATTGCGTCAGCTCCGCAGATATAAAAGGATGCAGCACGCACGCAGTCAGCATTCAGGGGAAAGACGTGCTGCCACATACATCTAGCAGGAACACCATGGTTCGTCAGTCAGGCAAGAAGAGGAAGCCTGTGCCTACTCGTTCAAGTCCTGGCAAGAAGGACAGAACCAGCATCCCACCCCCTGACACTGACTCTGAAGCTGCTGCTGCTGGTGCTGTGGACCAGTCCCAAGGCTCTCAAAGCCCTGCTGCTGAAGGCCCTGCTGCTCAAGCCCCAGAAGGCCCTGCTGAAGCCCCTGCCAGAGAGAGGAAGAGGCAAGGGAAGGAGAAGGGAGAGAGGAAACAGTACACCGTTTCCGAGGAGCATGAGGATGAGGTGCTGGAATGGCTGAGGGAGAACGAGTACCTCTGGAGAAAGGGCCACAGACTGTATCGGGACACCAAGAAGAAACAGGCAGCTTGGAGAGACAAGGCAGAGAGCCTGGGCTACACTACGGAAGTACTCCTGGGATGGTGGAAGCACATGCACACCTGGTATGGCAAGCTACACCTCAAAAAATCCGGGCAGGCCGCTGTCAAGCTCACTGACCGGGAGATGTATGTCATGGCCAAGTGCAGCTTCATGGAGGTTGAGATCCTCCACCGAGGAGCAGCCCCTCTGACACCCCTCTCCCTCAGACAGCCCACAGACAGCCAGTTCTCTTCCAGCCAGGAGCCAGCTACCCTGTCCAGGCGTCTTCAGAGGGCCCTATGACAGAGACCCCCCCCCCCGACAGCTGCACTCCCCATGCCAGCGGAATTGGAAGATCCCCTGTCACAAATGGAGGAAGAAGCAGCAGCCACCAGAGGCCAACACACATCCACCCCCAGCTCCAGAGGATGCAGGCAGAGAGGCAGACTGGAGGGCCAGAACCACAGTGTGCTGCTGGAGATCAGGGACACAATGAAGACCAGCACAGAACTTATCTCTCAGCTGGTCCACTTGGACAGAGGATCCTCGGGCCGCAACACCTTCATCACCTATGTGAGCCACACCCTCATGGACCTGCCCGAGGCACAGTACCAGGTGATGAAGGAGAAGATCACAGCACTTCTGCACAACCCTCAAGGCCCAGCTGAAGCTGTTCCTACCCAATCCAGATCTGCTCCTCCACCCCAGGCGATGTCACAGCCCTTCCATGGCTTTCAACGGCCCCTCACCTACCAAGGCTATGACTACCAGGACTTCCCACAGCAGAAGCAGACCTTCCCAGTCCAGGCCCAGGTTCATCGCACGCCACAGATGCCAGTCCCCACCCAGCTGCAGACCAGACAGCCCCACTACACTCCTCCTTCCTCCACCCCACAGCCAAGCCTGTCAACGGACAATCTGTCATCAGTCTTGTGCCTCACATCTCAGGTCCTTGATGAAGGGCCTCTCAACCTCACGGGACTGAGTGAGCTCTCGGACAACTTCCTGAACACACCATCCCCTGTTGTACCCTCGGGGCCAAGCACCCCAATGGCGCCTCAGACCAGCACTCAAGCCACAGCCACCTCCACAGTCCCTACCCGCTTAACAGCTGAGACCATGGACATGACTCAGAGTGACTGAGAATAGTATCAGAGACTGAGTTGTTTTACTTGTTAAGTTTATCTTTGCTTAAGACACTTTACTTGATTCATTTTGCTTTTTTAATAAAGTCATAAAGTTTACCTAAGAAAGTTAATAAAGGTCATCTTTGCTTAACACACTTAATACAGTTTACTTGGTTCATTTTGCTTTTTTAATAAAGTCATAAAGTTTACCTAAGAAAGTTAATAAAGGCTATCTTTCTTTAAGACACTTGGTTCATTTTTTTTAACTTAATAAAGTGTTGGTGAAAACTTTGAAAAAATGGTTAAGCCTTTGCATGCTTGTGGGATAGATAAACCTCCAGTGCAAGCATAGTGGGACTGTAGGGTCCACCATCCTAACTGCCACACCTATGGACCTTTTTATCAATAACAATTTATTCATTGATCAACACATTTCAAAATAAACAAAGTTCTTTATTTATGCCCTATTCATTGTAGGACCACTCAACATACATGGCACAATCTCATCAGTGTGATGAGACCGGCTCAAGGAAGCATCCATTAATCATCTATCATCCTGTCTTGCCACTCCACTGCTCCAGCTGGGGAGTTGCACCAGTGTCTCAGTAGGTTGCGCTGCTTCTTCATGTGAAGCTCTGTTGGGGCCTTGTACATCCACAGTGTCTATCAGGTTTCATCCTTGCCTCCATTCACCAGCTCCATGTCCCCATTCCCTTGTTGACAGTCCACAAGTCAGTTCTGCAACACTGGATAGTGGGTGCGCATGAGATTGTGCAGGATGCAGCAAGCTTCCACGATGCTCCTCACAGTCTATGGCTCATGTTGCATGGTGGTGAGAAGTATCTGGAACCTGTTGGCCAGGATACCGAAGGTGTTCTCCACCACCAGTCTTGCCCTGGACAGCCTGTAGTTGAAGATCCTCTCTTCACGGGTGAGATATCTTGAAGTGTACGGCTTCATGAGGTAGGTTCCGAGGGGAACGTGTCATCACCAATGATGGAGTAGGGCACCTCTTGTGTGTCATTGGGTAGAGGGCCTGGATCTGGAAAACACATGATGAGATTGCATCCCAGCCCATCCTTGAGGTCACTTGCATTGTATACCTGGGCATCGGAAGCTGACCCGTTGCCTGAAGCATTGATGTACATGAACTTGTAGTCAGCATCAACCATGGCAAAGAGGATGATACTGAAGAAGCCCTTGTAGTTGTGATAGGTGGACCCTGAGTTGGCTGGAGCTTTGCAGGCCACGTGCTTCCCATCTATGGCTCCAACGGTGTGGGGAAATTTCCACCTCTGATACCACTCTTCTGCAAGTTTTCTCCAGCCTTGTTCAGTGGTGGGGCACTTGAGGAGCTCCTCCACGTATTCTTCGATGATGGCCTGCACCACTTCTCTGACCACTTTGCTGATGCTGTTGTGTTGCACCCTCCACGAATACTGCATGTTTCTGTATGTGGCTCCAGAGGCCAGGTGGTGCAGACTCACTGCCACCTTCAGTCCAGGGTCCAGGTTGGGACGGAAGTTAGTGCTAGGCTTGGTCAACCTGGGTCTCAGATGCTCTACAAGTTTGTCAAACATGGCTGGTGGCATCCTCATGAAGTGATGGAATGCACGAGGGTCTTCATTCCTCAGCTCCACCATCAACTGGTCATACAGTCCAAACTCCATTCTTCTCACGATCCATCCTCGGACCCACACAGCTCTTGGACGTCTCCTTCTTCTCCTTCTGTATAAAAGGTGAAACAGTCTGAACAGGTTTTGGTTCTGGTGATGAATGAGCACAGCTATCATACGGACTGTGTCATGATCCATGGTGGAGAACAATTGATGACGTGGAAGACCAAGACCAAGGGTGAAGAGGTCTGTACACCACGGCTGCTGGACTCATACTGAGATCCAGATGATTTTCTCCCCCTTTTTATAGGAAATATCGGTTGTCCGCAAGGTGTCCTTCTACATACTCTAGACATACTGCAGACATCCTAAATATCCGAGATACATCCCAGATACAAACGTTTTGTCCGTTTTAATCCTTTATATACAAGATGCATACACTTACATCCTTTCTATTTCCGTGCTACTAACGCTGTGTAGACATTCCGTGCACCTTTCGTTTTCCCCCCCTTTCCGTTTTCAGCTGCAGTTGATGTGAGTTGAGGGGATGGTCAGAGGATACAGAGAGGATACAGTGGACGTTTAACGGATAACGGACATAGAACATTTGTTGCCCGTATATGTCACGGATGTACATCGTACGCGGCAGAAAGTTCATCCGTTCACAAAGTTTTGTGCAGCTCAAAACTTCTTGCACGGATGAAATCTCAGTGGACGGATGCTCGAGGGATAGAGCGTATGAAACACGTATGCAATGAGTACACAACGGATGCATTGTGTTTTCCAATGGATGGCAAGCTTTTTTGAACATTTTACATCCTCTTGGCATCCGTAAGTGCAGTGGGACAGGGCCTTAAAGCAGATTTCTGTTGTGTGCACTTGCTCTTTAATTCATGATAAAACCTACACTTTCCTTCATGTGGAAAAGAACTTCATGGCACCATATGCTGAGATTTATCACATCCTTTCTTTTTTCTTGTTTCACATGCATCTATTTTCATTCATTCCATTTGCCAACACATTCTGATTTATTCCTTTTTTCATTCTAAGTTGCAATCTTCCATATATCATAATTGTCAATCTACTCTCATTATTCTAATGACAATTAAAACTTTTATATACAGGCAGTCCTCAACTTACAATTCATTTAGCAACTATTCAAAGTTATAAAGGCAATGAAAAAAATAACTTATGGCTATTTTTCACATGACCGTTGCAGCATTTCTATGGGCATGTGATCAAAATTCAAGCACTTGGCAATCAAACAACGTTAACAAATATTGTGACTATTAATATTACCATTGGGTTACATCTGGTTGATCAGGGGTCCACAATCCCTGGGTTGCAGCCCATTACCACAGGCCTTGACTCAGTCGGAACCGGGCTGCAAAAGCAGGGGGCAAGTGCATGCGTGCAGCTCCATTTGTGCGAGTGGCGTGTGCACATGCCTGCCACCTGCATAAATGGAGTTGCAAGCACGCTTGCCTATCATTCTCTTTCCCTCCCTCCCTCCCCTGATGCACAACATCAGAAATGTTGGGGATGCTGTGATAGATAGTATTTGTCCCTTGACACTTAGAATGTTACATCTACCAACTGGTACAAAGTCCCCGCTTCCGTCTGATTTCTTTTCTTATCATTCTCTTTTTCCTAATTTTTAAGTTTGGGTTTCCCCATGAATTAACATGGGAAAGAGCCTAATGCTTTTTATTAGACTATCCTCCAGTTTTCTAAGTTTCTCCAGTCTTCTCTGATGTGTTTTCAGAAACACATATCATATTTTTTCTTATTTTTTTAGTACCGCTTCCCCCCAAGGTATCAGTCAGATGATGTCACACTTTACACCGCTGGTGCTTTGCGATGAAGATTCCTATCCCTAATTCAATCATTATGAGGACTATCTATATAATAATACATATTTATACAACTTCTGAACTTTATTCCTCTTGGAATTTTGGGGACATATTTTGCTATCTTCTTGTAAAGTCTAACCTCATCTCCACTTTGAGTTTATATTATTTGGATGGTGTCTAGTATTTCGATTTGAAGAGAAATTGGTGTTTTCAGGTGTGCAGAAATACATGCAGCACCAATAAAGAATATCTGTAGCTCAGGGTTGAAATGAGAGATCCTTGGTACTCTCTGAGCTTGGATTGTTTTCTTGCATAAATTTCATTACCCAAGCTAGGTAACATCATTGGTGCTACTCCTCCAATCAGTGCTAGGAGTCATGCTACTTAATTTGAGTCATGAAAGTATGCAAGAAAGCAACCAAGCTCAGAGAATACCAAGGACCTCTCACACACAGCACCTGTCAGCAGTTCCTTAAAGAAGCTGTGTGTTTTCCCAGGATTGCACCTCTATGGCCACCTTCTACAGCTACAATGCAACCCTGGGAAAAGTCTTCCTTAATCTGAGTAGTTCTCAGCTGTTATCAGTGCACATGCAATCACCCCAAAACACAGCATGGCCATAATAGCACTGTGATAAATGACAAAAGAAATGAGTAGAAATACACTTTTGAAATTTCAAGTACTTTACATTACAAAACTTAAACAACCGTCTCTTCATTTCAATAGTCAAATAAATTAGGTACACAGTATTATTTGGTTAATCGATACTGAACATCAGGTTGCCATTTCATGTTTCAAGGGAGAAATTTTCAACAATGGAGAAAGAAACCAAATATGTAAAACATGTTTTTAAAAAATCAAGACAGAATTCTCAGTTAAGACTATTGAATAGATATGGAGGGTATTGTTAAATTATAACATTTTAATTTCCCCTTTTAACAGTTCTTAGGTCAAAAAACCTTCCAAAGACTATGCCATAAAATTAAAATTTGAGCTTCATCTGAAACACTGAAATCAAATTAAATAGAAGATACTGGGAGAAAGGAAACAGCAATTCAAGAAGACTCTTTCAAATCATACTTGTACTTTTCTTTTCTCTCTTTGGCCATTGATAAAAATAGTTTGTATACTAAAAAGTATTACTTTAACAAGTCAGAATAAAATCATAACTAAAAAAGTTAGACCCTGCATATCCCTCCCGCAATTCAATCAGCTTCAGGACATAAAACAAAACAAAGGGTTTAAAAACATAAGGCAGGGGGTCTTCAAACTTGACAGCTTTAAGACTTGTGGACTTCAACTCCCAGAATTCCTTCCTCTAGTCATGTTAGCTCAGGAATTCTGGGAGTTGAAGTCCACAAATCTTAAATTTGCCAAGTTTGAAGACCCTTGTCATAAGGTATACAAGAGGTGGTAGTATAAAAGTAGTCCTTGACTTATGACCTAAATGGAGCCCAGAATTTCTGTCATAAATTATGACAGTTGTAAATCAAGACACTCTTTGTGACCAACCTGATTTACAACCTTTTTTTGCAACAGTTAAGCAAACATGGCAGTTTATAAGCGAGTCAATGCATTCTTAGGGGTGTTTATTCCTGAAAACTGACTGAAAAGGTCAATTTCTGGCTAAAACACCATAAACAGTATCACATGACTGGAGAGTGATGCAAGTCTGAAAAGATTGCAGATTAAGAAGTGTGAAAAATAAATATATAAACTGGCCTTATGGCAAGGCAGCTGCTAAGCTTGCCTTGTTACCAGGAGGGTTGCCACCTTCAGAAACCTAGAACTGGGTCCTAAGTACCTTTTGGGAGAGGGGTCCATCATAACTTCAAACAGTTGCTAAGTGACTGTCATTAAATGAGAATTACATATAGTTAAATCTACAAAGCATTGTTAGACTTTGTTAACTGAAGTGCCATAACCCATCAGAATTATCTTCAGCTCAGTAATCTGTATCTAATAATGAATTTAAAGCAGATTGCCTATAAAGGCTTTCAGACTTCTTCAGGAAAAGTATCTTCACATCAGGACTCCAAGAGTAAACCCAGAGATTAAAAGCCCAATCATGCCTATTTTTAAAAACCTGTCTCAGATAATAGATGGGACTGCCTCTCAACTATGTAGAATATTATATTGGATCCTGACACTCAGAGAAAGCCTAGTACTTTCTGTGGTTCAATGGAGGGAATGAAACCCAGCAGGGTAAAACAGAAGCTTTTAAAAAAAGGACTGTTCTGAAAATGAGGGAGAAGAAGGACACAACAAAGGAAGAACAAAATTAGGATCCAAGAAGGGGGTTAGGTGGATACTAAGCACAGGGGAAAAATTAATATAGTCTCCAAAAAAAATCCCTTTTTATGAAAGTGAGAAACGAAGCTGTTTTTCTTGCCAAAAGAGCCTGGCAAAGAAGGAACCACCAGTAGAAAGAGGGGCTGGGAAAGAGGCAAGGGAAAAACATGGACTGAGTAACTTGGGAGCTGCAGGCTATGAAGAGACACAAAAGCTCATCGTTCTGGGCCGCAGGTGAAGCCAAACTGAATGGATTGCTGGGGTGGGAAAGGAGATGTCTTAAGAAACACAAAAGGAAGTGCTGTGGGCTAGGGGTGACTTAATAAATAGGGAGGAGGTTGATAGAGCTGACTTAGGGAAGGGGGGGCCCTGACAGGAGTGAATTAAAAAATAAGGGAGTGGAGTGACTTAGAAAATAAGGGGGGCCAAGAGGGGTTTTAAAAAGAAGGGGATTGGGGTGATTTAGAAAATAGGGCTGACAGCTGTGCTTAAGAAATAAAGGAGGGGGTTCGTGGAGAGAAGGAAATAAGGGGGTAAACTGATAGGGATGACCTAAGAAATAAGGGGGACATGGGGATGGTTTCAGAAATAAAGGGGGGATGTTAGGGGAGAATTAGGAAATAAGGGGGGGGGGCTGATAGAGATGACCTAAGTTTCAGGGGGCTAATAGGGATGGCTTAAGAAATAAGGGGGGTTATGGGGAGACTGAAGAAATAAGGGAGGGCTGACAGGGTGACCTAAGAAATAAGGGAGTTAGGGTGAGTAAAAGAAATATGGAGGGGCTGCTAAGAATCACCTGGGAAATAGGAGGGATTGCTAGGAGAGATTTAAGAAATAAGGGGGGGCTGATAGGGGAGACTTGGGAAGTAGAGAGGTTTGGTAGAGGTGACTTGGGAAATTAAAGGGATTGATAAGGGGTCACTTAGGACAAAAGGGGGAGTTCAGGGGGCGACTTAAGAAATAAGGGGGGGGAGTCAGATGAGGCAGCAAGTTCAGTCCAGGCTCCCCTCCTGAGGTGATTTAAAACAAAAAACACGGGTTTCCTCCCCCCTCGAACGTGGTTAGAAGCCCTCCCTTTGTTTTCACCCGCTCTCCGAAGCGCCGAGAGGGTCCGCTGGGAGCCCTCAGAAGCCGCCCGCCGAGACGAGTTCGGCAGGGACAGGAGGATGGGTCTTGTAGTCCGAGGGCGACCAGAAGGAAACGCAGGACGGGGAGGGTGGGGGTTTTAAAAAAAAAAATACCGGGAAAGGAGCTTGGTCTTGACCCTTAGCGCGATTCCCAAGCGCCGGACTACAATTCCCATCAGCCTCGGGGAGGCCGGAGGAAGAAAGAGGACAGCCCCCCCCCCCCCTTTTACTGGGGCTCACGGGAGAAAGGATTCTCCGCGGGGACGGGCCGCTCGCGCTCACCCTGAGCTCCTCGAAATCCGCCATTTTCTACCCGCCGCCTGGCTCAGCCTCCGCCGCCGGCACCACCGCCGCCGCGGCCGCAGCCACCATCCTGCAGGGTCGCCCGATGTCGCTGCCGCCTCCCCCGCCGCCGCGTTGACGCGAGGGGCGGGCGCACCCCGTGGCAACGCCCACCCGACTGCGGAGGGCGCCGGCCGTTAAAAGGGGCGGGGTTCAAGGCGAGCGCGCTTTTCCCGCCCTTTTCGAGCGAGGTGCGGAGAAGGGGGGCTGAGGGAACAGAGGCTTCTATTTCTGCGGGCCTGCGCCTGAGGCAGTCGGACGGCTCTGGAAAGGCCGTTTTGCTCGGGGGATTCTTCCATGATTGAGAAATCTGAGGGAAACCATCCTCCAGAGAAAAGGGTCGAAAACGACCCTGGTTCGGGTCCATATTCAAGTTCCTGCCTTGTGGGTTCCGTGCAAAAGGGCCCTTTTTTGAAACGTAGATAGAGGAATAAGACAAGAAAATCCCACTGATGAGAACCTGGTGTGGTAACGAAACGTTCAGAAATGAAAATTGAAATAAGCTTGGAAAGCAAACCACTGCCAAAACGGATCCTTTGCTTATCTCGGGGTCCCTTCCTTATGGGGTCCCTTATGAGGAGAGCGGTAGAGGTGGTCCTCAACTTATGACCACAATTGAGCCCAAAATTTATGTAAAGGCAGTTGTTAAGGGAGTTTTGCCCCATTTTACCACCTTTCTTGCCACAGCTGTTAAGTGAATAGCTGTAGTTAAGTTAGATGGTTAAGGGAATCTGGCTTCCTCACTGACTGACTGCTTGTCAGAAGGTCGCAAAATGGGATGGCATGACCGTGAGATATTGCCACTGTCATAAATATGAGTTGCCAAGAGGCTGACTTTCAATCAGGTTGACCATGGGGATGCTGCAAGTCATAAGTGTTAAAAACTGTCATGTCACTTTCACTACCATTGTAACTTTGAACTGTCACTAAATGAACTGTTGTAAATTGAGGACTATCTGCACAGTAGCCATATGTCATCTGCTCATTATTTTATTCCTTGGTCTCTTTTTTTCTCTCCTGGAGGCCCTTTTCGAGGTGCTGCCTGCACCTACAGGTAGTCCTCAAATTGCAACCATTTATTTGATGACCATTTGAAATTATGGCACTTAAAAAAAACAGTTTTTCACAATTTGCAGTATCCAGGGGTCATGTGATTAAAATTCAGATGCTTGGCAACTGGCATGTGTTTATGATAGTTGTGTCCTGGCATCCTTTGATCCCTTTTTGCGATCTTTTGACAAGCAAACTAATCACTTAACAAATGTGGCAAAAAAAGGGTTGTAAAATGGAGCAAAATTCATTTGCTTAGCAATGGACATTTTTAAGTCAGTTGTGGTTGTAAGGCAAGGACTACTTGTAGTGTTTGTTTTATCTTTGGATGTTCTATGGTGGGGTCCCTAACAGCAAGCGCATGCAGCTCCACTTGCGTGAATGGCTCATGCATGAAACTCCATTTGTGCAAGCAATGGGTGACATGTCGGCCACTCACTCATATGGAGTGTAGGCTGCATCTGGGAAACCCCCTCTGCTGGTGCACCTGCAGAACCACCTCCCACTCCCGCTGCAAAGCCTGCAAGGTTAAGAACTGATCTGTGGGAAGCTGCTGAGTGCAGGGGAGGAAGAGAGAGCGGGGCTTTACAACCTCTCTTAATGAAAATGCTTCTATTTATCTCTTGGCCTACCTGCCAAAAAGAAGGGAGAAAGAGGTGGTTTCCCCATAGTCAGGAGGTTGTGTTATAAAAATTATGTTCCTCCTTTTTAAGTGACAAAAAGTGGCACGGGCTATATACTATAGTAATCCCGTTTGATTTCAAAACAGGTTTTGAAACCTGTTTAGAAAGGAAGTATTAACATGTTTATATGATTGTCCATCTGCCCAGGGAGCTCCGATGAACATAAAATTCCAGGATATCTGTGTTGTATGCACCCAGTACAGGACATGCTAAACACACTAGAAGCTAGTGTCTTCTGGACCAGCTGCAGCTTGCAAATTGTCTTCAAGGCTAGCCTGATATAATTGCAGTAGTCCAATCAAGTAGTAATCATGAGTTGTCTCCCAATTTAAGAATAGACCTAATTGGTACACAAGATATAATTTCTGTGATCTAAACCCCCCCCCTCTTTAATATTCCGAAGACCATTTAAAATCTCACTCTTAGGTCAGAGTGTAACAATGTAAATTTCATCAGGAAGTGGGATGGCACCAGTTTTTTCTATAGTTGGCTTTACTGTTTCTTTTTATTATTTATTTAAATTTATTTGCTGCCCATCTTGCCACAAGGCAACTCTTTATTTCTATAAGGCAACGGGCTAAAAATTGGGACTGGGTCCTAAATTTCGCTTTAGACCCAAAGCCAGCTGAGTGACCTTGAGCCAATCACTCTGTTTCAGCCCTAAAAAGAAGGTAATGACACATGACTTTGGCAAGAAGTCAACTCACTTATCCAAGCAGTCATGGAGCCATGACGAATCTGCATACAAATGGGAAGATGAACAATTGGCCCTGCGGTGCAGTGGGAACAATATTGAACTGAACACACTCAAAACTAGAGATGATAGTAGATATTAGAAGCCCTCTTATTCTACTACCTCTTACAATATTAGACCACAGTGTCAATAGTAGAAATCTTCCAAATTTCTAGGTTCTGTAATATCTCAGGACTTAAAATGGACACCTAACATCAAAAAACTCATCAAAGAATGTTCTTCCTGCACCAACACAAAGCTCAGACTGCCCAAGGAGCTGCTGATACAATTTCTACAAAGGAATTATTCAGTCTGTCATGTGCACTTCTTTTAACTGGTTTGGCACAGCAACCAAATATGACAGGCACAGACTTCAATGGGTAGTCAGGACTGCAGAAAAAATAATTGCAATCAGCCTGCCTTCTACTGAGAACCTGTATAATGCAGGAGCCAGAAAGGGGACTGAAAATTTCTACAGACCCCTCACATCCTGGACATAAACTGTTTCAATTCCTCACCTTAGGATGTCACTACTGGGCATTGCATGCTAAAACAGACACAAAAACAGCCCCCCCCCCTCGAGTTAAACAATTCCCACAACAGTCTATATCTTGGGATGTCAAACTACCTAATAGATCTTTATTATACTTCTCATCTGTCCTGTTTCCTTATATTTTTATGAGTCTAACTTCTTGTATCTCTTGATTTATGCTGATTTATTTAGTATCCTATTATGATTTATGTTGTTTGCTTGTTGGAAGTTGGCTGAGAAAGTTGCAGATGGTGATCATATGACCCCAAGGTGCTGCAACTGTCATAAATACATGCCAGTTGCCAAGCGCCTGAATTTTGATCATGTGAGTGGAGTTGCTGTAAATGTCATAAGTGCAAGGTTGTGTTGGAAGTTGAAACCCACCCCTCTCCTAGAAAAATGAAATAGTTTAGGATATACTAAAAAGGCAGAATATTTCCCCTAAAAGAGAAGTAGAAGCTCAAGAGAGGCAGAAACTCAGCCCCCCCCCCCACCTTTGTCAATGGGCCATGAAGGTCTTGAGCAGTCTATTCTACATAACAAAGATCTACCTCCTTCAAGCACAGCCATAGAAGGAATTGCCCAAAGCCCTTTCATGACATCATCATCCAGCAAGGTTCAACCAAGCCTGGTACTCAGGACAGCTTACAAGTTGCCTGTGCATGGCCCCATGGGAGTCTGACAATCAGAACACAAGCTCAAATTCAAATCCCAACAGAGGGCATGAAACCCAGGGACTCTCAGCATCTCTTCTCTTTTCAACCAGGAACTCTCAAGCATGTAGTCCTGCCCACCATTAAACCATCTCTCCAAGCAGTCACCATGTTTCCAGTGTCTTTTTCCCCACTTGGAACTGAACCCAGAAGGATATTTCTTCCAACAGTTGCGACTCACTTTTTCAATGCTTTTGTAACTTTGGTCATTAAGTGAATAATTGTAAGTCAAGGACTGCCTGTAGCAGTTTATTTTAAATTGACTGAAGAATATTAGGATTCTCGAGAATTTGAAAGTGTACCATAGGACAAAAGAGGCAGTGGTTCTCAACTTGTGGTCCATGGACCCCCAGGTGTCATAGCTCATAGGTCTTGCGAAGGCTTGAAAAAATAAATTTAACTCTTGAGTCTGCAGCCACGAAAGGTATTTAAAGAGGGTCTGTGGTGAAGAAAACGTTGAGAACCATTGTTCTAAGGACTTAAGAAGGAAAAATTAATTAAACTTAAGACGACTTAGCCATCCATTCCTGCCTAGAGACTATCTTTCTCTTCCATTTGCTTTGTTACCAGAAGGCAGGAGGGGGGGAGGGCTGTTATATAGCTGCAGCCAGACATTCACAATGGAAAATAATTCATGTCAACACTCATCTTAGTTATGCTATTCTTATATTTTGTATTATACTTAGTATATTCATGCATATTTTTTAAAAAAATTAAGTCTAATGTTTTAATATAACATGAACAAGATGTACATCAACAATAAACTGGTATAAATGTAGATATAAATGTGGGCAGAGCAGGAAAAACAAATTGCAGATTTGCTGATTCTTATAAATTTTGAGAAATTAAGCTCAAAGAGAAATGGAATTATGATAAAATCTTTATCAACTCTGGTTTTACATGAATTGACACAAAGATAAGTAGGCTGTTGAAAGTAAGAAAATAGTTTAAATCCTGCAAAAGATCAAAAGATTGTAGGACAGTAGCATGATAGAGGGAAGGGCTCCTCAATTGCTACTTTGCTTCTGTCTTCCCCAGGGAAAACTTCAAATAAACCCTAAGCAGAGCAATTAAGATAGGATAGTAAGCAACCCAAGTTAGTCAATAGTGATTTACTAGCTATCGTGAATGAGTTTAACTCTCAGGAGCAGCTCAATTACAAGCAAATCTTGACGGATTTATGGATGTTATTTCAGAACTCTCCTCTGACCTTTGAGAATTTATGAATGGGTTTAGCCCCAGAAGATTGGAGGAGGGTAAATGTTCCTGACTTCAAAAAGAATAAAATAAAGAAGGAGCTGGGTAAATTCAGACTTGTCAGACGGGTATCATTACTGATCCTAATTATATAACATTCAGCAGTTGGTTTTTGAGCGTTTCTAAGCAGAAGCCAGCATGGACTTGTCAAGAATAAGTTAAGCCAAACCAAGACAATTTCCTTTTTTGACAAGTGACTGTAGTTTAGCTTGAATTTAGCAAAGTATTTGACTAATTGGCCCATGAAAATCTCTGGCAAAGTTGACAGCATGTGAACTGGCTTATGTTAATAGTCATATTCAACAAGTGTGTCATTGGTTCCATGTCAAGTTGAATAGTGTTAAATGGGCCATTTAACTTTATTGTAGTTTCTGTACTTGTATTTGTTGGTGAACAATGGTCCAGCTGCAAAATAAGCAGGGGTCTTCCAACTGCTGCATAACCAGAAGAATAGTGTGATAATTAAGAAA
The DNA here is from genome assembly GCA_015471245.1 of Laticauda colubrina. Classification (NCBI taxonomy): domain Eukaryota; kingdom Metazoa; phylum Chordata; class Lepidosauria; order Squamata; family Elapidae; genus Laticauda; species Laticauda colubrina. Next base: position 3,473,510 of record BLBF01000010.1, read on the forward strand.
AAACATAATTCTTCTCTATCTTGCATTGGTCAGATCTAACCTAAATGATTATATCCAGTTCTGGTTAACACAGTTTAGGAATGGCATTGACAATCCAGAGGATTGCTACCAAGATGATAAGAGAAGGAAGGAAAGGCTGGTAAACTTTAGCCTGGCAAAGAGAAGATTACATGCAGACTTCATAGAAGGCCAAGCAGAGTTATCAGATTGTCCCAGAATAACAGAGTTAAAAGGGACCTTGGAGGTCTTCTAGTCCAGCTCCCTGCTCACTCAAAAGACCTTATGCCATTTCAGACAAATAGCTGTCCAAGCCCTTTAAAAAAAAAAAAAAAAAAACCCTCCAATAATGGAGCATCTGCAACATCTGAAGGCAAGCCGTCCAATGATTGTTGTCACTTTCAGGAAATTACTTTCTAGGTTGGATCTCTCCTTGATAAGTTTCCATCCATTGTTTCTTGCCCTGCCTTCAGGTGCTTTACATAATAGGTTGATTTCCTCTTCTTTGGCAGCCCCTTAGATACTGGAAGATTGCTATCATGTCACCCCCCTAGTCCTCTTCATTAGACTTGACATAGTTCATGTTCATCATATGTTTTAGCTTCCAGTCCCCGACTTATCTTTGTTACTTTTTTCTGCACTCTCAGAGTCTCAGAAAATACAACAACAACAAAAAAACCCTTAAAATTATGAGCAAGTAAAACACAGTGAAAAATAAAAGCTAATGAGATTTGTTCAACAATGGAACAGATTGCCTTGGAAGGTGATATACTCTTCTTTGCTGGGAAGTTTCAACAGGCTGAATGGCCACCCTTCAGAGACTGTGTAGTACAGGGCTGTCAAACTCGTGGCCTACAGGCCAGGTACGTCATGTGCTGGTCATGTCTATGTCCAGTTTAGCAAAGGGGGGAAAATTGTGATATGTCTCATGACAATACCATGCCTATGTGAGATTGACACCCCAGAGGTAATAGGGGTTTTTTGCACTGGACAGGAGTTGGACTTAATGATCTCCCTGATTTCTTCCAACTCTTACAGTCTGATTTTAAAAAAGCTAGTAATTTACATTGGAATTAAAGAAACCCTATTACAACACCTGGGGAAGTTTTCATAGTATGTTACACAGGCAGTTATTCAAATTAGAGGTATGAAGCCACAAAACTCCTACGTAAAATCAACAGCTTAAGTGTAGTCTACCACCAGCTTTATTAAGACACATTAATTTTGACTGATGCTGTATTTTCTCTATTTAAACCATATTTACTTTTTGCTGAGTTTGTATAATGCATTCGTGGTTTAATATATACTGTTGCCTGGGGCTGCAATACATAATGAATCATAAGCTTACCACATTGTCTAGATTCACATATCACAGTAGCTTGCACTAAAATTACTTTGTAGGGAATCATGTTAGGAAGCCAACAATTGTTTTAGCATGTATGAACAGGCCATCCAGTTAAGCCACAACAAATTATCTAGGCATAGCCTGTTATCTGAACAGCAATTATACTTTATTAAGTCAGGTTTAGCTGGTAAGGTAAAACCAAAGTTTTTTTAAAATGGTAATTTTATAAGGTAAGATTGTTACCCATAGTTAACTGAAGCAATTTCAGCTAAGCCCATTTTTAGGATTTGTATAGCACACACTGAAATGTAACTTCTTGGGCTGCTTTTGCATAACCTAATGGACTAAATTTTAATGTTTAAGTATATCGCTCAGGAGTGCTTGTAGGCATGTTGATTCTTTCAAAAGTTTTGTCCATAATCAATATGAAGCATTAAGCCAAAGTTAGTTTTTCTTGTAAGAAACATCCTGGATCATAAATTTGCCAATCACATCTTAACCAAGTGTGCTGAATGAATTCAGACTACTTGGGAAATTTATTGTATGGCTTAATATATCATGTGTTTTCAAATAACTGTTAGAAGAAAACATGAAATAAATGATGTGGGTAAGGATGTAGTATAATTTGACTACCATGTTGTTAATGGATAGCAGTGTGAGCAACCTCATCCTCTGTTTCTCGGTATAATGTATGAATGTAGCCTCCCTATGGGCCAATAGAAACTTCCTGCTTGCTCCTTTAGGAGTAGTTTAGATCAGCAGCATTCAAACAACATGCTCAATCCAAATATGCTTTGTTTGAGGCTGGATGAAATAAGCCATTAAACAGTAGTTTATGATAAGCATGTGTGATTGAATCAAGTTAATTTTTCAGTGAATTGTAATTAAACAGCTTAGCCTATTGCAGGGGTAGGAAAACTTGGCACTTTTATCACTTATGGAGTTCAACTCCCAGAAATGTAGGACATCTTACATTTGTATATTAAATAGTCCCACTCAGGTCAAAAATTGATTTCCCCCAAACTGAAAAACCAGTAGGCCAGAAATGGGGAACCTTTTATGGCTCACTTGGGAATTCTGTGAGTTGAAATCCATAAGTGATAAAAGAGCCAAGTTTCCCTGGCCTAGTGTGTGAACACACTGTGGCAAAAGCCACTGAATAAAGTTTTCTTGACGAACTCAATTTTCACATTTGGGAACTAGTGTATTGTTCCTACACTGTTCCCATGATCTGCAATGATATAGTCAGTCTGCATTGGTGATATTTCATAGGGAAGGTGTTTCTGGCAAGGATAACTCAGCACCAAGAGACTTTATAAACATGCCCAGAGTGCTCTGCATTCTGCCAGGATGTGGTTAGGCTTCTCATTCTAGCCTACAAACTGATATCCACTGGAGATCCCCCATTCAAAAGCTCAGCTCAGCTTAAGATTCCCAGCATTTGCATGTTCTGCCAACTGCTGATGCTGTTTTGAAATTACTCTACACATCAGTTCAACTTAAAGGCAGGGGTGTTTATACTTGTGACAAACCAGCAACCCACCCTTTTCTTCATCTGGCCTAAATGATCACTCAAAAGATACAGTCAAGAATAATTCTACTGACAGTGGCCATTGACAAATCCTGTACTTTTGGGTATAATTCTGCATTTAGTGATGTTCAAAGTTACAACAACACTGAAAAAGTTACTTATGTCCATTTTTCACACATATATTAGTTGCAGCATCCCCATGGTCATGTGATCCAAATTCAGATGCTTGGCAACTGGTTCATATTTATAACGCTTGCAATATCCTGGGGTCATGTGATCACCTTTTGTGACCTGACAAGCAAATTCAATGGGGAGGCCGGATTCACTTAGCAACTTTCACTAATTTAACAAATTGTGGTGATTCACTTAACAACTGTGGCAAGAAAGGTCATAATATGGAACAAAACTCATGTTACAAATGTCTCACTTAACAACAGAAAGTTTGGGCTCAATTGTGGTCATAGGTAGAAGGCTACCTCTATATAACACTTGCCTATGCACTGCTGCCATTCAAGCAGTTGCAATCAGTTATCTTTATCCTGACTCCACAGCAGGTAACATTATTCACATTTTTGATATTTAACAGAATAATAGCATTGGAAGGGACCTTGGAGGTCTTCTAGTCCAACCCACTGCTCAAGCAAAAGACCTCAAACCCCCAAAACTTTAACATTAAACTGTCTACCGTTAACCTCATTCCTAAGGGGGGGCATGCATAAGCACACCAGTGTGCCTACTGTCCCTGTCTGACTGTTCCCATTTATTTGTACTCTATTATATACTTATACCTGTTTATACTTGTTATATGTCATGTTCATACTTACACTTTTTTCTCATACATGCTTGACAAACTAAACAAAAATAAATAAGAAACCCTATAACATTTCAGACAAATGGTTGTGCAGTCTCTTCTTAAACACCTCCACTTATGAAGCACCCACAAGTCCTGAAGACAAATCATTCCACTGATTGTTCTGTCAAAAAATTTCTCCTTAGTTCTAGGTTTCACACAATGCATTATTGGTAGTTCAAACCCACCCCTCTCCTAGGAAAATGAAATATTTTAGGTTGTACTAAAAAGGCAGAATATTTCCCCTAGAAAAAGAAGTAGAAACTCGGAAGCAGAAACTCACCCACACCTTTGTTAATGGGTGGGCCACTTAAGGCCTGGGCTAGAGTATTCTACATAACAAAGCCCTCTACCCATCTCACCACCTGGCCTGGGAAGATTGCATCAGCCAGCACTCAGGTGAAGCCATGTGGTCCAGACAAAGCCTACAAAGTTAGCTAAGACCCCCGACCCTGGGAGTCTTACAGCCAATGGGATACATTTCTTAGGAACAGGAAACAGAGGGTATATAAGGGTCTCTCAGCATCTTGGCACCGTTTTTTCATTCGCCCAACATCTTGAATCATGTGATTGTACCTTTCACTTTGGAGTTCCAAGCCATGAGGTCTTGTCCACCATTAAACCATTTTTCCAAACAGCCTCCAAGTTTCCTTTTCCCCACTTGGAACTGAACCCAAAGGATAATTCTTCCAATACCACCACCTCTCCTAAGTCAGTTTCCATCCATTGTTCCCTGTCTGGCCTTCGGGGGCTTTGGAAAATTGCTTGACCCTTTTTTCCTCTCTGTGGCAGCCCCTCAAATATTGGAATACTGCTATCATGTCTCCCCCGGTCCTTCGTTTCACTAGACTAACCAAGCCCTGCAACCATTCAGCCTATATTTTAGCCTCCAGTCCCTTTAATCATCTTGTCCTCCTCCCTCTAAAATTGCTTGGCCCAGCAAATCATGGATATGTCCTGTGTGAGCAAATTTTAGGTCAGTTCAATGTTACGCCAGGGATATAACCTGTTACCTGCCTAAAATCCTGGCACAGTAAGCCTTCACAAAGCATGCGAGCACCCAAGCTAGCAAACCGCATTCCACCATATGAACTGTACCTACGACTGCTGTCAATCAAATATACTCCTGCGAGGACTCCGCCCCACTCAACCAAGGCCATCCCTAATTACGTCACCAGCATCGGATCCATTGGCAGAAGGAAATACAGTCAAGAGGCGACAGTCAAGAGGCGAGTCGGCGACCCTTTGCAGTGCCATCATTGGTTAAATTTCTCTCGCCCCGTCGTGATTGGCCACCGTCCAAAGAACCCCCGCCTTCCGCTGCTTTACTCTTTAATTCTCTAATCGATTGGCGGTTTTTCCTTGGACTCGCCGGCTCGCTTTTCATCCCACCCCTCGCCTGTCAGTATTGGCTATTGGGGGACAGTGATTGGTCCGCCTTCTTTTCTCCGGATGAAAAGCTCCCGCCGCTGAGGGAACGATGAAGATTTAAAAAAACCTAACGAAATAGGAACGCGGAGCCGGGTTGTTTTTTTTTCCCCTCCCTTCAGTCTCACTCTTGAAATGGAGCTGACGTATCAGTCGTTGAGAACGACGCACCAGGCCAGAGAAGAAGTGAGTGAAACGAGAATCCGTTCCTGTTTCCCTCAGTAACTATGGTAACCGTGAGGCGAACGGGCGGGGCTCGCTGGGAAGAGTCGCGCCCGCGCTGCGCATGCGTTTTAGCGCCATTGCCCCCCCCCCCAAAAAAGGATGTTTGCAGTTAATCTTGACCTTCAGCCAGAAGTTCCCAAACTTGGTAACTTTAAGACTTGTGGACTTCAACTCCCAGAATTCTTCAGTCAGCATCGCCAGCTGGAGAATTCTGGGAGTTGAAGTCCACAAGTCTTAAAGTTTGGGGACCTCTGCCTTAAGCTGTTTGAGGAGCTGATTGCTGTTCAGTGGAAGGTGGGCCTCTGCCTTTCCTTTCTTCGAGCTCCCATTAAAGAGCAATGTTTGGAACGGGTGGAAAGCAGAAGGGTTAGCAGAAGCTGACAGGAATAGCCAACACTGTCCTAGATGGTTGGCTCAAGATCCAGATGGATCTTGACACACCTGAACACATACAAACTGAAAGAAACCAGGCTCAATAGCAATAACTGTGAGAGGGATCTTGGCGTCTTAGTGGACAACCGGCTAAATAGGAGCCAGTAGTGTGCAGCAGCAGCCAAAAAAGCCAATGCAATCCTAAGTTGCATTAACAGAGGAATACAATCGAGGTCAAGGGAGGTACTAATACCACTCTACAAAGCCTTAGTAAGACCACACTAGAATACTGCATAAAGTTTTGGTCACCACGCTATAAAAAAGATGTTGAGACTCTAGAAAGAGTGCAGAGAAGAGCAACCAGGATGATGAGGGGATTGGAGACAAAAACATATGAACAACGGTTGCAGGAACTGGGCCTGGCTAGTCTAGCGAAGAGAAGGACCAGGGGAAACATAATGGAAGTGCTCCAATATTTGAGGGGCTGCCACAGAGACGAAGGGGTCAAGCTATTCTCCAAGGCACCCGAAGGCCAGACAAGGAATAATGGATGGAAACTGAGCAAGGAGAGATTTACCCTGGAAATAAGGAGAAATCTTCTGACAGAACAATCAACCAATGGAACAGAAGTTGCCTTCAGAAGTTGTGGGAGCATCATCACTTGAGACTTTCAAAAAGAGACTGGACTGCCATCTGTCAGAAATGGTGTAAGGTCTCCTGCTTTGGGGGGGGGGGGAGGAAACTAGGTGACCTACAAGATCCCTTCCAACTCTGTTAATCTGTAATCTCAGGAATGCCTTCCAGATGCCCTGCTTTCCAAATCCCTTAATTTCAGGCCGGGGAAAGTCTGTCAAAATTCTCAGTCATCCAGGTCATGGTTGTCGCACAGGTGGGTTTTTTTCAAGAGGCAGCTGGACTTTCTGGTTTTTCTTTGAAGACGGTTTGCTTCTCATTCAAGAAGCTTCTTCAGCTCTGACAGGATAGTGGGGAAAGAAAAAACAAAGACTCGTTGCCTCCTAAAAAAGCACCTTTGGGACCTGGATGGATGACTGAAAATCTCTACAGACTTTTAACTATACAATTTGGGATGAACAGCCTTGGAATGGTGTGGGAGGAGAAATGGATTTCCAGAGAAAAAAATTGCAGACTACAGGAAACAGGAGCAGTGCTCAGGTGACCCTGAGGACACACATAAACCTCCAAATGGCCTCAATGACTTCTTAAAAAGAATGCAAATGGCCAGCTGTCTGCAAGGAGTATAAACCCTTCAATTCCCCACCATTCTGTTAGAGCTGAAGAAGCTTCTTGAATGAGAAGCGAACTGTCTTCAAAGAAAAACCAAAAAGTCCAGTTGCCTCCTGAAAAAAGCATTTTGGGGAAGAGCAGGGGAAACCTCCAGACCTCTAGACAGGGACTGCCTCGCCATCTGTGAGAGAGATCTCTTTTTCTAAAATATTTTTATTATAATTTATATCGTTTTTTTTAATTTTTTTATTCTGTCCTTCTGAGGTCAGGTGAATTGAGGACCAGATTGTTGGGGGCAATAGGCTGACTCTGTAAACCTCTTAGAGGGAACTGTAAAGTACTATAAAGTGGTATATAAGTCTAAGTACTATTGCTTAGGAAGGAAGGAAGGAGCTGTAATGCACTGTGAAGTGGTATTTAAATCTAACTCCTATTGCTTAGAAAAGGGAGGGAGGGAGGAGGGAGCTGTAAGGCACTGTGAAGTGATATTTAAATCTAAGTCCTATTGCTTGGGAAGGAAGGAAGCAAGGAAGGAAGCAAGGGGCTGTAAAGCACTGTGAGGCAGTATATAAGTCTAAGTACTATTAGGAAGGAAGGAAGGAAGGAAGGAAGGAAGGAAGGAAGGAAGGAAGGAGCTATAAAGCACTGTGAAGGGTTATTTAAGTCTAAGTCCTCTTGCTTAGGAAAGGGAAGGAGGGAGGAGGGAGCTGTAAGGCACTGTGAAGCAGTATTTAAATCGAAGTCCTATTGCTTGGGAGGGAGGGAAGGAAGGAAGGAAGGAAGGAAGGAAGGAAGGAAGGAAGGGAGGAAGGGAGGGAGGGAGGGGCTGTAAAGCACTGTGAAGTGGTATTTAAGTCTAAATGCTACTGCTATTATGACTCCGATTTGGAACTCCAATGGTTGGGGCACAGTCACATGACTAGCACTTCAGCTATTTGGCAGCCAAGCTGCATTCTAAATCATTTCTTGTACTCCGAGTCTCATGATGGTGTTTTATGCCAGTTTTGCTTGGAAACCCAACATCGACTTCCAGTTTTTGGCAAAACCATGCCCATAGCAAGCCATTGGTTCGCTCCACAGCCTTAGTGCCTGCCTATTGACTGTGGATTCCCCTATCACTTCCTGCAAAAAAAAATAAAATTAAATTGGGCTGGTCAGGTGACCAACCCATTTTGCCACCATCATCATTTTTTACCGCGATGGGCGGGCTTCCATTATGGTTGTAACTTAAGGACTACCTGTAACTACTTTATAAGTCAATTGATTCCTTGGGATTCTCCACTTCAAAAGAAATGGTATTGTGGTTTTTGCAGTGTCGTGCGATACGTACAGGTAATTCTTGACTTACGACCACAATGGAGCCCAACATTTATCTTGCTAAGTGAGAATTTTTCTTAAGTGAGCTTTGCCCCATTTTACGACCTTTCTTGCCACATTCGTTAAGTGAATCCCTGCAGTGGTTCAATTAGTAAGGCCGTTAAGTTAATTTGGCTTCCCCCTTTGTCACAAAAGGGGATTGCATTACCCCGGGACACTGCAACCATCATAAATGTGAACCAGTTGTCAACGATCTGAAAGTCAGTCATGTGACCATGGGCATGGTCACAAGTGTGAAAAATGGTCATAAGTCACTTTTTTCAGTTCCGTGGTAACTTTGAACAGTCACTAAATGAACTCAAGTCGAAGTATTCAGTTGATCTGGCTTATTGAACACACCATCTGGCATAAATAAATCATGGTTTAGCTCAAGATGTGAGTCTCTGTTGGCTCAGAGTCTGCTTCAAAATTTTCAATACATTCTTCAAGGGGGTCTTTTAATTGCTAGTTTTGTTTGTGTGTTTCTCAGCAACCTGAACACATCTCAGTATCTAGCAGCAGTTGAGAAAGGTTTTGCTCTAATGTTAAATGCTGCTGATTTATTACCATGTACTAAGTCACTTTGCAAATATTTTATCCTGAAAAGCAGAATTGTACATTATTAACACAATGAAATAAATGAGACCTGTGCGCCCTTAATTTCTGCTTTTTCCTCTGGAGTCGACTGCAGCCTTCTGCATCCTGACAACCTGAAGCTTCATTATTAGAGTGTGGGAAGAAATATCCAGCTGGTTCAGTTCCAAGCCAGAAGAAGGCACTGGAAACAAAATGGAGGATGAGGGTCCATTTATTGATGAAGCAGAACAACCAAGCATGTGTGATTCTGGGTAGCTGACCACATGGATTGAGAGAGGGGGAGGGGTTATACCTTCTCTGTGCTTTTCACTTGAGCTTCCTGTTCCTGTACAAGAACATGTATTCTAGTGGTTGTTGTCAGACTCCCTTGGAGCCATGTAGGGGTTATGTAGGGGTCATAGCTGGCTCTATAGGCAAAATACAAATCCTAGATGTTTGAGCTAAGTTTGGTTGAAGTTTGTGAGGGTGATGCAATGACAAGGCTTGTGTTCTGAAAGGGTGTTGGGAAATTCTTTTATTGTGGCTTAATGGCTTTGTCCTGGTTTGGATCTTGGGTGAGGGTATTTGCTTATGAATACAGCTACCTATCTCTTTATCTCTTAAGTGCTGGCATTTTCTGAGGGCTATTAAAGGGTGGGGGGCTGCTTTCCAAGAGCATGGTTTCTCCATTTCTCATTCACGGAAATATAAAGTTCTGCCTTTTTAATATTTCTCAAAATGTTTCATTCTTCTAGGAGAGGAGTGGGTGCTAACCTTCTGCAAGAGCAGCTCCCGAAATATTCCACTTGCCTGCCCTTTGACCATATTGCTTAAGGATTTTGGATATTGTAGTCCAAATGCTGTACAATTGGTAGGTGTTTGCAAAAGGCTGGACAACACAGTAATGGAGGAATATATTAAATTCATCAAGTACAGCATAGTGCAGTTTTGCAGGTTGAATTTATTTAGCTTGGTGTGTAACTGATGCACATTCAAGCCCACTTTTGGGGGTACTGTAGTGGATTTTTTTTTTTTTTTTGCTGAAGTAAGGAGCCCAATGTTGAGAAGAACAATTGTTACAGTGATCATTGGGTGTCTGCTTTACAAGAAAGAGGGACTCTGAATAAAAGCAAAGAAATATTTTTATAGACATTGAAGGCTGCAGAGTTGGGAGTCTTATCTCTGGCATATGTTGTTTTTCATGTATTTTAAAATTGCCTTCATTGAGTCATGTCATCTGCAGAGATGTAGGAAAAGAAACTGTAATGCAAAGCCTGATTTCTGAATGGAGCATACTCTCGGAACAATGACATCTTTTTCTCTTTATCTTCTTCCCCTTTCAGGTTCTTCTCTTTATCTCACATTGTGAAACTTCCCGACTCAGTTTTTCATTCTATAGTGCAATCAAGAAGATTGCATAGTTCATCCTACATTGCAGAAACATTCCAAAGTATATGTTCTAACCTAGCTTCCCCAAAAAGTACTAAGCAGGTTCTTTGTAGTACTTGATACTTCTCCCCTGCACTGTTGTTGTGGTTAGCCGGCAGCAGGTGCAGATGGCTGAGGAGAATGAGGACTCAGGTGAGGGGCCAGGACCATTAGGGAGTGGACTGCTGCCTTCAGAGATTGAGGGGCTGGCAGCAGCAATGAGGAGGTTCCCGAGGAGCCTGTGCCAAGTGCATGTGCGTGCAGGGCTGCTCGTAGGAAAGAATAGCTGCAGCAGCACAGGCAATAGGGCTGCAAGGTAATGGCCCCTCCTTCAAAAAGATAAAAGCTAGCTGTGAAGCAAATATTCTTTGCAGGAAGCAAAGATGTTTTGAAACTCAGCCTCATGGACGTTACAGTATCTTAGTTGGTATTTGATGACTCTTGTGTTGTGAAATATTTCTTATCTGTGATTCTTGGCAGTTCCACACAGTTTTGGCGAGGCTCGTGCTTATCAAAGTTAATTAGTTTGCAGCAGCCTTTTAACCGGGGATTCCTGAGACTTATTACAAGGTTTCTGTTCCCTTTGGTTATTGTTTGTTTTATTGGAAAAGGGTTTGGGTCAGAACAGCTGTATCTACTTAACTGGCTGTCTTCCTTTCCTAATTCGATGCCCCTCAGATGTGCCAATTACATATCCCATCAGCCTCCATCTTAGCCAGTTGGATAGCTAGGGAATGATGGGAGCTGTCATCTTTATGTAGACATTGAACACCTGTGATGACCCAGGGAGAGATACAAAAGCAACAAAATCACAAAAATATGTGAAATCCCTTTAATTCCTACAGACTGGCCTCCAAGGTCCAATTATCATTGTTTGGAGAAAAAAACTCCCCCACAAACAGTTATGAAAAGGAAGAAATTCCATTCAAATTCAAAATACATATAAATTATAAATAAAAAAACAACACAAACCACACTGAAGCACTTAATAAGGCAAGGCAGTATAAGGGCTTGAAGATGTCCCCAGATATTGAAATATACACACTGGGAAGGATGCCAGAACTCAGTGAAAAACTGACAGACTATAATTATTCCATGCTTTGCTTCCAGCACTTGGCCATGTACAGTTTGTCCTTTGAAACAGTCCTCCCAGCTGCAGCCCATGAAGGGGATCAGGGCCCTTTCCTCCCCCGTAGACCACGCCATCCACGTTTCTCCCTTATCCGCTCCTCCCTGCGTGCCCTAGGATGAAGAGGGGATGGGCCTGGGTCTTCCTCTGACTGCCCAGCTAGCCTGTGCCCTTCCCCAGTTTCCTCCACAACCTCCGGAGCCACACTCCCACTCCCTGTCAGCTGTTTCTCCTCTCCCTCTGAGTCAGATTCTAACCGGCATGACAACACCCATTTGTCTGAAATGGCTTAGCGTTTCCTGCTTGAGCAATGGTTGGACTAGAAGACCTCTGAGGTTCCTTCCCACTCTGTTATTCTGTTATCAGGCCCCGCTAGAGAAGGTGGCTTTTATAGAATACTGTCATAACATTTTTCTGAAGGGTTTGACACACATGCATTGAACCCACTTTATTTTCATTTCAATTCAGGAATCGATTTTTTAATAGTGCTCGTGTGCCTTCTTGAAAATGGAAAAGAGGCACCAGAATGTCCATGATAAATGCTGAACAAACTAGGCCCAGACTATTTAAATTGGAGGAACAATCTCAGCACCATTTCAGAAAGGGGGAAGAAAAAAAAAAGCCTGGAAGAAATTATCTGATTGTATGGTTAAATCTTGATTGCACCCTAATTCATCAACTTGCAGCTGCAAAGGGAAACTGTGTGGCATTTTAACAAATGAATAATGTGTGCTCTGTAAGCATTAAAGCTAATTAGGGTAGTGCTTTTAGCATTTAAAACCAGTTCCTGTTTAAGTGCCTTAAGCTTTTATTAATCGTATGGACCAAAAATCCCTTACAGTAATTGAAATTTTAATTACACCCATTTTTTTCATTCTAGGACTGGGAGCTTATTAAACTTTAAACGCTTAAACCTCTATTGAAATACCAATAGCTGTAAAGATGGTGGCATTCTGCACAGCAATTAAAGGAGCAAGAGTAAATCAGTATAAACCAAAACTGAATTTTAACTAAGGTTTTGTTCTTTAAGGGTTTCGGTTCTTTTGTGCATGTACAAGTTCTACGGCTTCTATAGTATTTTTAGCAGCTCAAAGGCTCACATTAATTCTGGTTGTTTATTTTATAAAGAATCTTGTGGTGGGGACAAATTATGTAGAATGTAAAAATCTACATAGATGTTTGTTGATTGCACACTTCACTCTCAAATGTAGATGTATGTTTGTAATGTGACTTCTTTCGTCTGAGAATATGAACAATACTTTATAGAGTATTGGGGACTGAAATTTAGGGGGGAAAAAGGCTGATAGATGTAGTAGAACCAAGAGGGAAGCCATTTAAAACAGAAGAACAGAAATGCCCCAGCAGGCCTTTCTCATATAGTCCGCTAAACTTCTTCCAGCGTGAACCTCACTGTTGAACAAGTGATATTGGAAATAATCTCGCAGTTGTGGTATTCATTTTCCAATCAATCAGTTCCCTGACTCCTGCTAGTATTCCATAATATAGAATAAAAACTTTATTGTCACTTTAAATGTGCACTACTAATCAGTGTACATTAAAATAAAAGTTTGTTGTATTCAGTTCTCAAAAGATAACCATTCTGCATATACCCACATATATGACACAGAGAAACAACACAGTCTAGTTCAGATATATACATGTACATGGTGAGAAAAACAAACCTTGCAAGTTTACCAGACAGATTGCATAGAGAACAAAGCTGTTACAGAATCTGGAAGTCCTGCTAGAAATACTTTGAAACCTCCTCCCCGGGGGAGCAACAGAAACAGACCATGAAGTGGGTATGTGGGGTCTCTAACAATGCTTCGAGCTCTAAGCACATAGCGCTTATAAACAGCATCCTGAATAACAGGAAGCGAGCTTCCTGTAATCTCCGCTATCCTCACCACTCTCTGTAGGGACTTTCTATTGGAGGCACTGCTACCACCAAACCAAGCATGGATGCAGTTTGTTAAAATGCCCTCGATCGTGCCTCTGTAAAAAGCGGCCAAGACAGAAGGAGAAAGATGCATGCTTTCCTTATCCAAATGCAGAAAATGCAGCTGCTGGTTTTCATGCTTCACTAAGGATAACATGCAGCTTACTCATTGGTTAACATAGTCCTTGAGTTTCAACCGGTCACTTAACAACGGTTCAAAATTGCAACCAACCTGAAAAGGAGACACAACCCAGAATCGAAGATCCAATGGGCAACCTCTGCAGTCACGTGGCCAAACTCCAGGGACTGAGCAACACTGCCACATGTGTGACTATTTGCAACCCCCTGCGATCATGTGACCACATTCTATGATGTTTCGCTGAAAACTGGCGTTTCCGTTTTTTAGCATGTGCCCATAGTAAATCATTGGCTTGCTTAAGGACCGCGTGTTCGCTTAGTGACTGTTATGAAAAACTATGATAAAACTCAGTCATGTGACCAACCTCTTTTACAACCACAATGACATACAACTGGTATCAGGCAGGCTTCTCTAGGTTTGTATGTCAAGGACTATTTGTATTATCTGCAAAATGGCTTCCTAAATTCTCAAACTACGTTGTAATTAACAAACCATGGCAGCATCGCCTTAATATATAGAGGAAAGGATGTGGTGTAAAACTAGACAGAGATGGGAGGGCATACAGGTTCAACACTGGCAAGGGACACAGGCTTCAAAGGAGAGACAGTTGCGATGTGGCTCCAGAAATTTTGCTTGATCCAGAAAGTAATGATCTCGATTCAGGAAATCTTTTGAATTTTCAGGGTTTAGCTTCATTTCCCTCCTTACCTTATGATGATTTTAGCTTAACGAAGTCCCTGTCATCCTTGAGAGCTCCTTAAAATCCAGGTAGCCCTTGACTTAACAACAGTTCATTTAGTGACCATTCAAAGTGTCAAGAGTATATTCATCAACTGGAATAGAGCATGGTAGCAAGGTCAGCCAATGAATAGGCATAACAACTAAGTCAGCCAATGACGACTGTTTTGGAAACTGAAACTAGAAGTAGCTTAAGCGTGGCTCTATATTAATGTTCTGACCCACACCCTTTTCCGACAAATCAAATACAATCCAAAAGGAACATAAACCTTGTAATGCTTTTACAAAATAATTAGCTGCTTTAAGCACAAGCCTCGCCAAACTGTGCGAGGCTTGCCAAAAGATAACAGACAAGAAATAATTTGCAATACAAAAATGTTCATACAAACCCAGGATACTGGAATGTCCACGAGGCTGGAGTTTCAAAACGTCTTTGCCTTCTGCAAAGTACGTTCGTTTCACAGCTGGCTTTTATCTTCTTGAAGGAGAGGCTATTACCTTGCAGCCTTACTCTCGAGTCGCTCGTGCTGTTGTAACTGCTCTTTCCTAGGAGCAATCCGGCGTGCACGCACACTTGGCACAGGCTCCTCAGGAACCTCCTCATTACTGCGGCCAGCCCCCACAATCTCTGAAGGCAGCACTCCACTCCCTGATGGTCCTGGCCCCTCAACTGAGTCCTTGCTCTCCTCAGCCATCCACACCTGCTGCTGACTACTAACCACAACAATTAAGCTCTGCAGCTATGTTGAGCTCTGAATCTGTCTATTGAAGATGAAACTGCTTTTCTCCTCTTGCTTTCCTGCTGAACTAAAGTGAAGCTGTTGTCTGCTCTGCTGAGAGTTACTTGCAACACATTTCTGTTTGAGTTTGCTCTATGTTGGAGAAATCTACAACTGGTTTGTAAAACCTACTTATTATGTTTATAAAGATGTTAAATGAAGCATCATCCATCTGTGTTAATTTTTCTGGCGCTGAATTATCACTGCAAAATATAAAGTTACAGTGGCACTGAAAAAAGTGACTTACGACCATTTTTCACTCTTACGACCGTTGCAGCGTCCTTGGGCTCATGTGATCAAAATTCAATGCTTGGCAAGTGGTTCATATTTATGACGGTTGTAGTGTCTCCGGGGCCACATGATCCCCTTTTGCGACCTTCTGACAAGCAAAGTCAGTGGGGAAACCAGATTCATTGAACAACCGTGTTATTATCGTAACAAATGCGATGATTCACTTAACAACAGTGGCAAGAAACATCGTAAAATGGGACAAACACACCTAACAAAGGTTTCACTTAGCAACATAAATGTGCTAGTTGTGCTCGTAACTCGAGGATTACTCTATAACTCCCCCTTTCCTCCCTTCTCACCCTCAGATGCTGAGACAAACCTGAGAAATTATGAGTGAGAAATTCAGTTTATGGTTGCCAGATTGATGTGCCATCAAGTCAATCTGGATAGCTCTGTCCACAGCCTGGCCCTTCAGATCTTGCAATGATGCACCCATTGCTGCTGCAGTTGAGTTAAACTTTATCCACCTTGCTGACAGCTGACCTCTTTCTTCCAACTTTTCGAGTATTAAAACACAAATTTTCTGAAAAGGCATTGAATAATAAAAAAACATTTCCATTTAGAGCCACTCGGTGGTGCTCCAGTTCCTAAGAAATTCTTGTTTTCATCAGGAAAGTTGATTCAAAAAAGTGAATGCAAGGTCATCAATGCATGCCTTACAGAGCTATATCTTTTTATGATTTTCTTGTTTTTTTCTTTTTTGTAGGAACACATACGAACAGAAGCCCGGCGCAAAAATCTCCTTATTTTGATTTTACATTATTTAACGGAAGAAGGGTAAGCATTCCTTGGCTTTACAAGATACAGATTACTAAACTTGTAATTGTTGCCATAATAAGCAAACTTCATAGAGTCTCTGATAATGAAGTTCAGCTTTCTTCCTTACTAGAGCTCTCATCAGTCCCAGCCAATGTGATTCAGCATGATAGGTGTTGAAATCTAACTCCACATACGCAAAAAAATTCAGAAATAATCGATTCCTAAACGGCGACCCTGATCGTATTTTATATTTTGTCCTTTTTTTTCCCCCTGTATAACATGTTGTAAATGACTACCATTCTCAAGCCTCAATCATACACTGAAACTTTCTAAATCTGTCACTCCCAGGTACGTAGATGCTGCTAACGCACTGAAACAAGAAACAAAATTTGGGTTGTGCCGTTTTGAAGTGTGCGACAACGTTGA
This sequence comes from Laticauda colubrina, assembly GCA_015471245.1. Classification (NCBI taxonomy): domain Eukaryota; kingdom Metazoa; phylum Chordata; class Lepidosauria; order Squamata; family Elapidae; genus Laticauda; species Laticauda colubrina. The sequence goes on from BLBF01000010.1 coordinate 3,490,063, forward strand.
TCTGGAGACCATTTTGATGGAATATGAAAGCTACTACTACGTCAAGTTCCAAAAGTACCCCAAGATTACCAAGAAAGTTGTTGACTCCAGTACGTTGCATTGCTCAGAAAGAACTTTTTAAATGTTGTCTCTGTCACTAATACAGAAGTTTAATGCCTCTTTCCTTCCAATCTCCACCTCCAAAGGAACTCTATTAAAAGTAAACAATGGGTTGCCACTGAATTTCATACCTCTGGCACATTGGCCCTTCCACATTTATTTATTTATTTGATTTGTCAATTGCTTACAAGATACAGGTATAAGAATAAACATGGTTTTGAATACATGAGATGGATACTTATAAGAAAAATAAAAATAAACAATAGGACAGGGATGGTAGGCATGATTGGTGTGCTTATGCATGCCCCCTACAGGCCTCTGAGGAAGGTGTGTATGTGAGGTCAATAATAGACAGTCTAAGGTTAAAGTTTTTGGGATTTGGGGAAGAAACCAGAGTCAGGTAGAGTATTCCAGACATTGACCACTCTGTTGCTGAAGTCGTATTTCCTGCAATCAAGTTTGGTACGGTTAATCCTGAGTTTGTATCTATTGTGCACTCTTGTATTGTTATGATTGAAGTTAAAGTATTCATTTGCAGGTAGGACATTGCAAATGATTTTATATATTATATTTAGATCGGACCGAAGGCGTCGTCGTCTAGGTTTTCTAGGACTAGTGTTTCAAGTGTGGTGACAAAAGGTATTCTGCAAGTGGAGTGGAGAACTCTTCTTGTGAAATGTTTCTGGACTTTCTGAACTGTGTTAATATCAGATACGTAATGCGGGTTCCAGACTGATGAGCTGTATTCAAGTATTGGTCTAGCAAATGTTTTGTATGCTCCAATTAGTAATGTGATATTACCAGAGAAGAAGCTTCGCAGGATTAGATTAACAACTCTTAGTGCCTTTTTGGCTATGTAGTTACACTGGGCTCCAGCACTTAGATCATTAGAGATGAGTACTCGAAGGTCCTTGACAGAGTTTGGATCCTCAACAAGGTCTTGACTATTCAGCCTGTATTTTATTTTCTGATTTTTTTTGCCAATATGTAGGACAGAGCATTTATTAGTTGAGATTTGAAGTTGCCATTTGTTTGACCATCCTGATACATAGTCAAGGTCTTTTTGGAGGGTAGCAGTATTGTCTGTGGTGTTGAATAGCTTTACATCATCAGCGAAGAGAACGCAGTTGCTCTTGATATGATCACAGAGGCCATTTATGTAGAGTATGAGGAGAGTTGGCACTGCTTTGGGGGACATCACTATTGACAGGTACAGAATTTGATAGGACACTCCCAATTTTGACCATTTGTTGTCTGTTTGACAGAAATGCTTCTATCCAGTTATGCAAGCGTCCAGAGATACATAAGATTTTAGTTTTAGGAGTAGTTTGTTGTGTACCACTGAATCAAAGGCTTTACAGAAGTTGATGTAGATTGCGTCTATTGCTTTGCCCTGATCAAGTAGTGTAGTCCATAAGTTTTTGCAGTGTAAGAGTTGCGGATTACAGGATAGTTTTTTTCCTGAAACCAAATTGTTTATTGGAGGGTAGGTTGTTTGTCTCTAAGTGGAGGATAATGGATTGGTTAATAATTGATTCCATGACTTTATAGGTGATGCAGCATAAGGAGATTGGTCTGTAATTTTCAACTAGGTTGGGGTCTCCCTTTTTAAAGATGGGGATGACCGTGGCTAGTGACCATAGGTTAGGCAAGGAGCTGGTCCTGAAAATTTTTTTCAAAGATTATGCTTAGTGGTTCGGCTATGGGAGTGGATAGCTTTTTTAAGAATTAGGCACATATTCCGTCCGGTCCAATAGATAGAGATGGTTTTAGATTACGTGGTGCTTTTTCAACAATGTCTTCTGTAAAATTGATACGTATTAGATCATTGTAGTTGTCTGTGGTTTGGCTAGGAAATACTGGGCATGATCCATTGCTGTTTACAAATACTGAGCCAAAGAATTTGTTAAAGATGTTGACTTTAATGGTGTCATGTTTGCAGTCTTTACCATTAGGTCCTATCAGGGGTGGGATGGACCTTGAATCCACCACATGGTGGAGCAAAAACTTATATGGGGTGTGGCTTCTTTAGTGAAGCTCATTTTAGTTATCTATTTGATTTTTATCCCACCTTTATCACTTTATAAGTAACTCAAGGCAGTGAATGTACATACTCCCTTCCTCCTCCTTTTTTTGCCACCCTGTGAGGTTGGTTGGACTGAGAGAGAGAGAGTGACTGTCCCAAAGTCACCCAGTCAGTTTTCACGCCTAAGGGGAGATTAGAATATACAGTCTCCTGATGATTGGCCCAAAATCACCCAACTGGTTTTCATTTCCAATGTCATACTACAATGCACAGTCTCCTATGATCAACCTAAAGTCACCCAGCCAGCTTTCATGTCTCAGGCAGAACTAGAGCTCACAGGCTGCTGGTGATGGACTCAAAATCACCCAGCTGGCTTTCATGCTTAATGCAGGACTAGAACTCACAGGTGTTCAACCCAAAGTCATCCAGCTGGTTTTCATATCTAAGGCAGGACTAGAACTCACAGGCTCCTGATGATAGACTCACCCAATTGACTTTCATGCCTAATGCAGGACTAGAACTCACAGACTCCTCTATGATCGAGTCACCCAGCCAGCTTTCATGTCTAAGGCAGAACTCACAATCTATTGTCCCAGGCTATCACCTTCACTGCTAGACCAAACTGGTTCCCATCACTACCAGGCTTGGATGCAATCCTTTTTTATCCAATGCAAGAAGAAAACTGAGCAGGTCCTATTTTTATCAGAGCTGCTCTGCTGACATTTTGCACCCAACTGAAGCAAGTTTTAATAGAATCATGGCATCAAGGTTTGCAAGGGACCTTGAAGTTCATCTAATCAAATATTCCCCATTATAAGATGTGTGGACTTCAACTTGCAGGATTCTTAGCAACGGCTGTGCTGATTGTGGAATTCTGGGACTGGAAGTCCACATGTGCTAAGTTTGAGGTACAAGGATTTAATTGAATTCCTTTGCTGTCACTTCCCTTGAATTTGTATTTGCTTTGAGCAAACTTTTGTCCAACAGGTTCTTTCTAGATTTTTACTGCATATAGCCCAGGTTCCTAAGAATGTTCACCTGGAAACCTTTGTTCTTTTCACCTTTGTTCTTTTCCTTCTAAATCCCTGGAGGTATGCGTAGCAGTGGGCATTGAGTTCAAGAAGCCAGACCTCCCACACAAACAGATAGCAAACCAGAGCATAACACAACCTTGGGAACATCTTTGCTTCTGTTCAAAATAATATTTCCTTCTTTTTTTTTTTAACTGCTGTCTTTCTCTTCTTCCACAGCAGATCATAAATCAAGAAGTGGAGGGAAAGCAAAAAGGTAAGAACAATGTAGCTGCTGGATGGAATTTGGTAATAATTCTTTACTAGCCACATTTATTGATTCATTTAAATTTTTCCCCTCTGCTTGTGAAATGCAAATGGTATTGCATTCAACATGTTAAGTCTTGTGGGTGGGTGGATAGATAGATGAATGGATAGATGATAGATGCTGGAGGGATAGATATATGAGAGATTGATAGATGATGGATGGATGGATAGATAATGATAGATAATAGATAAATAGACTGACAGACAGATTGATTGATTGATTGATTGATTGATTGATAGATGGTAGATGATGGATGGATGGATAGATAATGATACATAATAGGTAAATAGATGATAGCTAGATAGGTAGATAGATGATGGATAGATTGATAGATGGATAGATAATAATAGATAATAGATTGATAGTTTATTGATAGATAGACAGACAAATGATGGATGGATAGTTGGATAATGATAGATAATAGATTGATAGATAGATAGATAGATAGATAGATAGATAGATAGATAGATAGATAGATAGACAGACAGACAGACAGACAGACAGACAGACATAAAGGATGGATGGACAGATAATGATAGATAATAGATAAATAGGTGGATGGATAGAGTAGATAGATACAGTAGATCGATACATAGCTACATAGATAGTATAGAACGGGTAGACTCAACTGAAATCCGTTTTTCCCATCTAGGGGCCCCAGCAGCACATGCCGGAATCTCCCCGAGATTAACCAACATCAGGGGAGGCCCCAGTCGAAAGTGTCACCCACAAGAGTAGAAGAGCTCAAAGCCTACTGCAAAGAAAATCTGAAGCGGGTAAATCTCCCTTGCGTTAGTTTCCTGCTTTCATTTGTCAGAGGCCAGCTGGGAAAGTCACAAACAGCTGTTGTTGGATGCTGCAACCATCATAAATACAAGGCCAAGTGTCCGGATTTCGATCACGTGACTGTGAGGATGCTGTAACAGTCTTAAGGGGGAAAACAGGTTGTAAGTCACTTTTTTCAGGGCCATTGTAACTTTGAACGGTTACTAAACAAATGGTTGCAAGTCAAGGGCTCTCGGCTTACGAAGCAATATTTTTAAATTATTTGCTATTTTATTTATTGGCATCCCATAATTATTATTTTTTCAAACAACTCAAGGTGGTGAATATATCCACTATACCTTCTTCAAGTAAAGGACTAACTGCATATGAAGCAATAATTTTAATTATTATTTTATTTATTGGTATCCCATATTTATTGTTGTTGTTGTTGTTATTTATTAAATAACTCCAAGTTATAAATATATCAGATACACTTTCTCCTTCCTATTTTCTCACAACAACAACCCTCTGGAGTGGGTTGAGCTGGGAGGGAGTGACTGGCCCAAAATCTCCCAGCTGGCTTTCATGCTTAAGGCAGGACTAGAAATCAGCGTCTCATGGTGATTGACCCAAAGTCACCCTGTTGGTTTTCATGCTTAAGGCGGGACTAGAGCACATGTTCTCCTGGTGATTGGCCTAAAGTCTCCCAACTGGCTTTCACACCTAAAGCGGGACTAGAACACATGTTCTCCTGCTGATTAGCCCAAAGTCACCCAGCTGGCTTTCATGGGACTTGAACTCACGGTCTCCCACTTTGTAACCCAGTGCCTTAATCAATAGACCCAACTGGCTCTCACTAACTTCATAATTATATCTATTTTTCCCCTTACAGGAGAATGAAGGTCCTTTAAGTCGAGTGGCATCGGAATTCGGTTTAAATGTATCTGCAATCCACAAAGGAGGTGGAGAAGGCCCTCTTTCTAAAAGAGTTAGTCAAAATCCTATAAACATTAAGGGTCTTAGGTAACATTGAGGCGTTCAAGGGGAAAGACTTGTAGACATCTTGAATGTTGTTTGATATATAGGTCATTCCTGACTTACGACCACAATTGGGAACATAATTTCCACTGCCAAGCAAGGAGGTTGTTGAGTTGTGTCTGATTTTATCACCATTTTTGCTCCAAAATTAAGGTATCCATCTGCAAAGATCACAAATAGTGATCACATGACCCCAGGACATGGATTTGGGGCTGTTTTTGGGGTGAAACATTGCCTGAAAAAGGCCCCCAAATGGCCGGAAAACAGCCCCCAAATGGCCTGTTTTTAAGTCTTTTTTCGGACTGTTTTCAGACTGTTTTTCCAGCCAAAATCATCCTGAAAACATCTCAAAAACAGGCCAATAAAGGGGTGGGAGCGGGGCCAGTGAGTGGTGGGATTAGCCCTATCCAACTGAATCCTGCCTGTTCCTTTGAGGCGAGTGGCCAGGAAGCGGGCTGGATGTGATGAGTGACATCAGCCACCTAGTCCCATGACCAACTGGCCACACCTACTCAACCAGAGAACCAGTTGTTAAAAAAATTTGCAGCCCACCATTGCCCAAGGTTTCTAAAACCACCATCAATACAGGAATTTTCAGGCAGGTCAGTGTAAGGACCAAGTCATAAGTCACTCTTTCCAGTGCCTTTGTAACTTTGAAGGGCCACTTAACAAAGGGCTGTAAGTCAAGGACTTCCTGTACTCCTTTTGGAGAAGGGGAAAGATTTTTGAGAAGGGGGAAAAAAAGGAATTGCAGTGGAGATAGAAATCAACATGGGAGCCGATGGTTTTCAGTGTACAGGTAGTCCTCGACGTACAACCACCATGAGCCCCAAATTTCATGTTCCCAAGTGAGACATTTGTTAAGTGAATTTTGCCCTCATTTTATGACTTTCCTTGCCACATTTGTTAAGCGAATCACTGCAGTTGTTAAGTTAGTAACATCATTGTTAAATGAATCTGGCTTCCCCATTGACTGTTTATCAGAAGGTTGCAAAAGGGGATCACATGTCCCCGGGACACTGCAACTGTCGTAAATATGAGTTAGTTGCCAAATGTCTGGATTTTGATCATGTGATCAGGGGGATGCTGCAATGGTCCTAAGTGAAAAAAACTGTCATGAGTCACTTTTTTCAGTGCCAATGTAAGTTTGAATAGTTGTAATTCAAGGGCTACTGTATTCATAAACATACCTGAAATGACTAAGGTTGAGAAACATTAGATGATCAACTCTAACCTTTGCTACCAATATTCTATTCTATTCCAAAAATACATCAAGCTAAACCAGAGAAACAACCTCTATTGGTAACAAAGGTAAAGTAGGATAGAAATAAGAGTAGAATAAAGTAGAGTAAAGTCGAATAGAATAGAAATAGGATAGGATAGGATAGGATAGGATAGGATAGGATAGGATAGGATAGAACAACATGGAATGGAATGGAATAGAAAAGAATAGAACAGAACATAGAATAGAGTAGAATAGAAAATATGGAATAGAATAGAACAGAACAGAACATGGAATGGAATAGAGTAGAACAGAATCAAATACAATAGAATAGAACAACATGGAATGGAATGGAACAGAACAGAACAGAACAGAATAGAATACAATAGAATAGAATAGAACAACATGGAATGGAATGGAATGGAATGGAATGGAATGGAATAGAATAGAATAGAATAGAATAGAATAGAATAGAATAGAATAGAATAGAATAGAATAGAATAGAATAGAATAGAAAATATGGAATGGAATAAAAGAGTAGAGTAGAGTAAATAGAATAGAATAGAACAGAACAGAACACGGAATGGAATGGAATGGAATGGAATGGAATGGAATGGAAAAGTATAGATGGAATAGAACGGAATAGAAATAAAAATAACAGTAATAGAAATAATAGAAATAGAATATAATTCTTTATTAGCCAAGTGTGATCGAACACTTTGTCTCTGGTGCACAAGCTCTCATTGTACATAAAAAGTATAAGTGATAAATCATAATCTTAGTCATTTTAGCAATACATTCATCAAGAATCATAAGATATAACAGTGATAGGATACTGTACAAGCAATCAACACAAATGATACTAGGAATCTATAAATAATATCAATTGTAAAGACACAAGCAACAAAGTTATAGTTGTAAGTAGAAAAGGTGATAGGTAATAGATAAGATGAGAATAATAATAACACAGCCTTACTAAATAGTTTGACAGTTCAGTAATTTGGGAATTAGTTGTTTAGCAGAGTGATGGCTTTTGGGGAAAAAAACTGTTCTTGTGTCTAGTTGTTCTGGTGTGCAGTGCTCCATCGTGTCGTTTTGAGGGAAGGATTTGAAACAGTTTATGTCCGGGATGTGAGGGGTCTGTAAGTATTTTCATAGCTCTCTTTTTGACTTGTGCAGTATACAGGTCTTCAACTGAAGGCAGGTGGGTAGCAGTTGCTTTTTCTGCAGTTCTAATTATCCTCTGAAGTCTGTGTCTATCTTGTTTAGTGTCTCAAGTACTCCAAGAGTTCAGGCTTTGTAAATGGTGTTTCCTTCTCTCTCCTTACAGGGCCAAATCATTGATTTCCGTGGGCTGATCCAGGATGCTATCAAAGGGGCGTCCAGTGAAATCTCCCTACACAGTTTTAACTGCAATCCAGATCCTTCGGTGAGTGGCGTTCTTTCTAATCAATAACTGGCAGAAGTCATTAGTTCTCTCGAAACAATTATTTCAGTTAGAAATAAAACTCCAATCAGAACTATTGATGTGTGAGAGTGTAATATAAAACAGGATACTCTAATTTGTATCTTTGCAGAATGAGAATACTGCGTTCACACTTAAATAATTTCCCCAAAATTAATTAGGATGGTCAAATAATTTTTGCTTTGTGAAAAAGCAAAAATTTGTGAAAAGGCACTGTTTAGAAGAAAAGAGTCAGAAGGCCTGCATTAATTGAATCCAGATGTTTCTCATAATCTGTGGTGGGATTCAATTTTGTTAACTATCAGTTCTGTGGGCATGGCTTGGTGGGTGTGACTTGGTTTGGGGAAGGATATTGCAAAATCTCCATCCCTCCTCACTCCAGGGGGAAGATTATTGCAAAATCCCCATTCCTTCCCCACCCCACTCACTTGCTTTCCAGCTCTGTTCTCCTGTACATGGTACCCAACGAAGACCCAGCCAATCAGCTGGAACTTGGGAGGCAGAGAATAGATGGCGGCGGGGCCAGTCAGAGATGGTATTTGCCAGTTTTCTGAACTATTCAAAATTTCCACTACCGGTTCTCCAGAACTGGTCAGAACCTGCTGAATACCACCTCTGCTCATACTTCTCAAGTTTGCATCTGTATTTCTTCCTCAACTACAGTTGTTAACTGAATCTGGTTTCCCCACTGAACTTGCTTATCAGAAGGTTCCAAAAAGAGATCATGTGACCAAGGGACACTGCGATCGTCATAAATAGGAGTCAGTTGCCAAGCATCTGAGTTTTGATTATGTGACCATGGGGATGGTACAACCATTGTAAATGTGGAAAATGGTCCCAAGTCATTGTTTTCAGTCCCACTGTAACTTTGAACGGTCACTAAATGAACTTGTAAGTCAAGGACTACATATATCAGCTTTGGAAGCCATATTGTATATAGAAGCTTCCAAGCTGCCACATCTTAGTTCTTGGGAAATTGAGAGGGGGAATTTCATAGAGAGGTGGAAGATTGGACATAACAACATTCTTCTCCTAAAGTCAAGGACAAGTTACCCTGCACTGGGAAAGGAGTGCCTGGAGGAATGTTTCCAGTTGGGATGAAGAATGATTGGGCCACGTGATGGACTAGTGGGTGCAGGGGATGGGTTTGTGAATTTAATGTCAGCTTTGGAAGCCATATTGAGATCCGATGCTTCCACGCTGCCACAATTGAGCTGGGAAAGTGGGATGGGGGAATTCATTAGAGTATGTCTAGTTAGACATAATAAAATTCTTTTGCTGATTCAAGGTCAGGTAGAGTTGCGCATAATGAAAAGGAAGTCTTTGGGATGGATGATAATTGGGCCATGTGATGTGGTGATGGGTGCAGGGGATGGATTTGTAGTGTTTACTTATTGTAAGGAAACTGGAACTTTCAGATTCGGGATTCTACAGATGTGCCAGATATTATCCAAATAAAAGCAACCTTTGAGAGATATCTGTCTTGGAGTTATTGGGTGGAATGGAGGTTTGCTGGAACACTGACATTTCAATTGGGAGGGGAAAACCCGAAACTCTCAGATTTGGGTTTTCCCAGATGTGCCAGTATGACTTCCTTAATAAATTCTTACATGGATAAACTTTGTTTCTGAGTGCTGAATGAAATGGGGAGTTTCATTGGAACGCTGACAACATGCATAGTTCTTTAGGTAGGTGAATGGAGGTCATCAATAGACAGACCAGGAGTCAACCCAAACAGTATTTTCTGCAACCGGTATGTGTTTTCCATGTTTCCAGGAACGACTGTTAAAACCTTTGGGCGCCTTTCTTGGGATGACAGCTGAAATGAGGGAGCTTGCAACGGTTATCAGTAAGGTGAGGCTTTTCTTTGTCAAACCAAGGATGGTTGTTGAATTCCAACCTCATTCATTGAGGGACTGATCCTATTGCCCATCTTGATATAAATTCAAGCAGTAGAGATCGGAGGAATATTAATAGGGACCTTTCTCACCTGAGCCTCACATTCTTATGTTAGCAGATACTCCTTATGGAGTCCCTTGTGGAGTCCTACAAGTTACATAATTTATACCTGCCTGGAAAAAGCAATCCCTTGCGGAGCCCAAGATACCATGATCAATGAAGTATGGGAATCCTTGATGCTCTCTGAGCTTGGTGATTTTCTACCATGTTTCCCCGAAAATAAGACCCTGTCTTATATTTTGCTACCAAAAAAAAAAAAGGCATCAGGTCTTATTTTCGGGGGAAGTCATCCACTGACTAACCTCACTTGTGCATATTGCCCCCGGCCTCCTTTTCGCCGTCAGAGGCCTTCAGGAACTTCTTCTGCAGCCAGCAAAGCTTTGCTGAAGGCCTCTGCAGCCCATAACAGAGCTCTGGATCGATCCAGAGCTTCTTTGTTATCAGCTACAGAGGCCTTCAGGAAAACCTTGCCAGCCTTGCTGGCTGCAGAAGAAATGGGCTGGCAAGGCAGGTGTCGGGGTGTGTGAGGTCTGGCTACAACTGTCTAAAGGTAAGTAGTAGGGCAGCTCCACCCTCACCCACCCCATCCCCACCCTAGCTTAATTTTCACCCATGCACTCTGGAGTGGGTGGGATCTTAATTAGGGCTTATTTTTGGGGGGTGCAGGGCTTATATTGAGAGGCACATATAAAAATCAAACTAGGACTTACTTCCAGGGTAGGTTGTATTTTGGGGGAAACATTAGCTGATGTTTCAACACCAAACATTCAAAGTGGCAATAAAGTTTAGTCTAGTCTAGTCTGGGAATTCTGGGAATTAAAGTCCACAAGTCTTAAAGTTGCTGAGGTTGGACACCCTGAATTAAAGAAAAAATGAGCCAGCCAAAACATCCAGTCTGATGCTGAAATCATGACAATTTTTGTAGACTCAGCCAAGCTTGACTAATAGAGACAGAGATGCTGAAAGTTGTTGTTCAGCCACAGCTGACTCTTCCCTTTTGCTCCCCCATAATGGCGTCTACATTAACCATCTGTTCTTTCTCGTGTTGCTTCCCCCGCCTCCCATTAATTTTATGGCACAGCCGAGCTTATTTTGCTCCGTGTTTTATTATGCTTGCCCAGAAAAATGGGAGGCCTGTTCTTTACAAAGATCAAACCATGTCTTGCAGGATATCTACCTTCAGAACCCCAACGTGAAGTGGAATTACATCATCGGACTTGACGCAGCCAAGCAGTTGGTCAAGGAAGCTGTTGTGTATCCCATCAGGGTAAGGAGCAGCTGAACCAACTTTTCAAAAGTCACACAAAAATTGCCTCTGTTGTTGTGGCCAAGATACACAGGTAGTTCTCAACTTACAACAGTTCATTGAGTGCCCATTGGAAGTTACTACTGCACTGAAAAAAGAGACTTGTGATGGGGGAAAAAGCAATCTGTCAGGATTCTGGCAGTTACTCCAATTAAATCATGAGCCTCAAGCCACATTCCCAAAACTAAAAAAGATTTATTTGAAGGTAACATTCTACGTCCGGCATTTACCTGGGCATAGTCAACTCTGAGACACGTAATTCACTGTCACACTTGATCCTGCTTTCCCCCCCCCCCCCCCCATCCCAGTGGGAGTATCATCCAACAAAAAACGTCCATGCTCTCCAATTAGATTTTTTGCACGGCAGAAGCTTCAGCCATCTAATCAGTCTTTGAAGAAAATATGAATGGAATGTATTTCGATTCCATACTGCTGCCTGCTCTTGAAACTCCCCGCCTTCTTTCTGTTGTCAACTATAAAACGTGTATACAAAATGTTTTATGAGTTGACACCAACGTTGTAGCATCCCCATGGTCGCGTGATTTACATTGGGATGCTTGGCAACTGACTCACATTTATGATGGTTACAGCCTCTCAGGGTCATCTGATCCCCTTTTGCGACTTTCTGACAAGCAAAGTCAATGTGGAAGATAGCTTCACTTAAGAACTGTGTCACTAACATAAGAACTGCAATGATTCACTTTACAAAAGTGGCAAGAAAAGTCAAAAGCAAAATGGAGCGAAATTCACTTAACGAATTTCTCAGCCACATAAGTTCTGGGCTTAATTGTGGTCGCAAGTCGAGGACCAGTCCTCAACATATGACAATTGGGCCCAAAGTTTACATTGCTAAGCAGGGCATCTGTTAAGTGAGTCACTCCTGACTTTTACAACCATTTTTGCCACGATTGTTATGCAAATCACTGCAGTTGTTCAGTGAATCACATGGTCATTAAGCAAATCAGGCTTCCCTCATTGATTTTGCTCACCGGAATCCATCTGGGAAGGTTGCAAGTGATTCTCACATGACCCTGGGACACTGCCTTACTTGTAAATACATGGCAGTTGGCAAACCCCTGAATTTTGATCACATAAACTGCAAATACAATGCAATGGTTTTAAGTGCGAGGAGCAGTCGTAAGTCACTTTTTTTCAGTGCCATCATACCTTTGAACAGTCAGGAAACAAACAGTTGCAAGTTGAAACTATCTGTATGTCAGGATTCCATCGATTGCTCTAATTAAATCATGAGTCTCAAGCGAAACTTCAAAAAACTTCAAAGGATTTATTAGAGGCGACATACTGGCATCACCTATGCCAGTTTTAGAGTAATCTTTTTATTTATTTTTCTTTCCAAGCTACTATTGCTGATTTTGGAAATACTACTTAAATTGGGGAACAGGGAGCAATTTGGAAGGAAAGAAAATTAACTTGGGAACTGGTTTGAGGGTTGTTTTGTCTTGTGGTGAAGGCATCAGGCTAGAAAGTGGGGAGACAGTGAGTTCTAGGCCTAAAGACTAAAAATCTGTGATGATCCGGGGCATGGCACAAAGATAACACAGTCAGATAAGCAATAAGAATCCATTTATTATCTCCAACTTTGCCCTCAATGTCCAGGTTACCTTTGGGCTGGAGAAAAACTCTCCTGGGAATAGCCTCTGACTGTAGAAAATGCAGTCCAAAACAAAGTAGACACAAACTGTAACTTAAAATCTAAGCAAACCAAACTGAAGTAATTAATTTGGCAGGGCAGGAGCAGGAATTTCAGACTTGAAGGCACAGCAAAACTCACACAGTTGGGAAGATACCAGGAGCACAGATAAGCATCGACAATACAAGATAAATTCATGTTTGCTCCCAACAGCTTGCTGCATGCAGCTTGCCTTTTTATACACTGTGTTCCCAGCTGCAGCGAATGAAGGGAATCAGAGCTCTTCCCCCCCCCCTCCCCGGTAAGCCACACAACTCACGTTGCTCCCTTCTCCGTTCCTCCCTGAGTGCGGTAGGATGAAGAGGGGGGTAGGCCTGGATCTTCCTTTGAACTCCCTCTCCCTTGTTCTACCTCTTTCCTGCTCTGCCCAGCCAGACTTTGCTCTTTCCCAGTTTCCTCCACAGCCAACGGAGCCACACTCACACTCCCTGACAGCTGTTTGGCTTCCTCCTCTGAATCAGATTCTGACATGGGCATGACAAAATCAAATAAATAAAATCTAACAATGAACTTGATGTTTCAAAGGAAGGGGGACATTAAACAAATAAAAGTGAGAAATACAGTATCAGCCATCCTCCTACATTTTCCCCTTAGCAATGTTCTGATAAAAAACAAACAAATGCTGGTTAAGTTGCCAGAATGACTTGCCAAGTGTACTTGTGTTCCAAACATCCTGTTGTTTTTGGCTTTTTTTGTCATTTTCTTCTTTTTTCCATAGTACCCTCAGCTGTTTACAGGCATACTTTCTCCTTGGAAGGGACTTCTGCTATATGGGCCTCCAGGTATGATTGTGTTTTTTTTTTTTAATTAAGTTTTGGGACTCTTTTTTTCATTCTGAATGCTAACAATCTCCTTAAATGAAAGAGACCTCGACTTACAATAGTTCATTTAGAGACCACTCAAACTTACAACGGCGCTGAAAAGAGTGCCTTCTTATGGCCCTTTTTCACACTAAAGGCCACTGCAGCATCCCCCAGGGTTCATGGAATCAAAATTCACAACTTCTGGATGCAAGTTGTTCCACTGATTAATTGTTAAAACTGTCAGGAAATTTCTCCCTATGTGTAGGTTTGGATCTCTCCTTCATCATTTTTCCCTTCCATTGTTTCTTGTCCTGCCTTCAGGTTCTTCAAAGAATAGGTTGGCCCCCCATCTTCTTCATGGCAGCCCCTCAAATATTGAAACACTCCTATCATGTCACCCCTAGTCTTTCTAGTCTAGAAAAATATTGTTGGAAGAAATATTCTTCTGGATTCAGTTCGAAGTGGGGAGAAAGACCACTGGAAACATGGAGGTTGTTTGGAAAGATGAAATGGTAGATAAGATCACATGCCTTGGAGCTCTTGGCTGAAAAAAGGGAAGAGATGCTGAGAATCCCTGGGTTTTATATCCCCTCTGGCTTTGAGCTTCCTGAGGCACAGGAGGAGTCTTTTGATTGGTTGTTGTCAGAGGTCATAGCTAGCTTTGTAGGTTGTCTGTGTGCTAAGTTCGATTGAAATTTGTGGGTGATGCAACGAAGGGCAATTGAATGGCTCTGACTCAAGGAGGTAGATCTTTGTTATGTTGAATAGACTGGCCCAAGCCTTAATGGCCCATTGACAAAGGTGGGGGGGGACTGAGTTTCTGCCTCTCTTGAGTTTCTACTTCTATTTTAGGGGAAATATTCTGCCTTTTTAATATATCCTAAAATATTTCATTTTTTTAAAGTAGACATGCTCCATTTCTGCAACTATTCTTTATATGTTTTATGACTGGAGAGTAAACATCACCTTTTTTTCAACTTCTAGGTACTGGAAAAACTTTGCTGGCTAAAGCTGTTGCCACTGAATGCAACACAACATTCTTCAACATCTCCGCATCCACCATTGTCAGCAAATGGAGAGGCGATTCAGAAAAGCTTGTCAGAGTAAAAATCCCTTTTGTTTTCTTTATACACATAATTTAAGAAAGAATTTGCTTAAGATGTGACTTAAGTCAAGCGTTGGCTAAACTAATCATCTATATCACCATACTTTCTAGAGCAATGTTTTCCCACCTGAGCGTGAACTTCAATTCCCAGAATTCCTCATCCAGTATGCTTGTTAGTGTATTGGAGGCATCGAAGTCCAAGTGGTTGAAAAAAAATTACCCTAGAAAATCAGCCAGGATTAAAAATTATACAGTGGAACTAATATAAATTCAAAGAGATTTTTAAACAGGTTGTAACAGCCCAAACATTCACTAGATCAGTGGTCACCAACCTTTTGGACCTCAGGAACCACCAAACTCATTTTAAATACCACAGACCAGAGACCCTGGGAAAATCCCAAAAAAAGTCTGCAGGAAAATTCCCCACCCCGTTTTCCTACCAATCGATCATTCTTTATTTGGGATTGCAGGATACTGTCTCCAGCTCCGTTCTCAGGGGGAGAGAGAGAGGGGGAGAGAGAGAGAGAGAGACTTTTGGCTTCATGCAAGGAAAGCAGCAGAAGAAGCAGAAATCTTTCTTTCTCTCTCCCAAACTCCACCAGAAATGAGTCTTTGTGAGACTTGTCACTCCGGCGCAGCCTCTTGGAGCAGGAAGCCTTGCAGGGTCCCAAAAACTCATTTCTGGCGGAGTTTGGGGGAGAGAAAAAAAGACTTTTGCTGCTTTCCTTGCGTGCAGCCAAAAGCAGAAAAGAAAGAAGCGGAAAGAAGCAGCCCACCATACTAGAGCAGCAGAGTTAGTTTTCTCCATTTCTTTGCTCCCCTCTAGTGGACATAACAAGTTCTGCGTTTGATTTCATAGGCCTGACTCTTTATGTCTATAAAGCAGGTAGTCCTTGACTTACAATCATTTGTTTGATGACAAATGGTTGTAAGTCAAATTCAAAGTTGCAAGGGCACTGAAGAAAGTGACTTATGCCCAGTTTTCACCTTTACCAACCGTTGCAGCATGCCCATGGTCACGTGATCAAACTTTGGCTCTTATTTTCGTTGCAGCATCCCGGGGTCGTGTGGTCCCCTTTTGCAACCTCCTGACAAGCAAAGTCAGTGGGGAAACCAGATTCACTTAACAACAGTGATACTAACTTCATAACTTTAGTGATTCACTTAACAACTGTGGTGAGAAAGGTCGTGAAATGGGGCAAAACTCACTGAACAAATAGCTCGCTTAGTAACAGAAATTTTGGTCCCAATTGTGGTCAAAAGTTGCAGACTACCTCTACATTTCAGCACAATTATTTTTCCAAAACAAAAAAAGATCTACCATGTAAATTGCACCAGAATTCTGGTTTTTCTGAAGAGGGTTATTTGTAGAGAGCAGCGTGTGTAAAATGTACCTAAGTGTTTAGCTCACCCAACTTTTAATTCTCTTTGCATTCATTTTTTGCTTATGAAAGTGTATTTAAAAATCTATAAATGCAACTGAAAAGGGACATATTAGTCTCTAGAGGTTTTTGTTACAGCTTCTTTCTGGAATCATTCTCCTTTCTTATTATTCCTTTTGTAATTGAGTAGGATTTAGGTGAAAAGATTTAAAATATAAAGAAAGGATTATTTGTCTCTCTTTGCTCTTCCTCTCCTCTTTTGTGAGCTGTGGGATTTAAGAATTATTTTGTACGTCCATATGAAGGCAACATTTCTAATATGTTCTTCATGTATTCTCATAATGAGATTGTTATAATATTTTACTATAACAGCCACTGCTTTTTCCTGATCCCATGGCAGAAAGCGAAATATATACAGGTAGTCCTTACCTAATGACCCAAATTGATACAAAAATCTCTGTCGCTAAATGAGACAGCTGTTATGTGAGTTTTGCTCCATTTTATGACCTTTCTCACCACAGTTAAGTGAATCACTGCAGTTATTAGTAACTGGGTCACTAAGTGAATCTGGCTTCCCCGTTGACTTTGCTTCTCAGAAGGTCGCAAAAGGGAATCACAAGGACCCCGGGACGCAGCAAATGTCATAAATATGAGTCAAATTGCCAAGCATCTGAATTTTGATCATGTGACCATGGGGATGCTGCAATGGTCGTAAGTGTGAAAAATGGTCATAAGTCATAGTTTTTCAGTGCTGTTGTAACTTTAAATGGTCGCTAAGTAAACTCTCATAAGTTGAGAGCTACCTGTGGTACATTTTAAAAAAATGTTTATCTGTTTTGCAGTATTGGAACTAATACCCATTTTATTTGTCTCTAACTGAGGCTTATAGTGACAGATGTTTAAAGCATCTGTCAGGATTACGGCAGTTACCCCCATTTAAATCATGAATCTTGAGCTGAACTTCCAAAGCTTAAAAGAAGATTTACTCGGAGGAAACATGCCAACATTGCCTGAGTGTAGCCAACTCTGAGACACATCATTCATTGTCACCCTTGACCTTGGTTTTCCCCCACCCTCCTGGGTGCATCATAATTCCTATTCTCCAATGGGACACATCCATAGCCAAGAATCATCAATCTTGCTCGCCAGTTAGAATTTTGTGAGGCAGAAACTTCGGTCACCTAGAAACTATCTTTGAAAACATTGATGGAATGCAAGCTGCCCACTGCTCCCCACTCTCTTTCTGTTGGCCCACTCTAAAAAGACCATAGAAATCTTTTATGAGTTGACAGCATCCACATGGGAACAATCTGGTTTTGAATTGCTCATTTTTTTACCTCACGTCGGGTGGCTCAAAAAACTCTGTGTGGAATTTGTAGATGACAAGAAGTGATATGTGACATCCTAGATTTGTACAGGCACAATGATAGTGGTTAAGATGCTGGGCTTGTTAGCAGGAAAGCCAACAGTCAAGACAGAGAACCTTTTGCTAAAATTTCTGAAGCCCACCCCTGCCTCTGCAGCTACAAGTATGGCCCCCTTCCCAGATCCCTGCTGTCAGAGAATGATCCCACACAAACCCTTTGTCCCATTTGACATTCCTTTCTTGGCTTCTGTCTCTTTCTCCACAGGTGTTATTTGAACTTGCCCGCTATCATGCGCCTTCCACAATCTTCCTGGATGAGCTGGAGTCGGTCATGAGTCAGCGAGGCACGGTTCTTGGGTAACAATTCTCCAGTGGGCTGGGCTTTCGTTGTTCTTGGGTTTTTGGGGTGATACAAAATCCAATCCTCTCATTGGATTTTTAAAATATTTCAAAAAGAAATATAAGTAGACTTCGACTTACAATGGTTAGTTATCAGAGCGATCATTCAGAGTTACCCTGGGAGTCTGCTTTTCACATGACTCTTGCAGCATCCACCCCCCCAATAGAAAATATGCAATGGAATGGAATAGAATAGAAAATACGGAATGGAATGGAATGGAATAGAATAGAATAGAATAGAATAGAATAGAATAGAATAGAATAGAATAGAATAGAAAATATGGAATAGAATAGAATAAAATAGAATAGAATAGAAAATATGGAATAGAAAAGAATAGAATAGAATAGAATAGAAAATATGGAATTGAATGGAATGGAACAGAATAGAAATAGAATAGAAATAGAATAGAACAGAACAGAACAGAACAGAACAGAACAGAACAGAACAGAACAGAACAGAACAGAATAGAATAGAATAGAATAGAATAGAAAATATGGAATAGAATAGAATGGAATACAATAGAAAATATGGAATGGAATAGGATAGAATTCTTTATTGGCCAAGTGTGATTGGACACACACAAGGAATTTGTCTTTGGTGTAAAGAGGTTAAGGTGGATACTATGACAACCTTTTTCTAGCTGCAACTCAGTTTCCCGAAACCAACCAATTTAGGCTGGGGTGGGCTTCAAAAATTTTAGCAACAGATTCCCTGCTGGATGGGCATGGCCATGGTGGGCGTGGCCTAGTCAGCCTCTTGCACCACAGGGGGGGGGGGGTTGACCTCCCCAGGCTCCGGAGGCTTTCCTTGAGCCTCCAAGAGGGGAAAAAATGCCTCCTCTGGGCTCTGGAGATTCTCCGGGAGCCAGAAATGAGCCCATTTCCGGCCTTCCTGAGCTTCCAGGAGGCCCATTTTTTGCACTCCCCGAACTTCCTGCGCAGTCCCTGCACTTACCTGCAGGGGGACGGCCTACGTGGGGACTCCGGGGATGGGAGGGGTGGGCAGGGCAAGCCAGGAGTGGGATTTGGGGGGTTCTCTGAACTGTGCAGAATCTTAGCTAGAGGCTCTCCCGAACCCCTGCGAACCCCCAGCATAAGCCCACCCCTATACAGAGCCCCCTACAGCCCTCAGCAAAAACCCCAAAGACTCTTGGCTCTTTTACTTGTTTGCAAACTTCTCCCTTCCTCCAAAATGCAAGGAAGAAAGAGAGAATTCCAAGTCTGGCACACATCTAAAAGGTATAAAGGTTTCCTTTGTCGAGTGATAACTAACTCGAGAGCAGGGATGTCAAACTCAATTTCATTGAGGACCGCATCAGGGTTGTGTTTAACCTCAGGCGGGGAGCGTGGCCTGCATCCAAAATGGGTCCTGGGCAGGGGTGGGATTCTACCAGTTTGCACTGATTCGCTAGAATCGGTTGTTAACATTCTAAGCAGTTCGGAGAACCGGTTGTTAGAAGAAATCTGGCCTAATCCTGTAAGGAAGGCAGGAAGGAAACATTCTGGTGTTGCTTACAGAAACTGTCTCTCCGTTAACCCTGATTACATTCTTGGCAGGACTAGACTTCTTGTCTCTGGAACTTCTCTGGAGTATTTTTTCTCCCTCCTTTGCTGGTACTTTGCTTGTGTGGAATGACCATTCAAAGTTACAATGGTGCTGAAAAAAGTGACTTATGACCCTTTTTCACACTTATGACTGTTGCAGCATCCCCACAGTCATGAGAGGCCAGGGGAAGAGATGCAGGACTCGATGTGAGTGGTATTAAGTTGGCCACGCCTAGCCAATAACATGACCACCAAGCCATGCCTACCCGGTCACATGACCACCTAAGCCAAGCCTACCACCTAAGCCACACCCACAGACCCAGCTGTTAAAAAAATTGAATCCCACCCCTGGCCCTGGGGACCATGGAAAGGGAGGGGAGGGGACTCCTGGCAGGAGAAGGGAGGGGCAGGGTGGGGCAGGGCCAGCCAAGAGTGGGATTTGCACAGAGCTGCACAGAGAATCTCCAAACTACACAGAATCTCAGGGTTCTCTCAAACCCCTGTGAACCTCCAGCAGCCCAGCCCTGAATTTAGGCCAGGGAGCAGAAGTCCTTCGCAGAGTGGAAACCAAGGATCATGTCTGCCCATTTAGTTTCTGCCCCAGTTTCTAAGAGGGCTCCAGAGGCTTCGGGGAACATCTGAAATGAAACTTCCCAGACACTTCTACCTCCCTCGAGGTCTCATTGGTCAAGTGACCTGCGGCTGAATGTGGCCACGGAGACCTCCAACAAGGCTGGGTCAGCGAAGGTGGTTTCGCTTCCCGAACTCATCAGTGGATTTGCAGAGTCACCAAGCGATGAATCATATATATGAAAATTGGTTTGAATATTTCTTAATTGGAGAGAGGATTATAACATCATAACAGCCAAGAGAAGATGATTAGATAAGCCTTGTGTGAATTAATAGCCTGTATCGCTTTCGGTTCTCGGACAAACCATCTCTGAAATATTCTACCTGCAGGGGAAAAAGGATTGGGACCTTAGGCCTGGCATACATACCCTCATTTATGGGTCTTTTTGATTGTCTCACCCAAACGCCCTATTATTTATAAAGGGCGCTCCCCTGTTTTAACCTTCTAATCACCACCTATCTTCAGAGCTTGGATGTCTAAGCCAGGGGTCACAATGTTAAAGGGTTTTAAAATGGGCCTTATCTTGCAGGGTCAGGAGCCCTGAAGCCCTTCAGAAAGATGGTCAAAATATGCCTTTTGTTGTCTTTGGCCTTGGGGCTGGGAAGACGGCATCCCCCATCTGGAGCAGAGGATGGAGTGAATCTTTTGTTCTTGTTCAGTTGCTAAGTTGTGTCTGATTATTCAGGACTGTTGTGGTTAGCCGGCAGCAGGTGTGGACGGCTGAGGAGAGCAAGGACAGATGAGGGGCCAGGACCATTTGAGTGGGACTGCTGCCTTCAGAGATTGTGGGGTCTGGCGGCAGCGATGAGGAGGTTCCCAAGGAGCCTGTGCCAAGTGCACGTGCGCGCAGGATTGCTTGTAGGAAAGAGCAGTTACAACAGCATGGGCGACTCAGGAGTAAGGCTGCAAGGTAATGGCCTCTCCTTCAAGAAGATAAAAGCCAGCTGTGAAGCGAACATTCTTTGTAGGAAGCAAAGACGTTTTGAAACTCAGCCTCATGGACATTACAGTATCTTAAGTTGGTATTTGAAGACTCACGTTGTGAAATATTTCTTATCTGTGATTCTTGGCAGCCTCGCACAGTTTTGGCGAGGCTCGTGCTTATCAAAGTTAATTAGTTTGCAGCAGCCTTTTAACCGGGGATTCATAAGACTCATTACAAGGTTTCTGTTCCCTTTGGTTCGTGTTTGTTTCATTGGAAAAGAGTTTGGATCAGAACAAGGAGCCCCATGGACCATATCATTCTAGGCCTTCCTGTCCTCCCCTTCCTCTTGATGTTTGCTCAAAGTCATGTTCATTGCACTAAGGACCCCATCTAACCATCCCCTCTTCTCCTGTCCCCCTCTTGTTCTGCCTTCCATCTTCCCCAGCATCAGGGTCTTCTCCAAGGAGTCCTCTCTTCTCATTAGGTGGCCAAAGTCTTTGAGCTTCAGCTTCAGGATTTATCCTTCCAAAAAACAGAACTGATTTCCTTTTAGCATTGACTGATTTCATCGCCTTGCAGGCCAAGGGACTCTCTCTTGTCCTGCCTTCTGGTGCTTTGGAAAATAAATTGACAACCCCCCACCCCTTGTGACAGCCTCTCTAATACTGGACTACGACTATCATGTCCCACCCTACTCCTTCTTTTCTCAAGACTAGTCAAACCCAAATCCTGTAACGGTGTAACCCTTCTTCATATGTTTTAGTCTCCAGGCCTTTAATCCGCTTAATCACTTTGACTGTTAGAAGTTCAGATTCTTGTTGAGAGCTTTAGCAGACATTTCCCATCCTTGATCCAATGTTATCATTTGCTCAGGCCCACCTGTATTAATCTCCTCCTAAAGATAAAACTTTACATGTGTCTTTCCTTTCATTCCAGTCCTCTAAATGAGCAAATTCATAGTTGAGTTGACTTCTCAGCATTAACAGTCATGAAGTTTCCAATCATGCTGAGCTCTCAGCTAATGGAAGTCAGGAGGATAGGTTTCCAGAAAGGAATCCCACAACCTAGCTGATCCTTATTTAGATTCGGGTAGACTTGGATTTATGACCACAATGGAGCCAAACGTTTCCGTTGCTAAGCGTGACAGATGTTAATTGAGCTTTGTCCCGTTTTACAACCATTCCTGCCTCAGTTGCTAAGTGAATCACTGCCATTGTTAAGCAAGTACCCTGGCTGTTGAGTGAATCTGGCTTCCCCATTGACTTTGCTTGTCAGAAGGTCGCAAAAGGGGATCACATTGACCCATGGACACTGCAACCGTCATAAATATGATGGAAGGGACCTTGGAGATCTTCTAGCCCATCCCCCTGCTCATGAAGGAAGCCCTATAGCATTTCAGACTTAATAGATGTCCAATCTCTTCTTTAAAAACCTCCAGTGATGGAGCACCCACAAAGTCTGAAGGCAAGCCCTTCCACTGATTAAGTGTCCTCACTTTTAGGATGTTTCTCCTTAATTCCAGGCTAGGTGGTTGTAGAACGGAATGGAATGGAATAGAATAGAATAGAATAGAATAGAATAGAATAGAATAGAACAGAACAGAACAGAACAGAACAGAACAGAACAGAACAGAACAGAATAAAAAATATGGAATGGAATGGAATGGAACGGAACGGAACGGAACAGAACAGAATATATGGTATGAAATGGAAAGGAGTAGAATAGAAAAAAAAATATGGAATGGAATGGAATAGAATAGAATGGAATAGAATAGAATAAAATATATGGAATGGAATGGAATACAATATATATAATGGAATAGAACAGAACAGAATAGAATAGAATAGAAAATATGGAATGAAATGGAATAGAATATGGAATGGAATAGAACAGAACAGAATAAAATATATGGAATGGAATAGAATAGAATAGAATAGAATAGAATAGAAAATATGGAATGAAATGGAATAGAATAGAATAGAATATATCGAATGAAATAGAATAGAATAGAATATATGGAATGGAATGGAATAGAATAGAATAGAATAGAACTGAATTATTTATTGGCCAAGCGTGATTGGACACACAAGAAATTTGTCTTTGGTGCATAAGCTCTCCGTGTACATAAAGAAAAATAAAATAAAATACATTCATCAAGAATCATTAGATACAACCCTTAGTGATAGTCATAGGTTACTAATAATCAATCAAAAAATACATAGGATACTAATAAGCAATCAAAAACATACTAGGAAAACAAACAAAACTATATCAATTATAAAGATACAATTGATATTTAGGGATGCTGCAATCATTATAAGTGTGAAAAACAATGCCATTTTTCAGTGCCATTGTAACTTTGAACAACCACGAAGCAAATTGTTGTAAGCTGAGGTCTACCTTTAATGATGGACCTTTTTCCGTGCCCAGAAATAATCTCCCCCAATTTTCTCCTGCCCTCAATACCTTGACAGTGGTGAACACGAAGGGAGCCGGCGGATGAAAACAGAATTATTGGTGCAGATGGACGGCTTGGCTCGCTCCGATGACCTTGTCTTCGTTTTAGCCGCTTCCAACTTACCCTGGTAAGAGAGCCAGAGAATATGTTTTGAATACATCTGCATGAGCCTCTAAACACAGATAAAGATTTTACTTACCCAGAGCAGTAAAAGCCCTCATATTTAGCTAAAGCCTTCCAAGATTAATTGGGGGCTTTGAGCTTCTTTGTTACTATTATTATTATTATTATTGTTACTGACATTTTGCTTTTGCTTCGGTTCTTGCTCTTTGCACCAGAAAGTACATAATCCTTCAGAAGATCAGCAGATGCCAGAGCAAACCAAGCTGCTCATATTTAAAAAGCAACTTGATGGCCAAGTTATTTACTATAGTTAAGCTAAAGAAGCATTCTCTGCGGAGAAACTCTTTAAGGTGCTTAAATCATCTGGGGCTTAGAAAAATATGTTCTCTAAAAATAGGGAGAGTTGGGTTTTATTGGAATTATGAGCGCTAAAGTTTGAGGATGAAAATCTCTCTTTTTCTAACGTGAAGATCCAGTTGGGATCAAAAAGGGCTGCAGTAGAAAAAAATGGCTTTTGTACAAAAGTAACAAAGGAGGAAATGATTCCAAATCCTTTTTTTTTTTTTCAGGATCACAGCGCAAAACAAAGGGCTCCAAGCAAAGGGCTATATTATTCCTGAGATCTGTGTGAATTGACAGAAATTGATACCGTTTTTTTTACACACACACACACCTCGAGGTCTGTGTGTGATTTGAGAAAAAAATGTGTTATAATGACCTCCCTGCTGAGGGGCAAATGACATGGGTTTTGTAATTTGTTAACTTAACATAGTTAGTTCGTATTTTAATTTGATTTGTTTTCTCTCTTTTAAAAGGATGTTCAGGTTTATGAGCTTTTAACGCCCCTATACTGGTAAACAAGCTGGAGACTGAGCTCCAGAGAAGAAAAAGGTTGTTAGTACAAATTGGGGTCTGGTTTTATCTCTTTTGTGAATTCCAAACAATTTTTTTCTCCTTAACAATCACACACCCCTTCTGACATTAGACCTCCTTTTAATGAATACGTGTGATCTTATGGGATGAAAATATGTAATGGGTTTGACTACATGTAATAACTGATGGCCTCTGCAAAGGGGAGGTGTTGCGGTTAGCTGGCAGCAGTTGCAGATGGCTGAGGAGAGCGAGGACTCAGATGAGAGGCCAGGACCATTAGGGAGCGGACTGCTGCCTTCAGGATTGTGGGGGCTGGTAGCAGCAATGAGGAGGTTCCCGAGGAACTGAGCCAAGTGCATGTGCACATAGGATAGTTCGTAGGAAAAAGCAGTTACAACAGCATGGGCGACTCGGGAGTAAGGCTGCAAGATAATGGCTCCTCTCTCAAGAGGATAAAAGCCAGCTGTGAAACGAACGTACTTTGCAGAAGGCAAAGACGTTTTGAAACTCCAGCTTCGTGGACATTCCAGTATCCTGAGGTTGTATTTGAAGATTCTTGTATTGCAAATTATTTCTTGTCTGTTATCTTTTGGGAAGTCTCGCACAGTTTGGCAAGGCTTGTGCTTATCACAGCTAATTATTTTGTAAAAGCATTACAAAGTTTCTGTTCCCTTTGGATTGTGTTTGATTTGTTGGAAAAGGGTGTGGGTCAGAATAGGTGGTGACTTTTACCCTGTCCAGTCAACTTTCCTCTTGTATTTTCAATGCTGTGTTAATTATAAAAAGGAATGCAAGATGATCTCAGGATTCTCTCCTTTTCGTAGGCAGATCCCACTATATCAGGGTACCCTAATAAGCTGCTTTTAAATGATCTTCTGACTCAGTCACTTAATGGGGAAATAAACTGAGGCAGAACTTAGGGCCAAATTTGGCTTTCACTGCACAAAATGAACTTATGCTGATATTCATGGCATCATTGTCAGATAGAAAGTCAGCTTATTTGGTGACCTTTCTTACTACAATTGTTAAGCGAATCACTGTGGTTGTTAAGTTAGGAGTACAGTTGTTAAGTGAATCTGGCTTCCCCATTGACTTTTACTAGTCAGAAGGTCGCAAAAGGAGAGCGCATGACCCCAGGATGCTGCAAACAGTCATAAATATGAGTCAGATGCCAAGCGCCTGAATTTTGATCACGTGGCCATGGGGAGGCTGCAATGGCTGTAAGTGTGAAAAACAGTCATCAGTCATTTTTTTCAGTGTCGTTCTAAATTCAAGCGTTCATTAAACAAATGGTTGTAAGTCAAGGACTACCTATAATGTAGAACTGGCCCTTGTCAGAAAGCAAAGTCCTATTTCAAGGCATGTTGGTGTTGGATAAAGCCAGTCTGCTTCTCTGCTCTAGCTACCCCACACTTTGATCATGTAACAACTTCACACCTGGTGTCATGCGCCTGTTGGAATCTGATTCCAAGGGGAAGGTCGAGCAGCTGACAGGGAGTGGGAGTGTGGTTCCGATGGCTGTGGAGGAAACTGGAGAAGGTCACAGTCTGGCTGGGAAGACCCAGGCCCACCCCCTCTTCATCCTAGGGCACACAGGGAGGAATGGAGAAGGGAGCAACGTGAGTTACATGGGCTATGTGGGAGAAAAGGGCCCTGATTCCCTTCATTAGCTGCAGCTGGGAAAACAGGATTTAAAAAGGGTGTTTGCACACAGCTTGCTAGAAGCAAAGCGTGCATTATCTTCATTTGTCAAATCTTGTCTGGGTTCTGGCATCCTCTCAACTGTGTGTGTTTCGTTATCTTTTGAAGTCTGCAATTCCTTATCCTGCTCTGTCTTGTTAATTGCTGCAGCTTTGTGGTTTGTGTTGGTTTTTATTTATAATTTAGATGTACTTTGGGTTGGGATTGAATTTCTTCCCTTTAAAAACCGTTCTTGGGAGAGTTTTTTCTCCAGCTGAGGATAACTGGACATTGTGGGCCAAGTTGGAGGTATTAAAGGGACTTTACCTACTTTTGTGACTTTGTTGCTTTTGTGCCATGCCTTGGGTCATCACACCTGGTCACTGAAAACAGAGAAGAAGAACTGGCTGTATTCTAAAGCATGGTGCATAAGCTTAAACTCCATCTTTAGTGTGTTCACCCTGGTGGTCTATTCATACATCAGCTCTTGGCTCGAGTGAACCCATGGTCATTTGAACAAGCTGTCAGGATTCCGGCGATTGTCCTAATTAAATCATAAGCCTCGAGCCCCGCTTCAAAAAACTTCAAAAGATATATTAGGAGCAACATGCTGGCATGACCTATATAAGTCTAAATGCTATTGCTATGTCCTGTATGAAGCTGACTTTGGAGACATGTAGTTTACAATCACCTATGACCCTGTCTTCCCTTACCTCCCCTGGATGTATCATAATTCAGCTTCTCCAACAAAACATGTTCATGGGTTGGGTGTCTTCACTCATATTCTCCAACAAAGGATTTTCAGGGCAGAGTACCCGGTTGTTTAAGTTACAATCTTTGTGAAATAAGCTTGGAATGTGCTTGTGATTTTATTTGCCGTATGGTCCTTCAGGTCTTCCCCTCCTCCCCCTCTGTCTCATGGCAACTTGGAAACAGGCATAGGAATGTTTTACAAGTTGACACAAACTTTGCCTCTACTGATTCAGTTTTGGTCCAGGTGGCTGTGATCCTTCCCTAGTTTTGGTGCCTTTTAAAGAATCTTTTTACTGTTTATACTTGAGGGAAAGTCCTGAGATCCTCTCGCTAATAGAACCATGTCCAAGGATCCCTTATTCCCTCCTAGGGAACTGGATCTCCAAGGATCTCCTTACTTCCTCCTAGGGAACTGGATCTCCAAGGATCTCTTTATTCCCTTTTAGGGAACTGGATTATGCCATGCTGCGCCGACTGGAGAAGAGGATTCTGGTTGACCTCCCCAATCAAGAGGCCCGAAAAGCCATGATTCAGCATTGGCTTCCTACTGTGAGCAACAGTGGAGGAGTGGAGCTGAGGACGGAGCTGGATTATACTTTGCTCAGCCAGGTGAGGAAGAAACTCACCCAGATTATCCAGGGTTCTTATGAATGACCTTCGCACAGGAGTCAAGGAATCTATAAAGCAGGGGTTGTCAACTTTGGCCACTTAAAGATGTGTGGACTTCAACTCCCAGGATTCCTTAGCCAGAATAGTATAGCTGGCTGGAGAATTCTGGGAGATGAAGTTCACAAATCTTTATATCTCTATTTTCTCATCTTTCTCACCTTCTCATCTTTCCTATTCTCCTGTTGGTATCTTATAATTCATCACAATGTTTTTATTGTATGATTTAGAAAATATGATTTACTATTTTGTTATTTTTATGTACACTGACAGCTTATGCACCAGAGGCAAATTCTATTCTGTTCTGTTCCATTCCATTCCATATTTTGTATTCTGTTCCATTGCATTCCATTCCGTTCCATTCTATTCCATGATTTCTATTCTATTCTATTCTATTCTATTCTATTCTATTCTATTCTATT
>BLBF01000010.1:3518132-3532795 GCA_015471245.1 Laticauda colubrina
TTCTATTCTATTCTATTCTATTCTATTCTATTCTATTCTATTCTATTCTATTCTATTCTATTCTATTCCATTCCATTCCATCCCATCCCATCCCATCCCATCCCATCCCATCCCATCCCCATATATAAAGGTAACCAGGCCACCAAAAATACGGTGGCTAGACACCATCAAAGTTGACACCAGTCAGAGTATAGAACAACTCAGAGGAGTAATGCAAGACCAGAAGATGTGGAGAGATCTGGCCCATAGAATCACCAAGCATTGGACATGACTGTATGGATATCATCATCATCAACATCTTAAAAGTTGAGAAAAACTGTTTATGGAGGATAGAATGCTTACCGGTATTGTTGGTTTGGTGGGACCATCACTTCTAGGAACAATTAATTACAGACTGCTGGGAACAAGGGCACAGAGCTTGCCTTCTTTGAGGTCTTTCTAAAGGCATCTTGGGTGGCCTTCAGCCAACTTGGGGAATGGGATAGGCTACTGGTCTGATCCATGTAGATCTTGTAATGTTATTGTCAAGGGTTCCAAGAAATAAATCCATAGCAAGCAAGACTCTAAAGACATATTCCTCAAAGAATACTTTTATTGGAATTATCATATTGGCACATATCGGGTAAAAAACGATTCTGAAGGTTCCCACGGTTTTCACTTAATTAAAAAGTTTTTCTACTTTCTCAAAACAATCAGTCAGATGGTCCAATCATGGTAGTGATTGGTGGCATTACACTGCCTTCCTTCGACCAGGTGTGAGAATGTCCTTGGTTCCCAAGAGAAAATGTGTTGTTTTGGCTTCAGACATCCCAGCTGTCTCAATTCCCTCTTCCTGTCCCTCAACTCCTGTGTGGCAACACTGAAGCAGTCAAAATTGCTTCGGCCATGTCAGCTGCAGGGTTGGCAGTTTATCTAGATGTTCTTGTGTTGGCAAACAAACTCGTCACCAACCTCTTGTCCACCATAATATGATCCATAGGACTGGTTCCATGTTGTGATGCCCCTGTCAGAATCTGATTCGGAGGGAGAGGCCGAGCAGCTGACAGGGAGTGGGAGTGTGGCTCCATTGGCTGTGGAAGAAACTGGGGAAGGGCAAAGTCTGGCTGGGCAGAGCAGGGGAGAGGTAGAGCAAGGGAGTGGGGATTCAGAGAAAGACCCAGGCCCACCCCCTCTTCATCCTAGAGCATGCAGGGAGGAATGGAGAAGGGAGCAATGTGAGTTGCATGGCTTACGGGGGAGGAAAGGGCTCTGATTCCCTTCATTAGCTGCAACTGGGAACACAGTGTTTAAAAAGGGAAGCTGCGCACAGCAAGTTGTTGGGAGCAAATCATGAATTATCTGGTATCATTGAAGCTTATCTATGTTCCTGGCGTCTTCCCAACTGTGTTTGCTTTCAAGTCTGCAATTTCTTCTCCTGCCCTGTCAAGTTAATTGCTGCAGTGTGGTTTGTTTGGATTTTTAGTTACAGTTTGTATGTACTTTGTTTTTGGCTGAATTTCCTCCACTTAAAAGTCTGTTCCTGTGAGAGTTTTTCTCCAGCCAGAAGGTAACCTGGACAGTGGGGGCAAAGTTGGAGATCATAAAGGGACCTTATTGCTTATCTGACTAAGTTGCCCCTTGTGCTCAGGAGTCCTTTTGGCTTGTGTCTGAAGTGGCCTGATGTAAAACCCATTCCCATAACCTCGCTTCCTCTCCATCCTTTCTTAATCTAAATGCTAGCTTGGCAACTAACCTACAATGGGAGACCTCTGCAGAGGTAAGCACACGTGTCTGTTTATGTTTGTGTTATTAGGAGACGGAAGGCTACTCGGGTTCTGACATTAAGTTGGTTTGCAAAGAGGCAGCCATGCGCCCTGTGAGAAAAATCTTCTGTGCCCTTGAAAATCATCAGGCAGGTACTGCAAAACCCTCTTGAGTGTTTGAGTTGAACGGGTGCTCAGAGTCAAGCAAGCAGCGATGTCTTCGTTAGGTTAGCTAGGAAGCGTATACAAAGGTCAATGGTAAATTTACAAATCTGTACCAGCAGATGGCGGCATTCTGTTTGTTTCCAATTCAGATTTACTTAGGGTTTGTAAACTCCCTTCCCATTTTGTCAGTGATATAAAACAGGGCACTCCAACCTTGGCCACTTTAAGACTTGTGGACTTCAACTCCCAGAGTTCCTCAGCCAGCAGTTGAACTCCACAAGTCTTAAAGTGGCCAAGGTTGGAGGCCCCTGACATGAAACATTCCAAGATCAACTTACCATAATTGAGCCCAAAATTTCTATTGCTAAGTGAGTTTTCCCCCATTTTACAGCATTTCAACCACAGTGGTTAAGCGAATCACTGCAGTTGTTAAATGACTAACATGGTTGTTAAGTGAATCTGGCTTCCCCATTGACTTTGCTTGTCAGAAGGTCACAAAAGGGGATCACGGGACCCTGTAACTGTCATAAATATGAGCCAGTTGCCAAGCATTTGAATTTTGATCATCTGATGATGATGCATTGGTTGCAAGTGTGAAAAATGGTCCTAAGTCACTTTTTTCAGTGCCCTTGTAATTTTGAATGGTCACTAAATGAACTGTTGCAAGTTGAGGACTACTTGTAGAATCCTAGGGCCAGAAGGGATCTTGGAGGACTTCTAGTCCAACCCTTAGCCTGGTATTCTGGGCGAGGTTGGGCTGCAGCTCCCCAAAACTTGCAGTAGGACAATGCAGTCGGCACACATTAACGGTAAAGGTTCCCCCACGCACATATGTGCCAGTCATTTCCGGCTCTAGGAGGCGGTGCTCGTTTTCGTCACAAAGCTGAAGAGTCAGCGCTGTCCGAAGACGTCTCCGTGGTCATGTGGCTGGCATGACTAAACGCTGTTAAGGCGCAAGGAACACTGTTACCTTCCCACCAAAGGGGTCCCTATTTTTCTACTTGCATTTTTTACATGCTTTCGAACTGCTAGGTTGGCAGAAGCTGGGACAAGTAACGGGAGCTCACTCTGTTACACGGCGCTTGGGATTCAAACCACCAAACTGCCGACCTTTCTGATCTACAAGCTCAGTGTCTTAGCCACTGAGCCACCGCGTCCCTACAGCATACATTGGATATATTGGATATACTGGGGAATGAGTTAGGAATAAAATGATACCCACCCAGAGTGAGAATCAGTTGGGGGAACCAGAACAGAACTCAAGGCATGAAGGTGTCGTTTGGAGGTATCCCTTCTATGATCTCATTCTATGATGTTATGAGCCACGGTGGTACAGTGGTTAGAGTGCAGTACTGCAGGCTACTTCTGCTGACTACCAGCTGCCTGCAATTTTGGCAGTTTGAATCTCACCAAACTCAAGGTTTAGTCAGTCTTCCATCCTTCCGAGGTGAGTAAAATAAGGACCCAGATTGTTGGGAGCAAGAGGCTGACTCTGTAAACCACTTAGGGAGGGCTGTAAAAGCACAGTGAAGCAGTGCATAAGTCTAAGTGCTATTGCCATCTCATCATATTTTGGGTTACATGCCATTCAAGAGGAGATCCAAGTTACTAGAACTATATATGGGTTAATGAAAGAAAGAAGGATGAAATTTTAACATAAATTGAGGGAAAGACATAAATAAGGGAAATATAATTACAAAGACACATCTTTGAATATTACAAAGGTATGGTAAGAAAAAAAATTAAAATAGAGATAGAGATAAGAGGGGAATAACAGTGTATATATATATATGTGTGTGTGTATGTGTGTGTGTGTGTGTGTTTATGTGTGTGTACACACACACATAAATATACCAAGATCTATGAAAGAATAAGAGGGAGGATTAGAAAATAAAGATTGTAAATAATATGAAATAATGAAAGGTAATTGGAAGTAATAACACTATGTCTATTTGTATTAAAATGTATGATACCCAGGTATTCCACCATTCACGCAATGATATGTACAAAGAACATAAAATAAAAAACTTGACATTAAAAAAGGGGGTGAAAGGAGATCTGAGTAGTTCATTGACCATTGATGGACCGATTTTGGATGGCATTTCAGTTTCTAATTGGAGATCTTCTTTCTTCAGACAGTGGAAACTTACCGGTGATCCACTTGGACACAGTCACAACTGAAGACTTCCTGGATGTCATTTCTCACACCAAGCCCTCTGCTAAGAACTTAAGTCAAAGATACGTTGATTGGCAAAGAGAATTTGAGTCGGTTTGAGCCAAGTTTAAGATCTGGAACAATCATCCATGTTTCCAGTTCCTTCACCCCACCCAACCCATTTCTTAAGAGTTTTGGGGAGTTTTTTAAAACAAAGAGGAGGAGAAACTTGTCACTTTCCAAACTGGATACTGAGTTTTGATGATGGAGTAAGAGGCCACTAATGGTTACTTGGAGAAACCTCGTTATATCTTTTCAGCTTTAGACTCATACACACGACAGAAAAAAACATTTCAGCACTTTTGCCCTTTTAAATTTTTGTAATTAAACATGACCAGCCATTTTTATTCTCGTGTCAGCTAGAAGATTTTGGGATCTGTTTTGCTGGCTTAATATTTGCTGCTACATTTTTCTTCCTTAGTGGAAGCAGACAGGAGGGCGTGATTAAGAAAGACATTAATTGGGCCTTCTTGGGCATCCTTGTATTAAACTGGTAGATTTTGAAGAATATCCTTGAAGAATAAACCACTTTGGAGTCTCAGAGATGTCTTTTGGAGGCTTCCTTACAGTGACCAGCAGGGCTCCTCTCTCTTCCCTTGGTCATCAGAAGACTGAAAATAGACAAATATCTGTGGAGATACTCAAGTCCTCCAGGTCATAGTTGTCCCAAAGGTTCTTTTTTCAAGAGGCACCTGGACTTTCTGGTTTTTCTTTGAAGATGTTTTACTTCTCATCCAAGAAGCTTCTTCAGCTCTACAGAAGCTGAAGAAGCTTCTTGGATGAGAAGCAAAACAACTTCGTGACTTGTACATGTATTCCAAATCTAAGCTCACTTAACCATAGTCTGTGATAATGCTGAATTTTCTCCTATCCGCCCTCAGGAATGCTTCTTAAGAAATCTGTTCTTTCAGTACGATCAATATTACAATTACAGTCTAAGAGTTTTATATACAGGAGGCCCCCCCCCAAAAAAATAATCATAAAGGGCTTATGTAGTTATAATATAGTAATACAGAAAGCTTTGTTATAAAAGAACATTTGTGGGTGTTACTACAATACATGCAGGCTGAATGGGGCTCCTTTTAAACTGCCACCTCACATCAGAACTGTATTAAAAAAAAAACCCAAAAAGCAAATATATGTCCCTCTGGTTTCCAAACTATTTCCCCCTCCCTGTTTAAAATGGAATAAGGGAAGAATCCCTCCCTAATGGAACAGGGGATATAATAGAAAATTAATAGGTCAATTAATTAATTAATCAAGTCTTATTTTAGACACCCCCTCCCCCAGCCTACAAGCTAGTCAGAAAATACGTATTCCTATTAATAGGACTAATTAAAACATCTGCAGCAGTAGTGGGATTCAAATTTTTTTACTACCAGTTCTGTGGGCGTAGCTTGATGAGTGTGGCAGGGGAAGGAGACTGTAAAATCTCCAGTCAGAGGTGGGATTTGTCGGTTCTCCGAACAACTCAAAATTTCTGCTTCTGGTTCTCCAGAACTGGTCAGAACCTGTTGAAGACCACCTCTGATCTGCAGATCGCAAGCAGTGGTTTACTCTTGACTTGCCACCTCAAAACCAAGCTTGGATCATTATTAAAGATTAGCAGAAGTTTAATATATGGCAGGGGTCTTCAAACTTGACAGCTTTAAGACTTGTGGACTTCAACTCCCCAAATTCCTCCTCCGGTGGTGTCATGCCCCTGGTGGAGTCTGACTCTGAGGGAGAGGAGGAACAGCCAACAGGGAGCGGGAGTGTGGCTCCAGAGGTGGTGGAGGAGGCTGGGGAAGGGCAGAGGCCGGCTGAGCAGTCAGAGGAAGATCCAGGCCCATCCCCTCTCCATCCTAGGTCCTAGACCTCTATCCCTCCCAGGGAGGAGAAGATCAGGGAAAAGCGAGGTCTACTCAAGAGGAGATTACCATGATCCTCCTCGTGGCTTGCAGGTGGGAGCTATGCATATTAGTTTACAACTGCGCAGTTAGAATTTGCAGGAGTCAATTTAATGTTTATCTTGAAAGAAGTTTTATCTTTGCTGGTGTTCTTCCCATGGACTTTTCTCACTTATTTTACTGGAGTTTATGATAAGTTATCTCGGCTTGCTTCGGAACTCTCATCAATGCGGTTTGTTTTGGTTTTCTGTTTGCCTCATTATTTACTTTTGTGACTTTAAACTGTGCTTTATAAAACAGTGAAGTTAAGTTGAAGGCTTTACCGGACTTTAATATATGTTTTGGGTTTTGGATTATTTTGAGAGAGGACGGGTCATCACAGGTGGTCATGTTAGTTCAGGAATTCTGGGAGTTGAAGTTCACAAGTCTTAAACTTGCCAAGTTTGAAGACCCTTGTTATAAATGGCAGCCCACTTAAAATGAAGCATCACTGATGCAGCTTACCTGGTTTAAATTGGGAAGGAAGGATTTTTGATAACTTATGGAAATGCTCTTGGTGTTTTACGATTAGGCTCTTACTGGAGAAGATTATGTGTTTTCTTTGTTCTTCTGAAATAAAAACATTCTACAGGTGAAACTCTCAAAAAATTAGAATATCATGCAAAAGTTCATTTATTTCAGCAATGCAACTTAAAAGGTGAAACTAATATATGAGATTGACTCATTACAGGCAAATCAAGATAGTTCAGGCCGTGATTTGTCATAATTGTGATGATGATGGCTTACAGCTCATGAAAACCCCAAATCCACAATCTCAGAAAATTAGAATATGACATGCAATCAAATAAAACAAGGATTTTACATGGAACAATATCGGACCTCTGAAAAGTATAAGCATGCAGATGTACTCAGGACTTGGTTTGGGCCCCTTTTGCAGCTGTTACTGCCTCAATGCAGCGTGGCATGGAAGCTATCAGCCTGTGGCACTGCTGAGGTGTTATGGGAGACCAGGATGCTTCAATAGTGGCCTTCAGCTCTTCTGCATTGTTCGCTCTCATGCCTCTCATCGAAAGATGAAATCTTGGCAATGCCCCATGGATTCTTTATGGGGTTCAAGTCAGGCAAGTTTGCTGGCCAATCAAGCACAGTAATCCCACAGTCATTGAACCAGGTTTTGGTGCTTTTGCCAGTGTGGGCAGGTGCCAAGTCCTGCTGGAAAATGAAGTCAGCATCCCCATAAAGCTCGTCTGCGGAAGGAAGCATGAAGTGCCCCAAAATCTCCTGGTAGACGGCTGTGTTGACCCTGGACTTAATGAAGCACAGTGGACCAACACCAGCAGATGACATGACTCCCCAAATCAACACAGACTGTGGAAACCTCACATTGGACTTCAAGCATTTTGCAATGTGTGTCTCTCCATTCTTCCTCCTTTGTTTCCAAATGAGATGCAAAAGTGGCTCTCATCAGAAAAGAGGGCTTTGGACCACTGAGCAACAGACCAGGCCTGTTCTTCTTTAGCCCAGGTAAGATGCTTCTGATGTTTGTTGTTCAGGAGTGGCCTGACAAGAGGAATATGACATTTGAAGCCCATGTGCAGGATCCATCCGTGTGTGGTGGCTCTTGATGCACTGACTCCAGCCTCAGTCCACTCCTTGTGAAAGTCCCCAACACTTTTGAATGGCCTTTTCCTGACAATCCTCTCCAGGCTGCGGTCATCCCTGCTGCTTGTGCCCTTTTTTCTTCCACACTTTTCCTTTCCACATAACTTTCTATTCATGTGCTTTGATACAGCACTTTGAGAACATCCAACTTCTTTTGCAATTACCTTTTGACGCTTTCCCTCCTCATGGAGGGTGTCAGTGATGGTTTTCTGCACAACTGTCAGGTCAGCGGTTTTTCCCATGATTGTGATTCCTAGTGAACCAGACTGAGAGACCATTTAAAGGCTCAGGAACCCTTTGCAGGTGTTGTGGCTTGATTAGCTGATTAGAGTGGGACACTTTGAGCCTAGAATATTGAACCTGTTCACAATATTCTAATTTTCTGAGATTATGGATTTGGGGTTTTCATGAGCTGTAAGCCATAATCATCTCAATTATGACACATCACGGCTTGAACTATCTTGCTTTGCATGTAATGAGTCTATCTCATATATTAGGTTCACCTTTTAAGCTGAATTACTGAAATAAATGAAATTTTGTATGATTTTTTTTCAAGTTTCACCTGTAGATTGGACACAGGTTTATCAGGGACCAAGGGAATTAATCCAGGTTCTTCAGGCTAACCCACATATTCAGCTGTTCTGAATTTGTATTGTTAACATAGCTGCACACTTGCCAATCCTATTTTATGGATAAAAAGCAGTGGATATAAAAGACTAGTTCTTTCTTTTACAGATAATCCATGATGTACGTCCATAACAGAGCCTGGAATTTCCACTGTATAGTGGTCATATATTGAGACACCCACCAAACCGGCTGAATTTTATATGAATTTTTGGTAGCTGCCATTAAGTGATACCCATTGTCTGCAGTGGGTGGTGTGGTTTTTTTGCAAAGAACTGGAAGTTAAATGTTTTCCAGCAAAAAAAAAAAAAAAAGGCAAAACACACTCAGAGACCTGACAAAACCAACGACATCACGTCAACTTCTACTCCTTTTAGTTTCTGAAATAATTCCTTTTAAAACGAGTTCTCACCTACTCGTCATTTGAAGCCAGGCAAAACTTTTATTTCCAGACATACATGAAACTCACTGGCTTGGAGGGACGTCTTTATTAAAGCAGTCCACATGGAAAGATGCCAACTGTCTTTGCCTAAGGAAGAACCTTAAAATTGTGCCCATTTTCTGCTATACAAGATTTTCAAATAATGAGAAACTGCCAAGTTAGTGCATCAGTGGGAAAGGTAGGTGAGCCCACGGTATAGTAGTTATATTAGCAAGGCCTGGGCATCAGGCACACTTTTTCTCCTTTCCACGAAGTTGGACAGTCATGCAGTAACAGACCAATTCCACTGGCAATGTAATATTATTATCAAATTTATTTGCCACCCATCTCACATTTTGAGGTGATTCTGAGCAATCTATAAGGGGGAGTCGCATATTTCCTTCTTTATTCAATCTCACAAATTCCCCTCTCTGCCTTCAGGAACCAAGCAAGGTTGGGCATAGGCTCCTGTTGGACAGGATAACTTTTTGGGGTGTGGGAAGCAATTTTCACAGTGAGAGCATTCATTCCATCATCAAACAATGTTTGGGAACATTCAGTCCCCAAAAGGGCGGAGTCCAGCAGCAATGTACCAAGGAAGCCCCAACGCTCTGCAAGGGATGCCGCTGTTGGGCCATTTCATTTTGTGGCACCGGAAGGTGAGGTTTCAAAAGTTGCGGTGCTTCTTCACAGCAGATGCTGGAGGATGTGTTCCACAGCATGGGGAAAGCTCTCGCAGAGTAAGTAGGGGGGTGGGTGAATTTTGCCTTCATCGGCATCTCGGTATTTCCCTGCAATGATAAAACCAGACATAAATAAATTTACATTCTGTAATTAGGTCAGAATTAGCATACAACTTTGCCAGAGATCAATGCTTACATCGCAAATTTCTGCAGCCCTATTCGTGTCCACTGTTTTGCAATGTTCTCACTGGTGCATTCATTTATTTTATTTTATTTATTTGGTTTGTCAATTGCTTATAAGGTATAAGTACAAACATAGTTATGAATACATGAAATGGATATATATATAAGAAAAACAACAACAATAGGACAGGGACGGTAGGCACGATTGGTGTGCTTGTGCATGCTCCCTACATACCTCTTAGGAAAGGGGTGAGATTAATAGTAGACAGTCTAAGGTTAAAGTTTTTGGGGTTTGGGGAAAAAAAACACAGTCAGGTAGAGTATTCCAGACATTGACCACTCTGTTGCTGAAGTCCTATTTCCTGCAATCAAGTTTGGTGCGGTTAACCTTGAGTTTGTATCTATTATTTGCTCTTGTGTTGTTATGGTTGAAGCTGAAGTATTCATTGACAGGTAGGAAATTGCAATGTATGATTTTATATACTATACTTAAATCGGACCGAAGGCGACTTAGTTCTAGGTTTTCTAGGTCTAGAATTTCGAGTCTGGTGGCATAAAGTATTTTGCAAATGAGTAGAGGAGTGGAGAACTTTTTTTGTGAAATATTTCTGGACTTTCTCAACTGTGCTAATATCAGATACGTAATGTGGGTTCCAGACTGATGAGCTGTATTCAAGTATTGGTCTAGCAAATGTTTTGTATGCTCTAGTTAGTAGTCTAATATATAATTCAGCTTTGTTAAAAGTCATCCAGTGGGCATGGAAGGTTCTATCTGCTGACCAAAGCACTGAGGTCCCTTCCTGTTAAACAGTAGATGAAATGCATTCTTGTTACTTTTTTATGATCTGATTATTTCTCTGGAGATGACTCTTTGCAAAAAAAATCAAATCGGAAAATCATGATGTGAAGTAACACAGACAACGAGCCAACTATCTAGGGCAGGGGCGTCCAACTCACATAGTTGCGGCACTTTCACGTGACATATCGGAACTCCCCCCCTACTTTCACCATGCCAGGTGTGGGCCATTCCCCTGCTTTGGCTAAACCAGTGCGTGACGCATCTGGCCCACAGGCCGGGAGTTTGACAGCCCTGATCTAGATCAACTTTAAGATGAGTGGACTTCAACTCCCAGAATTCCCCAGCCAGCTGATCTAGATGCAACAGCCATTCAGCTACTACTTGAGTAGCCATGAGAGAGCCTCCTTGTTCTATAGCAGTGGTGGCTAA
The DNA here is from genome assembly GCA_015471245.1 of Laticauda colubrina. Taxonomy (NCBI): domain Eukaryota; kingdom Metazoa; phylum Chordata; class Lepidosauria; order Squamata; family Elapidae; genus Laticauda; species Laticauda colubrina. The sequence continues at coordinate 3,528,945 of BLBF01000010.1, forward strand.
CCTTTTTTTGGCTCCTGTGCCGATAATTGCTTGTGTGCTCGCTTGTGCACCAGGGGGCAATGCGTGCTGCCTCCTCATGCCCCCTTTCCTCCCCCCATAAGCCACGCAACCCACATTGCTCTCTTCTCCGTTCCTCCCTGTGTGTCCTAGGATGAAGAGGGGGTAGGTCTGGGTCTTCCTCTGAACTCCCTCTTCCTTGTTCTACCTCTCCCTTGCTCTGCCTAGCTGGACTTTGCACTTCCCCAGTTTCCTCCACAGCCAACGGAGCTACAATCCCACTCCCTGTCAGCTGTTCCTCCTCGGATTCAGACTCTGACAGGGACATGACATCTGACAATGAAAGGACTTAAGTAGAAAAAGACCCACTTGGGTACAGAAGAGGCCAACTGCAATGGAAATCTTTACATGAAAGATGGATGTTGATCCTTCTATTACAATTCCTGCATTGAGTCAGGAGGAACAGGTTGGTACAGATAATCGCTAAGATCCCTTTCAAGGGTGTCTCTGCAATTCACTTATGACTAGGTAAATCTTTAAGCACTTTCCTGCTTATCTCTTTTTCTTCCTAAGGGAAAATGTTCTAATTCCTTGATCATGGATTTTTTTTTTTATATCAGTCAAAACAGAAATAAACACCAGTCCAGTTTCCAGTGTAGTTCTTTTAGTGCTCAGACAGTACTACTTACCAGTCTTTACCAGTATTCCCAGCATGCCAGCATTCTGGGCACCTCCAATGTCATCCCTGCAGTCCTGCAAATGGAATGGAAATGCAAATAAATGTGCAAGTTGCAAATAGATTATCAAAGCACCTAAAAAAAAAAAGGGATGTATTTTTAATGAACTCTATTTTCATAACAATCCTTAACGCGTGATATTTTTTCCTATTTCACATTGAAGTGGTAAAATAATTGTGCAACAGCTTAAGAATTTGAACTCATTGCTATATTGGGGTCGAAATGAGACTCTTTAAATCTGTTAAATCTGATTGTATAATAGTTCGCAGAAGCTAAATGGTTACATTGATGCTTAAATTTATGTACTTTAACTAACTACATTACACATTCACTATTCTCAGTCATCTAGGTTATGGTTGCTCCAAAGGTGCTTTTTCAAAAGTCAACTGAACTTTTCTTTGTTTTTTTCTTGAAGATATTTCGCTTCTTATCCAAGAAGCTTCTGAAAGATTGAACTGAAGAAACTTCTTGGGGGAAAAGCAAAACATCTTCAAGAAAAAAACAAAGAAGTCCATTATTGTCAGGGGGGGATTTATTTTACCAATGGTTAGATAGAAAAGTAGGAAACTGAAGTATAATACAATAGCAATGATATGTATTGATTGATTATTTTGGAATGAATTACAATATGACTTAAAATTAGTCAGAATTGAGATTTGCTCTAAAGAATAATGCGGATTTGAAATTAAAGTCTCATGATAATGTAATAATAATATAATATGACATGGAAAGTTGATTAAGGTAATATGAGTGTAAATTTAAATCTAAGAGGAAAAGACTATAGATACTGTGCACAAGAAATATGTACGAAGCAACACACTATAAATTGAAAGGAGGTTTTATTTGTTGTTTTATGTTTATGTTTGTCTATGTTTTTTGCTAAAAACTAAAAAAAAAATTGGGGGGGAAAAATTAAGGATTTAAAACTCCCAGCAACCAGTTTGCTGCCCAGTTGCTGGGTGGGAATGGCCATGATGGGCGTGGCCTACCAGAACTTCCGGGAAGGCTGTTTTTCACCTTCCCCAGAGTCCGGAGGCTTCCCTAGGGCCTCTTGGGGGGTGAAAATGGCCTCCCCCAGGCCCTGGAGGCCCTCCGGAAGCCGGAAACAGGCCCATTTCCAGACTTCTGGTACTTCCGGAAGGCCCGCTTTCCCCTCTCCCAGAGCTTCCTTGTGGGCCCTGCACTTACCTGCATCCAAAATGGGCCACGTGGAGACTCCTGGGAGTGGCGGAAAGTGGACCTTCCGGAAATACCAGAAGTCTGGAAACGGGCTTGTTTCCGGCTTCCGGAGGGCCTCCAGGGGAGGGGCAGAGTGGGCAGGGCCAGCTGGTTGGTTCAAATACCAGTTTGGCGAACCAGATACAAATTTAACATCAGGTTCGCCTAAACCGGTAGAATCCCAGCCCTATTATTTGCCTTTTGAACAAGCACTTTTGGTACATTACACATTATCAGAGAAAAAGGAACAGCTTTTAAATGTTTGAAGAAGTCTGTACATACCGTATTTTGAATTGTTAACCACCCGGATCGTTTACTGAGGAAGGGCAGCTGTAAAAATCCAATACACATCTAAATAAGCAAACAAATAAGCAAGCAAGCAAGCTAGAAAGGATTCAGGGACTTACGTCACCAATCATGACAGCTTCCTCAGGTCCACAATTGGTCCCACGCAAAGCCTCCAGGAAAAATGTCTGCTCTGGCTTCCCCACCACCGTGGCCTTCTGGTCAGTGGCATACTCCAGGCCGGTCACAAAGGGTCCTGGGCCAAGGGCAAGGCCATCTTTCTTCTTGTAATACCTTGCTTTGTGAATAGCTATGAGGGGAGCCCCATCCAGCACCAACCTTGGAAGAGAAAGGAGATGAGAGCAGCAATGTAACCCAGGGAAGCCTAGAAGCATCAGGCACAGGGGTGGGCTGCTATGAGTTCTCCCCAGAGCTAATTTTATTGTCAGGATTCCAGCAATTGTCCTAATTAAATCATGATTCTCAAGACAAACTTCAAACAGCTTCAAAGGATTTATTAGAGGCAACATACTGGCACTGCCCTGTATGGAGCCAACTCTGGCATACGTAATTGACAGTCATCTTTGACCCTGTTTCCCCCCCTTTCCCCTGGGTGAGTCATCAATCAGATTCTCCAATTGAGCACATTCACGGGCTGGGTGTCATCATTCACATTCTCCAATTAAATATATTCATGGGCAAAAGCTCTGGTAGTTTAGTTACAATCTCTCAAAGATAAGACTTGGAATGTACTTTCGCTTTCCCCCCTTTTTTATGGCAACTACTAAAACAGGCATAGGAATGTTTTATGAGCTGACATTTATGGCTGGTTTATGGCTGGTTCGGTGAACTGGCATATCCCACCCCTGACTGGCCCCGCCCACTTCACCCCACCCATCCCAGGAGTCCCACATGGCCCATTTTGGATCCCAGGTAAGTGCAAGGCCTGCATGGAAGCTTGGGGAGGGCGAAAAACGGGCCTCCTGGAAGCTCTCTCCAGAGAGCCTTCAGAGCCTGGGGAGGCCATTTTTGCCCTCCGGGAGGCTCGACAAAAGCCTCCAGAGCCCAGGGAGGACAAAGATGCCTCCCCCCCCCCCCCCTGTGGTGCAGAAGGCCAACTTGGCCATGCCCACCCAGCAACCGGGCAGAGAAATGGTTGCTAACATTTTTGAAGCCCTCCCCTGATCAGGCCTATGGTTTAGTCTCCAGGCCTTTGATGCACTTAAAACACTTTCATACCACACCGAGCTCCATTTTCGTGGGCATACAGTTTACAATGGAGGAAGAAACAGCTAGGCAATTACGATTTCTAGATGTACTTGCCATCAGACAAGAGGATGGAAGCCTAGAGAGCCATGGTGTGCAGTGGTCAGAATGCAGTACTGCAGGGCTAACTCACTGCTCACTCCAGGAGTTCGATTCTGAGCGGCTCAAGGTTGACTCAGCCTTCCAACCTTCTGAAGTCGGTTCCAGAGGACCAGATTGTTGAGGGCCAGAGGCTGACTCTGTAAACTTAGAGAGGGCTGGAAAGCACTGTGAAGCGGCATATAAGTCTAAGTGCTATTGCGAAGGAAGGAAGGAAGGAAGGAAGGAAGGAAGGAAGGAAGGAAGGAA
>BLBF01000010.1:3538075-3554932 GCA_015471245.1 Laticauda colubrina
TCCTTCCTTCCTTCCTTCCTTCCTTCCTTCCTTCCTTCCTTCCTTCCGAATAGCACTTAGACTTATATACCGCTTCACAGTGCTTTACAGCCCTCTCTAAGTGGTTTAAAGAGTCAGCCTCTGGCCCCCAATAATGTGGCTCCTCATTTTACCAACTCAGGACGGAAGGCTGAGCCAACCTTGAGCCTGGTGAGATTCGAACTACCAAATTACAGGCAGCTGGAAGACAGCAGAATCAGCCTGCAGTACTGTACTCTAACCACTGCGCCACCGAGGCTCTTATTGTAACTTCGAACGGTCACTACACTGACACTATTGTAAGTTGAGGACTATCTGTACAATGGTACCTCGATAGTCAACGTTAATTGGTTCCAGAAGGCACAATGAGTACTAAAAACCATGCCTGCCAGGTAGCCTGTAACATGATCCTTCATTTTTTTTGCCGGGAAGGACTTTCTGTCTATCCTTTTTCCTATCAGAGACCTTCCCGGCATGGCCTGCCCTCCCTCTGCAGCTGCCCCTCTCTCCTTTTTTGCAGAGTGTCAAATACCAAAGATTCACGAGTGTTGGGGCAACGTTTTCACATCAAAATGCATCAAGGATCAAATCTGAAGAGTTTGGAAACAATTGAATACCAAGGTACTACATGGAGCCTCAGTGGTGCAGTGATTAGAGTGCAGTACTGCAAGCTACTTCAATTTGGCAGTTCGAATCCCACCAGGCTCAAGGTTGACTCAGCCTTCCATCCTTCCGAGGTGGATAAAATGAGGACCCAAATTGTTGGGGGCCAATTGTTGGGGGCTGACTCTGTAAACTGTTTAGAGAGGGCTGTAAGACCACTGTAAAGTGGTCTAAGTGCTATCGCTTTTGCTGTATCACAGTTGCATCAAGTTGAGATGAACACAAAAAGAGAATTTTACCAAATACTGTTTTCTATAGGAACTCGCTGCATCTTTTATAAGTTTTCCTGGCCAGTGCCTCCAGGTCAGGCTGGAAAGTTGTTATGGATCCTATTGGTTAAAGGATTACAACTAGCGGAATCCAGGAAGTGAGCCTTCTCTGCCGTGTCTCCCACCCTCTGGAATACTCTCTCTTGAGGTGAGTTGGGCCTCGACTCTCCTGGCCTTTCTAAAGAGTTTGAAGATCTGGCTAGGCTAACTCACATGGGGTTCCCTTAGCACAGTGATGGCGAACCTTTTTCTTGTGGTGTGCCAAAAGCACGCACGGACACTGGCACCCACAATGCAATCTGCCACCCTGCACATGCCTGTGCAACACCCCCACTGCAGCCCCTTACCTGCACTGTGCATGCACTTCCCTCCCAACTGATTTTGAGGCCTTTTTCATCCTCCCGGGAAGCCTCTGCAACCATGGGAAGCCGAAAAATGGGCCTTTCGGAAATACCAGAAGTGCCTGTTTTCAGACTTTGGAGGGCTTCTGCAGCCTTTGGAGGCCGAATAAGGGGCCTGTTTCGACACTTCTGGTATTTCCAGAAGGCCCGTTTTTCGGCCTCCTGAGGCTGCAGAGCTTCCCTCGAGTTTTTGGGAGGGCGAAAACGGCCTCAAACAGGCCAAAAATCAGCTGTGAGTCGTGCACATGTGCAGTGCAGGTATGTTTGGCTGGGGCTCACGTGCTTGCACAAATTAGTCCACGTACCACCCATGGCATGCATGCCATAGGTTCGCCATCAGGGCCCGAGCAGCATTCAACCCTGGAGGTGGTTGATGCCTTAATAGCTCTCCCGTTGCTTTTTAACTTTTATTTTATGCTGTTTTTTTAACCTGGCTCTTTTACCGATGTGTTTTATTTTTATATGGTTTTTAGATTTTTAGGTTTTAATTGCACACTGCCCAGAACTCTCACTCAGTGAGAGAGGTAATATCTAAATTGACCAATAAATAAATAAACCTGTGGGAAACCCCCCCTCCCGAAGAATGAAATATTTTGGGAGATATTGAAAAGGCAGGATTGAACATTTCCCCTAAAGGAAAAATGAAAAAAAAAAAAAAAATTAAGGGAAGCAAAAACCAGCCCCAGTTTCCCTACCCCAAGCAGAAACTGAGGCCAGCTTTTAGAAATGCAGATTTGGTAATCCATTCAGAAAGATTGGGTCAAGATACAAACTCAGATAAGCAACAAACAAAAGCTTGACAAAATTAGCTCAGACACCTAAGATTTGCATTTCCCCTTTTGCCTATAGAGCCAGCCATGACCCCTAAATGACCCCATAGGAATCCAGAAGGTATAAAAATCCATTCACTCAAAACTCTATTTTGTCAGCTGTCCCAGAACCATATCCCAGGTGGTTCTGTTCATCAATAAATGGACCTTCATTCCAACCAGCCTCCATTTTATTTCTAGTGCCTTTCTCCCGGCTTAGAGTTGAACCAGGTGGATTTTTCCTTCCAACAAGAGCAATTAATCACTAAAGAAACAGGAGTTTCTTTTGTTGCAAGAGGACAATTTTGCATTTTAAGATGCAACTATACAAACAAGGGGCAGGGGAGGAAGTGATACCCCTGCTTGCAAATGCATCTTCTCAGCTAAGAAATGGGATTGGTAAAACTGCCACTTTCCTGCCCATCCTTTGATGGAACTTGGAAGAAATAACTTGCTTTTTAAGAGCTTCCTGGGCTCCTGGCACAGCTGAGTCTTCTATATGAAGCGTACCACTGAGATCCACCAAGACCGCTTTTATTGCACGCCGAGCTGCCATCCTTCAAGCCAAGGGGAAGATGGAGGTGGTAGAAAGGAGGGGGAAAAAAAGCATAAATGGTTAGGTAACAACAGATGGTTAAAATAAGCAGGAAACCTCTCCCCCACATCTCCCTGCTAAATAGCTGTGGAGATTCTGAGTCATCCAGGTCATGGTTGTCCTGGAAAAAAGCATCTTTTGGAGGCATCTTCCTGCTAAGTAGATGAGCCCGCTCAGAAGAAGAGTGTGTGTGTGGGGGGGGGGGGGGGGAACGAAACATATAAAAAAAAATCAATAATTGATCCATCAGAAACTTCTCCAATCCCCCAAAATAAAAATTCATTTTCTTTTAAACAGAAAAAAGTTAACACAGAAAACAAAATCTGGAAATGGACACCAAGTCCAGCTTCAGTTTCAGAGGAGAATTGCCTAGCTGAACTCACCTATTTTATGAATTCTCTTGCTACAGGAGAAACAAGCCCAGTGCGCAATTCCACAGCAATGAAGAGGCCACTCTTTATTGGGAGGTGCATGGGCTTCAATTCCCAGAATCCACACCTCTTAAAATCCACACCTCGGAGGTTGAGAAACGAGACTGTAAGGAAGAAGCAGGATGTTCCTTTTTGCTGTGTGCAGCTCCAAGGAAGGAGGGATGCAGCTGTTGGCATGCAAAGCCAGAACCGGGGACTCAGACAGAGACGATGGTGGGGAGTGGGAGGAGGCATTAAAATCTACCCCATTCAAGCAATTGATGCAGCAGGCACCAGGCCTGCTCCCAAAGAAGTTCGGAAGGAGCTATGGCAAGGTCGGAGATGCATGCAAAGGCACAACATGCACCCTCCCCACCGTTGCATTCTTTGGTCTTAACTCTTTTACCAACTTCATCATGACCCCCATTCAGCCTTACTACGCACACCTGCCCTATGAAGGAGGAAAGCAGCCCCAATTCCTTGCCTTTGTCACAAAGGGAAGGAAAATCGCCCGCTGCCCTCCTTCCTTCCGTACCTCGACACCCCAAAGAGTCTCTTTGCTGCTGAGAAATGCTCTGCGGACTGAGCCCTTGGTGAGACCCTAAGGAAGGAGACAGGAGGCAACACTAACACCCCCCCCCCTTTCACACCATTGGTACCGTCCCCACGATGGGGAACGTCCCGGATTGGACTGTACTATTACGATATGCAGGAGGGACGAGCCAGTCTCCTCTCGCTCTGGCTCTGATCCGTCACTGGGATTTGGCGGAAGGTCCTGTCGCTTAAGGACCTTTGGAGTCGTCTAAAAAAATGGCCTGTATGAGCCTTCGTTTCTTTTTCTTTTTCTCTTCAGCAATCGAGATATATTTTTTCCTAAATAGCACAAACAAACGTGTCCATTAATGGAGATGATCACGCTTACTTTGTCCCCTGCTCGACGCTAACATTTTTGAACAGGCGGTTAGATAAATACCTATTTCACATCAATTTCATTGATGCTGTATACAGATCATGATCTATTTTCTACTACAGTAAAAAAAAAAAATACATTCCTGTTGAATTTCTACCTGTCTATGGGACCCTAGATCCTAAAGGAGATGGTATACAGGAATCTCTGTTATAAACCAGGGAATAGCAGCAGATGCTGCTCCACTTTACAAGGTTTTACCCCCCCCCCCAATCTCCAGAAATTCATTGTATTTCTCTTAAGAGAACAACTATTTATTTATTTTATTTATTTTTGTCAATTGTGAGCAGAACCGAAGTCATGTTGGATGGCCCATTGAATTAAATAAGGAAGTGTGTCTCAAACTCAGTACCTCTGCTAAATAAGAAAGTGTTCCAGTTTGTGCACAAGAGAAAAAAAAACCAAGATGAGGCTAGAACAATGGGGAATTGTAATGAAGTGCTGAGGGTGTCAGAAACCATGTAACTGCTTTTGCTAGATAGGGAGCCAGCATAAACCTTCCAAATATATGTGTCAATTTGAAAACAGAAAGAATGTGAGCCAAGCCCTCGTACGAGGGGGGCGGACAGTTAGGGTATAAAAATGCTGCCTGAATTTTGCTCTGGGTTCCTTCAATGCCTGAGGGGACCCGTCTCTGCAGACACGTGAATAAAACCTTGTTTTCCTTGGATCAACGAATCTTTTGGTGGTTTTTTATCTGCTTCCACCTCACACAGTTGTATACAAGATAATAGGTACAAGTAAAAACATAGTTATCAATACATGGATACATACAAGAAAAATAAAAAGAAATAAAAGAAACAATAGGACAGGGACGGTAGGCACGTTGGTGCGCTGATGCATGCCCCCTACAGACCTCTTAGGAAAGGGGTGAGGTCAATAGTAGACAGTCTAAGGTTAAAGTTTTTGGGGTTTGGGGAAGAAACCAGTCAGGTGGAGTATTCCAGACATTGACCACTCTGTTGCTGAAGTCGTATTTCCTGCAGTCAAGTTTGGTGCGGTTAACCTTGAGTTTGTATTTATTGTTTGCTCTTGTATTGTTATGGCTGAAGCTGAAGTATTCATTGACAGGTAGGACATTGCAATGTATGATTGTATATACTATACTTGGATTGGACTAAAGACTAAACTAAAGACACTCTTGTTCACACAGCTGCTTTTGAGTTTGCTGTGGTTATATTTTATTTTTTTCTTTTTATTGCAATGGCAGGAAGACTTTCCTTTTTCTTGTAAGCTGCTCTGGGCTCCTTGGGGAGAAAGAGCAATACAGAAACAGTAATTATGATAACCAGATCAACATCCAAGTGCTGCTAAGCTACTGAAGAAAGTTAGCACCTACTGATCTTGGGTGAATGAAATGGTTTAGGAAATATTAAAAAGGCAGAATATTATATTTCCCTGGATGAGAAAAGGAGAAAGTTTTTTTTAAAGACAAAAAGCAGCTCCCTGCCCCCCCCCCCCCCCATATTTGGTGCCCATTAAGACTGGGCCAGCCTATCTGCAAGACAAAAGACCTTCAGTTCCAGGGTGATGGGTTTAAGACATGGCCCTCCAGGATATAATAGGATTATCTATCAGCAAAGCTCACCACATGTCACAACCAAGCCCATTACATCAGGTTCAACCAAACTTGATTCAGACAAACATGACCCCACATGAGAATCTTACTGCAACCAATTGAATAATTTGTTGCCACAGGAACAGGAAGCTCAAGTTCAAAGCCCAAGAGAGGGTATAAATAACATTCACTCTCCACTCCATGTGGTCAGCTACCCAGGACTTCAAACCCATGTGGTCCTGTCCACCATTAAACCATCCTTCCAAGCAGCCTCCTTGTTTCCAATGTCTTTCTTTCCCCCTTGGAACTGAACCCAGATGAACATTTCTTCCAACCCCACGATTCCCTGTGGTCAGTCTGGGAATAATGGCAGAAAGAAAAACAGCCTATTGTGGTCAAGGCAGACTCCCAGTTTTGACGTGTGATTAAGGCACAGATAGACAAAGCATAGCCAATTTTCAGGGTAGCTTTTTAAAATAAAATTTGCATTGCTTTTAAAAAAATAGTAACAAAAGAAGCAAAAACAAAACATATATACATTATTAAAAATTCATATTTAAAAATAAATGAAACCATTTGAAAGAATAAGATGCAGTATGTTATTAGATTAAGCCCATGTCACACTGTACCAACGGATGCAGAGGATGTAAAATGGAGATAAACGCTTGCCATCCGTTGGAAAACGCGATGCATCCGTTGCGTACTCACTGCGTCCGTGATTCATACTCTCTATCCGTCCAGCATCCATCTACTGTGATTTCATCCGCTCAAAGTTTTGAGCTGCACAAAACTTTTTCAGCGGATGAAGTATCCAACGCGTCCGTTATACATCCACTATGCATACGGGGAACATCCGTTATACGTCCGTTGTCATCCGTTACGCATCCGCTATATCTGCTAGGTCTCCACTGCGCATCCGCGCAACTCAAATCTGCTCCAGCGGAAAACGGACACAGGGAGGAAGTGAAACGGACGCGGAACGGACACACAGCATTAGTAGCACGGACGTAGAAAGGATGAAAGTTCTTCTTGGCTTCTAAGTGCTCACTAAGGAATTTTCTAAATGACTATCAGAGCATTAGTATTTCCTATATTATTATTATTAACATGTTCTCATGCTAAGGAGTTCTACTCCCCTTCCCCAACTGGAAAGAAATCTCTTCCAAATGCAAAACACAAGGAGTTTGTTTCAGTTTAGAAAGCAGCTTTAGTACAGAACAGTTGAGCTAAGCCATGGCCAGGCTGCTTGCTGTCTCCTTCTTGCTCACATAGCAAATACTGTTTCAGTTTCCATGTTTCAGTTTCCAAACAACTCTCTCACACACTGACAGGACACTAGCCAGATGAATACCAATGGATGCTGGTAGGCAGAGGCAGAATTCCCCCCCTCTTATTTTCTTCCCCAAAAACTAAGCCCGACTGCACAGTTTCGTAGTGAAGCACGGGTATAGAGCTAGTATATATATAAACCAACACTAAATCTTTTTTTTTTTTTTTGGGGGGGGGGAATCCTCAGTGACTGAATGTTCAGCCCTAAGCTTAAAGGAATGAAAGAATAGCACCTTTAGACTACTGCCACAATACGTAGAGGGGGAAAAAAAACTGGTTCAATTTAATCATTGGATTTAATGAAACGGAGTACATATTAAGCAATACAATATAAATATAAATGGCATCTTTATTGAGACATATATGGGGCTTCTTCATCAGTTCCCTCAGATTGGATCCCACGTGCAAATCCGTCGGCAGTCTGTTTGCTTTAGGTGCTATCCAGATTTCCTGAAGACAATTTCAACCAAATAATAACAACAGCACAATTGTCACTGCATTCACTCCAATTAATGGCACTGGGAAAAAATAGAAAGGAAGAAAAGCATCATTTCAAACAACAACCTACTGTGTTGAACTCAAAAGAATAGCTAAGGGGAGAAAAACATAATTTCTTTTTCCACTCCTTTGTGGTTTTGATAATTTTTCAGAACAAAACCTAAATAGGACAAGAATAATACTTTAATGAAACTGTCCACGACAAAGTTCACTTCACAAAAAATATTTCTAAATTGCTTTTGACCCTGTGCTGCTGCAACCGTTGTGAATACGTGCCAAGTGCCTGGATTTTGATCATCTCACTGTGGGGAAGTTGCAACAGTCCTAAATATGAAGACTGGTTCTAAGTAATTTTTTTTCAGTGCTGTTTTAACTTTGAACAGTTGCTAAATGGATGGTTGCTAAGTTGAGGATGGCCTTTATGGCTTGTCTTCTAAGGATAAGTTATCTGTATCCGTGTGTCACACAACAAATTATGGTGTCTCAGAGTCGGCTAGCTGTCAGGATTCCAGCAGTTACCCCCACTTAAACCGTGAGTCTTGAGCCAAACTTCAAAAACTTCAAAAGGATTTATTTATTGGGAGTTAAACTGTCCAGCAGTGCCTGGGTGTAGAAGACTCTGAGACACATCATTCATTGTCACCCTGGTTTCCCCCATCCCCTGGGTATATCATAATTCCTATTCTCCAATGGGACACATCCATAGCCAAGAGTCATCAATCATGATCTTCAGTTAGAATTTTACGCAGCAGAAACTTCGGCCACCTAGTTACTATCTTTGAAAACATTTATGGAATGCAGTTTCGGTTTGTAAGCTGCTGCACTGCTCCCCCCTCCTTTTCTGTTGGCAATTCTAAAAAGACCATAGAAATATTTTATGAGTGTTTATATTCTTTCTTGCTTTTTAAAGCAATACCCAGCTTAATGGGAGCTAAATCATGTAAACAACAACAAAAACTAAAAGTACCATGCACATGTTTCAAGGTTGAAGAATAGTTTTTCTATTTTGAAAAGTTTAGCGCCCAGCTAAATGTCTATGGAGATTCTCAGTCACCCAAGTCATGGTTGTCCCAAAAATGCTTCTTCAAGAGACAACTGGATTTCCCACCCACTCATTACAGGAGTTTCCTTTCTCATCCAAGAAGCTTCTTCAGTTCAGAACTAAGCTTCTTGGTTGAGAAAGGAAATGTCTTGAAGAAAAAACAAAGAAAGTCCAGTTGCCTCTTGAAGAAGCACCTTTGGCTTCATAGCACCATTCTACTATTATTGAGGTATATAATATTACACTCTGCATTATGATGTACATATATTAAAAGTAAGTCGTACTTTTTGAGTAGCAACTGAAAGCTGACTAAATACAACATTCTTATATTCACTTTGTGCGAGAATAAATAACTCATTAAAATAGATTTGGCCATGAAGGATGATGTAATAGTTAGAGAATCTTTTCCTCTTTAGAAAAGGGAGAGCTCTTAGACTAAAATTTAGAGATCTGGAAACAGAGAAGCAATGATGCTCCACTAAATTTCTTCTAAAAAGCATACAGACCTTATGAATAATAACATCTTTTGCTAATGATCTGCTTAGTTCTTAGGAATGGAACAGGTCATTAGAAGATTAGATGAATTTGTGCAATCAAATATGCCATTAATGTACAGCAGTTTGAAATTAGCCTGGTAAATGTTAACATTTAGTTAATACCAAGTTGTTTGGGGAAAAGCCAGTTTGGTGTCACTGTTAAAAACACTGGGCTCGAATTAGGAAGACTGTGAGTTCTAGTCCTGCCTTAGGGGGTGAAGCTGGCTGACTGATCTTGGGGCCAACCCTCCTCTCTCAGCCCAGGAAGAAAGCAAAAGCAAACAATTTTAAAAAAAGAAAAATACTACTATGAAAATTGCATGGATTTGTCCTAGCCTTTCCAAAGAGCCAAGACTGATTCAAAGAAGCAAAAAGTTGTAACTAGTCCTCGACATACAACCACCATTGAACCCCACATTTCTGTTGCTAAGTGTTTAAATGAATTTTGCCCAGTTGTTAAGTGAATCTGTCTTCCCAATTGATTTGTGCTTGGTCAAAAAGTTGCCAAAGGTGACCACATGACCCCAGGACACTTCGACTGTCATAAATATGAACTGGTGGCCAAGCATCCCAGTTTTGATCACGTGATCCTAGGGATGCTGGAAGGAATTTCTCAGTGCTGTTGCAACTTCGAATGGTCACTGAACGAATGGCTGTGACTATCTGTACTTCCGTCCTCCCACCGCAGCACCTGTGATGACCTGGGATGTGACACAAAAATAACAAAGTCACAAAAGTAGAATAAATTCCCTTTAATGCCCCCAACTTGGCCCCCGTGTCCAAATATCCTCAGCTGGATATCAAACTCTTCCAAAAACAGTCTACAAAGGGAAGAAATGCAGTCTGAACCCAAAGTAAAGATAATTAGAAATTAAAAAAACAACACTGAAGTAATAAATACGACAGGCTAGGATGATAAATTGCAGACTTCCACAGGATAACGCAGCATCCACAGTTGGGAGGACTCCAAAACCCAGATAAGCCTTGACAAAGATAATGCATGCTTGGCTTCCAGCAAAGAGCTATTTAAAATGCCCCACTTATATCCTGTTCTCCCAGCTGCAACTAATGAAAGGGATCAGGGCCTTTTCCTCCCCCGTAAGACATGTGGCTCCCTTCTCCATTCCTCCCTGCGTGCCCTAGGATGAAGAGGGGATGGCCCTGGGTCTTCCTCTGAATGCCCAGCCGGACTGTGCCCTTCCCGTTTCTTACACAGCCACCGGAGCCACATTCCCACTCCTTGTCAGCTGCTCAACCTCCTCCTCAGAATCAGACTCCAACAAGGGCGTGACAGCACCATTGAGAGTGTCCTGACATACAGCATTCTTGCATGGTATGGGAGCAGCTTTGTAGCGGGCAAAAAAGCTCTACACAGAATCACTAAAACTGCCCAGAATATAATCAGACTCCAGCTACCAGCCCTGGACATCTTCGCATCTTTCTGTTTGAGGAAGTTGCACAACATTCTCAGAGACTCTTCCCATCCTGCTTACAATCTTTGTGAACTGTTGTCTTCTGGCAGAAGATATAGAACAATTAAAACTCAGATTACATGTTTTCTGAACAGGTTTTTTTAATCCAAGAGCTATAACTGCACTTAACAATGAACATAAGGACCACCAGCAGTGAGCTGTTGGACAGTATTACCTGGTGTGTGGATGCTTGTGTGTGTTTTAGGGGGTGGGGAATTTTGGCCGGTGAGGAGGTGTTTGAGGATTTTCAAATGTGTGTGCGTGTTGGGTCTGGTCTCTGGATGTTATATGAATTTCGTTGTATGTGTATATTGTGTATATATGTACAATGACAATAAAGAATTCAATTAATCTCCAACTGTTTTATACAAATAGTATTATGTCAATCTTACCTCTCATAACTGTCCGTACAGATCGGATTAGATTCATTAACTGCCCTTTAATTCCAGGCTCTTCCCCAAATCCTCCGATACCCTGATCGGTTCCCCAGCCAACTGCATGGAAAAGTTTTATTTTTGGTTAAAGCGAACATAAGATAAGTAATCAGTGATACATATGAATAATTTCTCTTAGAAACAAAGGCCTGTTTCAAATTCAAACCTAAAGAATAAGAGAAATTCCTAATTCTTTTTTTAAACATTAAGGGAATGAACAAAATGAATAGAAATAAGCACATAAAATGAACCAGAACATTCATAATGACCAAAGAGCAGAATTTCCAGGAATCAGAAAAGCAGCAGAAAATTAGTTCTTCATGAAAAACTGATCAGAGAAAATTAAAATACCAGATGATCCCATCATTATTGAGAAGCACCACTGTTTAAATCTGATAAATATCAGAAAGTTCTTAAATCATGAACGTAGTAGTAGTGATTGCTAGAATATATCTGACATTACTTCAGAATTTTGGTATTCTAAAGAATGAAAGTTTATAGAGCTTAAAATTCTATACCAAAACACTATTTATTTAATAATACTTCATTCCCACAGCACTATCTCTTTTCAAATCATTTCTCATCTTCTCAGGTTTCCTACTATCTTCTCCTATCAACTGTTATTTGTAACTTCATGATTAATGGCTGTAACTAGGATTATGACCTATGACGATCTATTACTTTCTGTCTATATGTACACTATGAGCTTATGCATTGGAGACAAATTCCTTGTGTGATCGAAGTTGGTCAATAAAGAATCCAATTCAATCCAATCCTTTATTCTATTCTGTTCTGCATTCTATTCTGTTTCTGTTCTATTATATTCCTCTTCTACTCTGTTCTGTTCTATTCTTCTATTCTCTTCTACATTGTTCCCTGTCCCATTCCATCCTCTGTTCCATTCCTATTCTATCCTATTCTTATTTTAGTATTCCTTCAGTAACAAAGGTGGAAAGACCAATAAAGATTTCTTTTCATGGTTTGGAGCTCTTGAGAAGCCTCTGGACTTAAGTCACAGTCATCACCAGCACTCAATATTATCACATGGAGTCCAGTTCTATCACATTTCCACAGCATCTGAGAAAATGGATGGGAGCTGAGCTTGACTACCAACTTAAAAGATTCAGGTAGCATTTGACCGCATTTGCTAAGTGAGACATTTGTCCAAGTGGGTTTTGTCCCATTTCACCACCTTTTTTTGCCACATTTGTTAGGTAAATTACTACAGCTGTTAAGCTGGCAACATAGCTGCTCAGTGAACCTGGCTGCTCTATTTATTTTGCTTGTCAGAAGGTGGCAAAAGGTAGTTCACATGGCCCCAAGATACAGAAACCATCATAAATATGAGTCAAGTGCCTGAATTTTGATCACAGAGCCATGGGGATGCTGCCACCATCATAAGCGTGAAAAACAGTTGTAAGTCACTCTTTTCAGTGCTGTTGTAACTTTGAATGGTCACTAAATTAACTGTTGTTAATTCGAGGACGATGTGTTTGTGGGAACTAGCAATATAAGTATGCCATGACTTACACATCCTTTATGTAGTTACAGCGGGAAAAAAGTTATTTACAACTGGTTCTCACACAGTCATTACAGAACCCCAGTCACGGGGTCAAAATTTGGTTGCTTGGCTACCTGAAAGTTCAGAAATCGCAAGTGTAGTAGTTAGAGACAGTTAGCAAAAAGTTCAGCAGTTTGCACAACATTTGGTTTGCACAACCTTGTAGCTCGCACCAACAGAAGGGAATATTTGCAGCTCAGGGTGAAACTGTGGACTCCTTGGTTGTTTTCTGGTAATTGTTTTGTTATCCTATTAGGAATCATCTTAAGTGCTAAGAATTCTTACTTAATACAGGCAATCCTCAATTTATTGAGCCCAGCATTTCTGCTGTTAAGTGAGACAGTTGAGTGAATTTTGCCCCATTTTATGACCTTTCTTGACATAGTTAAGTGAATCACTGTAGTTAGAATAGAACTTTATTATTTAATTTGTCTTGGTGCATATGCTCTTAGTATACATAAAAAGAAAAGATACGTTTGTCAAGAGTCAAGAATCATCAGGTACAACACTTAATGACAGTCAGGGGGTACAATAAGCAATCCAATCATACTAGGAAAGTCAATATAAATTGTAAGGATACAAGCGACAAAAGTTACAGTCATACAGTCACAAGTGGGAGGAGAGGGATGATAAGGATCACATGACCCTGGAATGCTGCAACCATCATAAATACGACTCAATTGCAAAAAGTCTGGATTTTGATCATGTGGCCAATGGAGATGCTGCAACAGTTTTAAGTCTGGAAAATGCTCTTAGGTCACTTTTTTTGATATGGCCGTTAACTTTGAATGGTAATTAAACTGTTTCAGAGTCATAGAGTACCATAATAACTGATAAATATATAAAAATATGTTAGTTTGACAATGTGAGAATTTATGTAAACCGTGAGCAATGTCCATGAAAGGATAGCACAAAAAGATTTGTAACTAACTGACATACTGTAAGTATATGAAATGGAAGATTGTTTTATTGTTTTGTTTATGTTTTGTTTGCATATGTTTGTCTTAAAAATAAAAACTTTTATTTAAAAAAAAGAGTCGTGGAGGACCTGTAAAAGCTACCACTAAAAAACGCAAAGCTGAAGATTTACGATTAATTTTTTTATTGTGTCCCACCTACAGTCACCTTTTTCTGAAAATGTGCAGCTATATAAACAGAAGAAAAATAAATTTAAGCTTGAGCAGGGGGCTGGACTAGAAGACCTCCAAGGTCCCTTCCAGCTCCATTCTGACTGATTGAATTAATGAATAAATCAGTCTTGCAGCACCCTAATACATAGTTGTGTAATTATGGGAAGGTGTCACTGACAAATTCTATATTTGATGCTCTCTAAACTTGGTTGTTTGCTTGCAGACATTTCATTACCAACATTCAACCCATGGAACAGAAGTTGCCTTCAGAAGTTGTGGGAGCTTCATCACCAGAAGCTTTCAAGAAGAGATTGGACTGCCATCTGTCAGAAATGGTGTAGGGTCTGCCTGGGCAAGGGGTTGGACTAGATGAACTCCAAGGTCCCTTCCAACTCTGTTAATCTGTATCTGCATCAATCAAGGAGAATATTTATCGCTCAGGGTTGACATGAGGGGTCCTTGGTGCTTTCTGAGCTTTCTTGCAGACGTTTCATGATCTCAACTCGGTAACATCTTCAGTAGATACCCCCCTCCATTCCAACCCTGGAGCTATAACTATTCTCCAACCCAGGTAGCCTTCTACTTACCAGATTTCATTCAGTGACCGTTCAAAATTACAACGGCCCTGAGAAAATAATAATAATCCCATGGAGTGCCAGCTTGACGTGGCGGGGGGCTTAACTGTTCCAATGAAGCTAAGAGTGTGCTGGCGGTAGTGCAAACTACCAGCAGGTTCAACCATGCCAGAGAGATCTCGGCCGAGGAGCAGAACTGAGAGCACTCAACAATCCATGCAAATTCATGAATCATGGTGAAACACAACCAAATGAAGCCTAGGTTAATCCCTTGCTGGGATCTGCTTGTATAATCTGTTGATACATCATGCAGTCCTACTCTGTTTCTCCAACAAGACGGCCTCCCCCAATAGGGAGTCCCAGCATGTTTTATAGGCATGAAATGAAATTAAGCCCCTCCCCCCAAATTAAGGCCTATATTAAAACATGCACAATGGGGGGGAATGGGGGGGGGGGCTTGCCGTTAGGAAGTACTTTTGTTGCACACCCGGATATGGTGCGGCCTGCGTTGACTCCAATACAAAGTACTCCACTAATGCCGAGGTCAACATCCAAGGCGTTGCCGCTCGCCCGCCCAAAGATGCAAGGTCATTAAGTCACCCCCAAAAAGAATTAAGTTACCACCGAAAAGATGACCTAGCCATTTTTTCGGGGCTCAAAAAAAAATAAGATCCGGCCTTATTATATGAGAAACACGGTATATGCTTAGAAAGTGTTCGACTAGTGGTTTGTGATACGAAACCCAGCATCATTATCTCGTGTACTGTTGTTTTTTGTGAATAATGATGATGATGATGATGAAACAGTTGACCATTTAATCAGTAAGTGCAGCAAAATTTTACAAACTGACCACCTAGAACACCATAACCAAGTTGCTAAAAATCATTCACTTGGAACTGTGCCCAAAATCTGGATTTGAGTATAGCAACAACTACCGAGAACATCAGATTGAGAAGGTTCTGGAGAATGAAAAAGTCAAGATCTTGTGGGATTTCAGAATTCAGACGGACAGGCACTTGGCCCACAACACACCTAAACATAACAATAGTTGAAAAGAAAAAGGGTTGGTTCATTGACATCGCAATACCTGGTGATGCACGAATCGAAGACAAGCAGCAAGAAAAAAATAATAATCACAAAGTATTGGGACTTACAAACTGAAGTTGAGAGACTTTGGAAAAGAAATTGTGCGTTATCCCAATTGTAATTGGAGCCCTTGGAGCAATACCTAAAGGGCTGGCCTGTCTATTTGGTAATTCTGAATTTATCAGATGTCAATACCCTGATTCTACAAAAAAATCACCCTATTTGGAACTGATTATATCCTCTGATGCTACTTTTAACAGTTCCTAGGCCCTTGTGATTGAGCTACCAACCAGCCCCAAAGGCTGTGAATCTCACTGAAGATTTAATAACAATAATAACAGTGACTGATGACCGTTTTTCACACTTTGGCAGCATCCCCAGTCACATCATCCAAATTCAGGACCCTTGGCCGTTGACTCATATTTACGACGGTCGCAGCTCACGGAATCCCCTTTTTGCGACCTTCCTGACTGGCCCAGTCAATGGGGGAGCCAGACTTCACTTTACCAACTGTGTTGACGGACGACACAACTGCCACGATTCACTTAACTGCCGTGTCAAGAAAGGTCGCAAAATGGGACGAGGCACAGGTCTCACTTCGTCACATAAACTTGAGGGGGGGCCCCCCTACGCGCTCCATCGTGGTCGTAACTCGAGGACTACCTGCATTTCCCCCATCAGCCCGCCCCGCCCGGGACCCAGAGATGGGGAAACCCCCCCCCTCCCCCTCCCAGGGGGGTTTGCGACTGACTCACTCCTGCGAAGGAAGCGCTCCTCGTGCAGCACCGCGATGGCGTTGACGAAGAGCAGCGCGGCCTGCAGCAGCGAGTACAGCGTGAACGCCATTCCGGCAGCGCCAGCGCCGCCGCCGTCACCGGCTGAGCCTCTGCGCACGCGCGGGGCGCGTCCGGAACGTGGCGGGGGCGGGGCGGGGCGGATGGAACGTCACTGAGGAGGGGGCGGCCCGTGGGAGCCACGCCCCCACTTCCCATGCGCGCCAGAGAGAGGAGAGAAATTGAGAGGGCGGGGCCGTCTCCCCTCCAGCCTCCCTCCCTTCTCCAATCTGGCGCCCTCGGGCGACGGTGGACGAGAATAGCAATAGCGCGCTTTCATATCGCTTCACGGTGTTTTACAGCTCCCTCGAAGCGCTTTGCAGAGTCAGCTTATTGTTTCCCCCAACAACCAGGGTCCTCGTTTCTGACGCTTCTCACCCCTCAGGAGAACGTTAGGATGAGTGGAAGCTCGACTTCTACCTCATAAAACGGGCGAAAAGGTTCGTGGGGTCCTTTGTCCGAGAATCTTTCCTCTTCAAGGCTGGGGGAAACTTTATATTTAGACGTTTATCCTGCCTTTTGAAAGTTGGGAATGTTTAACTTTGAGGTAAAAATACCCAAAAATTTCGGTGCCCTGCCCTGCAATATTTTGGGTGGCCGCCAGGGGGCAGCAGCGCTGGTTTTCTCTCTCTCTCTCTCTCTCTCTCTCTCTCTCTCTCTCTCTCTCTCTC
>BLBF01000010.1:3564317-3590357 GCA_015471245.1 Laticauda colubrina
ATCTATCTATCTATCTATCTATCTATCTATCTATCTATCTATCTATCATTTCTCTCCTCTATCTATCCATCTATCATCTCTCTTTCCCTCTCTTTCATCTATCACCATTTCTCCACCAGTGACTTACCGTATCTCCATAAGATCATCCATCCATGATAATGGAAATGATAAATCGCCTGTTTTATTACCATTTTCTTAGCAGAATGATCCTTGGATGTTCCTGAATGACACCCTAAGTCCCTAATGTGAAAATGAACTATTTTTCTATCTGCACACAGAAACCCACCTTTATCCATCTATTCATCTATTGCATTATATTTACTTATTGGGGGGAAATAATGCATGCAGCAACAACAATCCCGTAAACCATTGCAGTGAATATTTTCAGAGGCTGATTCCTTTTTGAGCCCTCCTTAAAGCCACAGGATTTAAAGGCCTTTCTTTCCCGTAAATCCATCCTGAAGCACTTTGGTTTGACATTAGAGTGTTAATATAATGCCTTCCTTATGGCATTTATGCCATGACCCCAGCTGCCCCTTATTCCAGATTATAAATGAGGTGTGGAATTATGGAGGTTGTATCTCGCTAACACACCTTTAATAAATATGTTAATCAACCATCTGTGACAACATCTTCCTTGGTGTTGGACAGTCAATGCTCTTGTGTTATGTATGGGACCCTTTGAATTCTGTTCTCTTTGAAGCGACATCTTTAAGTCAGAAGGGATTCATGGGAGAGAAGAGAGAATCCATTAGCCACGAGTTGCTTGTACAAAGAAGCAGGAACTTGGATGGAAAAGCAGGAAGAAGATTCCCCTGGGCATTGAATGAGAAAGGTATATTTGAAATTACTTAAGATTCCAGAAACCACCCTAGTGATATCCCAGGATGGATAATAGAGTAACAGAATAACAGAGCTGGAAGGAATCTTGGAGATCTTCTAGTCCAAGAAGTTCTAATTTTCTGACAAATGGTTGTCCAATTTCTTCTTTGAAACCTGCAGTGTTGAAGAGCCCACGACTTCTGGAGGCAAGTTGTTCCACTGGTTAATTGCTTTCACTGTCATGAACTTTCTCCTTAGTTCTAGGTTGCTTCTCTCCTTGATGAGTTTTCACCCATTGCTTCTTGTCTTGCCCTCAGGTGCTCTGGAGAATAGCTTGACTCCCTCTTCTTTGTGGCAGCCCCTGATATATCAGAACACTGCTATCATGTCTCCCCAAATCATTCTTCTCATCAAACTAGACCTGCCCAGTTCCTGAAACTGTTCTTCATATGTTTTAGCTTCCATTCCCCTCATTATCTCTTCACTCTTTCCAGAGTCTCAACATCTTTTTTATATTGTGGCGAACAAAACTGGATGCAATAATTTCAAGTGTGGTTTTATCCAGGCATTATGAAGTGGTATGAATACCTCACATGATTTTGATAGTATGCCTCTGTTTGTAGAACCAATGTTTGTATGAGCTTTTTTGGCTGCTGCCGCACATTGCTGGCTCATATATTCAAGTCCACTAGGACTCCAAAATCCCTCCCTCAGTTACTACTGCTGAGCCAGGTATCACCTACTCTATATTATATAATCACCCTAATTCATAACTTAATTTCTCAAGGAAGGTGTCTTGATGACATAGCCTTTCAAGCAGGTCTACAGGTAGTCCTCAATTTACAACCACAATTGAGCCCAAAATTTCTGCTGCTAAGCGAGGCCAAATCCTCACATGCATTTCCATGTAGTCCACAGGAGTTGAGCATTTTCTTTTCCAACCATGTTGCTTGGATAATCAGATGCAAATGCAAGTAGTCCTCAGCTTATGACCTCCATTGAGCCAGTATTTATGTTGCTAAGTGAGACATTCGTTAAATGAGTTTTGTCCCATTTTATGATTTTTTTTGCCACTTTTGTTAAGTGAATCATCACAGTTAGCAACACTGTTGTTATGCGAATCTGGCTTCCCCACAAACTTTGCATGTGTGTTTTTAGGGAGTGGGGAATTTTGGCGGCTGGGAGGATGTTTGGGGATTGTCATATGTGTGTCCATGTTGAGTCTGGTCTCTGGGTGTTATGTGAATTTCATTGCATGTATACTGTGTATATACATACAATGAAAATAAAGAATTCAAATTCTCACAGGGTCGCCAAAGGGCTTCATATGACCATGGAGATACTGAAATGATCATAAGTGTGAAAAATGGTCATAAGTCACTTTTTTCAGTCCATTGTAACGTCGAATGGTCACTAAACTGTGATGACCTGGGATGTGGCACAAAAGCAACAAAGTCACAAAAATAGGTAAAGTCCCTTTAATACCTCCAACTTGGCCCCCAATGTCCAGTTATCCGCAGGTGGAGAAAAAGCTCTCCCAAGAACACTTTTTAAAGGGAAGAAATTCAGTCCCAACCCAAAGTACATATAAACTGTAAAGAAAAACCAACACAAACCATGCTGCAGCAATTAACGAGACAGGGCAGGATAAGGGATCGAAGACTTCAAAAGGTAGCAAAACACACACAATTGAGAGGACGCCAGAACTGGATAAAACTTGACAAACCAAAATAATTCACGCTTTATTTCCAGCAAGCTTGTGCAAACACCCTCTTTATCCTGCTTTCCCATCTGCAGCTAATGAAGGGAATCAGGGCCTTTTTCTCCCCTGTAACCCACATTACTCCCTTATCCATTCCTCCCTGTGTGTCCTAGCATGAAGAGGAGGTGGGCCTGGGTCTTCCTCTGAATGCCCAGCCAGACTGTGCCCTTTCCCAGTTTCTTCCACAACCTCCGGAGCCACACTCCCACTCCCTGTCAGCTGCTCCACCTCTCCCTCAGAATTAGATTCCAACAGGGGCATGACACTAAGCAAACTGTCGCAACTACCTGACTACCTGAAGAGATATATGTCCATTATCCTCCGGTGTTTGGTTTATAAAGGTATTCTGCTCCAAAATGAGAGCTACATTTACTTGATTAAGAAGAACAACAGGCACAGATAGTCCTTGATTTACAACCATTCGTTTAGTGACCATTCAAAGTTACAATGACACTGAAAGAAATGACTTATGACTGTTTTTCAGTTACAACTTTTGCAGCATCCCCATCGACAGAAGGACAAAATTCTGACGCTTGACAACTAGTTCATATTTATGACGGTTGCAGTGTCCCGGTGTCATTGTTCCCCTTTTGTGATCTTCTGACAAGCAAATTCAGTGGGAAAGCCAGATTCACTAAACAACCGTGTTACTAGCTTAACAACCGCAGTGATTCACTTAACAACGGTGGCAAGAAAAGTCACAAAATGTGGCAAAACCTGCTTAACAATTGTCTCGCTTAGCAATGGAAAGATTGGGCTTAATTGTGACCCTAATTCAAGGACTACCTATAGTGCATTCTCAAATATTTGAATTTAATCTGTCTGGCACAGTTTCTCTTGTCAACTGAACTGGTCAGATTTGTTTGGGTCTCAAGAGGTTGTTGTGGAGCACATTCCATAGATCCAATGAAGCAAAAGAGATTTAATATTCTTTCAAAGGTTACCACCAAATTTTTAATATGCCAAAGGAGTGTGATTATTAAGTACCTGAGAGAAGCATCTTGTTAATTACACTTAATTAATTTGATTTGATGTAAATTAAATCAAACTTATTGCACTACATTTTTGCAATAACCACTCATTTTTTTGTCCTATCTGTCAGAGAGCAGCAATTTCTAGGCTTTAAAAATATTCCTGAAAACATTGCAATACCCTTGATTTCAATAGAACTGGAGGAAATGCAGATTCACCTTGAACATAGCTTGCAACTGCCGTCCCTTGAGGAAACTATTAGAATTAGATTGTTTTCTATTAAATCAGGATACATCCCATATTGACTGTTGGGTGGTACTTCACATTCCCTAATTGTGTTAAGTATTCTCTCCTTGGCTATCCCAAAGGTGTTTTTTGAAAGGCAAATAAACTTTCTTGGATTATTATTTTTTTTTTTTGCCTTCTTCTCTCCTCATCCAAGAAGCTTCTGCAGTTCTCTCTCTTCTTCAGAACTGAAGAAGCTTATTGGATGAGGAGCAAAATGTCTTCAAGGGAAAAAAAAGAAAAAAAGAAAGCCCAATTGCCTTTTGAAAAACAGCTTTGGGACAATCATGACCTGGATGATTGAATATCTATATAGACATTTCTCTTTCTTGAATGTTTTAGGAAAAGAGAGAGGATGGGAGGGAGGGGGAGAGAGAGGGAGAGAGAGAAAGAGAGGGAGGGGGAGGGAGAGCAGGAGATGAAGGGGGAGAGAAAGAGAGGGAGGGAGGGGGAGGGATAGGGAGAGAAGAAGGGAGGCAGAAGGAGGGAGAGAAAGAGAGAAAGAGGAAGTGGAGGGGGAGGGAGAAAAGGAGGGAGGGAGAGGGATGGGGAGAGAGAGAGAAAGAGAGGGATGGGATGGGATGGGAGAAGGAGGGAGGGAGAAAGAGAGAGAAAGAGAGACTGGCCTTCTTGCTTTATTCTCTGCCTCTAGTTCTAGATTCCCTCCATTAGCTTAAATCTGCTCCTGTCATTAACCACAAAAATAGCCACAAAGACATTTTAAGCAGAAAAACACAGCAAGACCACCTCACACCCCTGGCATTGTTCTCTTCTCCCCCTTTTCCCTTGCTCAGTTGCCATCTTTTACTATGAACAAGTAGATTTTAAAAATGGTCCTCCGCAGCTATTCAAAGGCAAGAGCTAGGTGAAGATCAGGACTGTACAAAGAACGGTGTTTGCTCTGACTTTCTCACAGTCTTGGAGAAACCCCCTGAGGATACCGTGGGCGCCCATGAAAAACACATGGATCATCAAACAAACCACTCCAGAGTTCTCACGTGAGGTACAGACAACCAGGCTCAAATTATTTTACTTTGGGAAAATTATGTGAAGACAGAAAAATAGAATAAGAGAGTTGGAAGGGACCTTGGAGGTCTTATAGTCCAACCCCCTGCTAAGGCAGGGAATCCAATACCATTTCAGACAGGCGGTTATCCGACCTCTTCTTAAAAACTTACTACTATCATGTCACCCCCAGTCCTGTTTTTCATGAGAGGAGAGAAGAAAACCAGGAACAAGGATTTTAATTCATGGAAGGAGCTGGCACAGTCTCCAGCAACATATGTGGGATATTGCCACGATGGAACAAGCCTGATTTTTCATGGAAAAAAAGACTGTGGGTTTTGGTGATCTTTGTCTCCCAGAGTTGGAAAGTGATTTACAACTAGTCCTTGACTTACACACACAGCTGAGCTGAAAATTTATGTTGCTAAGCGAGACAGTTTTAAATTGAGTTTTGCCCCATTTTAAAATCTTTTTTTGGGCCACGGTTCTTAAGCGAATCATTGCAGTTAAGATAGTAACACGACTGTTAAGTGAATCTGGCTTCCCCATTGGCTTTGCTTATCAGAAGGTTACAAATAGTGACCAGGTGACCCCGGGACACTGCGACCGTCATAAATATGAATCAGTTGCCAAGTGTCTGGATTTTGCATGGGGATGCTACAACGGTCCTAAGTGTGAAAAATGGCCAGGTCACTTTTTGTCAGTACCGTTGTAACTTTGGATGGTCACTAAATGAACTGTTGCAAGTTCAGAACTACATGTATTCAGTTCAAAGATCAGCCATTTAATCGAATTACTGAGCTTGGGGCAGAATTAAATTCCCACATTTCTAATGTATTCAGTATTGTAACCAGCAAAATTTCCCTTAGTTGTGAGACACACAAGACGACAAGAAGTTTGTCAAACAAGGAAGGATCTGAAGTGTGAGAAAGGACAAGCTGTCACCTCATATAGTTTTTAGTTTTTTATTATAGACTTTGTTTTAATCCACATGAATGTTAAAGAAACTACAACAGAGTTAAATACCTTTGTTTTGTTTTTGTTTTAGTCTGAGTGGTTATAATTTTTTTCTTTTAAATTACACTCAATCGTACATTGTAAAATATTTCCGGAACGATTATCATCTTCATTTGTACAGCAAGCAAAGTACCAGGGGAGAACTTGGAAAAAGAAGAAGGAAGTTGTGAGCGCTGTTGTGTAATGTGGTCTCCCTTTCACAAAGAGCCGGATATGGCGAATGCGTTTCCATCAATACGTCCAGGGATGACGCTCTCCCAGGTCTGTTTAGATCTCATTCTGTAGAAGAATTGTTCTGCCAAAGGAGAAGAGCCAACATCCCAAATGAGTTTCATAGCATTGGAATTGAAAGCACCATGAGATCCTTTGCCCGTGGATCAGTCTGGATGACCACGGCCTTTCCACAGTTTCTGTCACATTCCAGAGTACTTCTAAAAAATCACCGAACCAACCTTTGGTACCATCAAACAAAATCCAAGATGTATTTCCAGTTCTTTTTTTTCCCCCTTTAATTTCCCTTTTGGTTCTGAATAAATGGCTGCTACTTTTTAATGTCTATGGTTGTCCGTAAAGCTTTGAGGCTGCTTGACATTAGAAGAGCCGTTTTTATTTCTTCCGTATTGTTTTTCTGAAATGCCCAAAGTCCTTCCATCTTCAATCTCTAGATACATCCAATCTCAGAGTGATGAGTAGTATCTTAAAAGAGGGTCTTGTGGTCCTGCTAGAAAGACAGAGAAAAGGAAACATCAGAAAGGTTTGAGCCCACCAAATGGAGCTCACTAAAGGGCAGCTAGGTTAGCTAACCTTGACTGGTCTTCAAAACTGAATACTGAATAACAGAGTTGGAAGAGAACTTGGAGGCCTTCTAGCTTAGCCCTCTGCCCAAGAAGGAGACCCTACACCATTCTGGACAAATAGCCACCCAATCTCTTCTCAAACACCTCCAGTGATGGAGCACCCACAACTTCTGAAGCAAGATGTTCAGCTAATTAATTGTTCTCACTGTCAGGAAAATTATCCTTAGTTCTAGGTTGCGTCTCTCCTTGATTAGTTTCCACCCATTGCTTCTTGTTCTGCCTTTAGGTGCTCTGGAGAATAGTTTGACCCCATTTTCCTTTTGACAGTTGCTCATAGACTGGAAGCTCATAGACTGCTATCATGTCACCCCTGGTCCTTAGAATGCGGCACTGCAGGCTACTTCTGCTGACTGCTGGCTGCCTGCAGTTTGGCAGTTCCATTCTCACTGGTTCAAGGTTGACTCAGGCTTCCATCCAGGGGTAAGATCCTACCGGTTCGACCCGGTTCAAAGGAACCGGCAGCTCCGAAGATCAGCTGGGAGTGAACCAGTTTACTCTGACAATCAGCTGTTGGCTCCACCCACGCCCCCCTGCTCTAGACTGTGCTCTATTTCTGGGTTTTCCAGCTCAGCTGATTCGTGTGGCACAGCGTATTGCCATGCGTCAGCTGTTTTACACACAGTGGTTGCAGCAAAAGGTGAGTTGCAAACGCTGCACATGCGCTCACCGAATCAGTTGTTACACCGGTTGAATTCCCCCCCTGCTTCCATCCTTCCTAGGTCAGTAAAATGAAGACCCAGACTGATGGGGGCAATAGGCTGACTCTGTAAACCACTTAGAGATTCTGTAAAGCACTGTGTTAGACTAGAGTTGCCCATTTCCTCCAATGGTTCTTCATATGTTTTAGCCTCCAGTCCCCTAATAATCTTTGTTGCTTTTCTCTGCACTCTTTCTAAAGTCTCAAACATCTTTTTTATATCATGGTGATCAAAACTGAATGCAGTATTCCAAGAGGGATTATACACTAAGTGGGATTATATCAAGATAGTACTTAGACATGAAGCTACCAGAAGATCCTAAGGTCATAGATTAGTGGGGCTTAAGCAAAACTTGAGAATGTGGCAATGGCAATCTAATTCCATATTACAGCAATGAAAAATGAATGGATATATCCAAGGTACATAATCAAGAATCAAGTCTGACCTGACAAAATCTTCGTTTGGTCCAGTTGGTGAAGGGGTTTAAAAAAAAAAAAAAACTCCAGGGACAGGACAGTGAGTGAATGGCTTTCTTTGCTATTTGTTCTCAGCATTCCTGAGTCAGCAAAACAAAAAGTGACTGCAGGTCAAATTCAAATGTTTCTGGAGAGATTGAGGGTTGAAAATCACAGAATTGTGACAGTGCCTTTAATTTCAGCTCTCGGGTACACAAGCGATAGGCTTCATCACTTCATCGTGATTGTTCAGCAGTGCCTCTCAAACAGTGAATTTATTCACCCCATTCCTCACTGTCCTAAATTGCAGGCAATAAGAGGGAAATACAGTCGTGTCAACATTTGAAGCAACTTTTTTTCTTGACTCTGCTTAAAACAAATGTTGCAGTATGTCATTGAAGACATGCTTCAACATTCAAGCCAAAAGTATTTTAAAAAGGTTAAATCATGGCAACTGGACCAAAGTTTGTTAATTTGTTTCATAACTCATCCAAGTAACTACAACACTGTAGTTGTTCAGTTAGTAACATGGTCGTTAAGTGAATCTGGCTTCTCCATTGACTTTGCTTGCCAAAAAGTCACAAAGGGGGATTATGTGATCCCTTTTTTGTTTTTTGTTTTTTTTTTATAAAGTTTTTATTAATTTTCTACAAACAGACAAACATACAAAACATTAAAAACATCTACTCTCATATATACTTCCGGTGTATCGGTTGGTTCATCAGTTTTGTGCATTCATTTTATAGTGTCAATTACAATTATATTGCATAACCACTCATATTGTCAATCCATATTCTAATATTACTAAAAAAAAATAAAAATAAAAAAATCTTTTTCTGACTATACTTTTAATCATTCATGCTTTGCGAGATAACAATACTTCAAACAGTTTATTCTATAATTTATCGTATAATCATAACAAATCAATCCTAAAAACTCTTCATATATATAATATTAATGCTCTATTATTGTATTTTATCATCTAACCATTGATAAAAAAAAACCCCAAATTGCATAAAATTGTTTATCTTCTTGTTCTCTAATTTCAAATGTCAATCTACTCATCTCAGCACATTCCAATATTTTCTTAATAATTTCTTCCTGCAATGGTATTTTCTCATTCTTCCAGTTTTTAGCAAATACAATCCTAGCCGCTGTTAATACATTTACAATCAACCTTTTTTGTTTTATTATGGTGCAGCAGGATTGTCAAATTCATGTCCTCAGAGATCTCCCTGAAAGATATATAGCAAAAACCTAATAGCCACATTGGCAAAAATATTTGGGGCCCATCCTCTATTCGTACGAGCTCACCTTTTAGCTTTTGCTGAGATGTGTGCCAAGTTTTTCTTTCCTGATCAAGCTTGCTGCATAGGGGATCTGAAAGAAAACAGAGAAACATCTCACTCAGCAGCAATGAGTGAGCGAAGAAAGAAGAGACAAGAAAGAAGGTACCTTAAAGCCCACAAATCTAAAAATCCTGGTAGGAAGGCAATTGTATCTATTATGTAGACCATAAGATGGATGTAGATATAATGTGTACATATTTCATTTGAAATGAGTAAATATATAATTGAACAAAAGGGATGGTTCCTAGAGAAAAGGTTCCTCTATTAAAGTAAAATGGCATTTGCAGGGGGCAAAATGCCATTGAATGCCTGGGTTCCAATACTGTACCACAGAGTGGGCAACTTTATACTCTGTGGACTTCAACTCCAAGAATTCCTGAGCCAGTCATGCTGGGTACCATGGTGTTTCAGGAAGTTGAAGCCCACAGGGTATAAAGGGGCCATAGACACTCACCCCTGTAGTATAATATAGTACTTCAATCCAAATTTTAATTTCTAGATGATTCTGGAGGGTATCAAAAACCTTTTCACATCGTGTTTCCTCTCTCCACCCCTCACAAATCAGGTTAAAGATGACTTATGGTCCTCTCAGTGATCAGCTAATACCGGTTTGCACCGGTTCTCACGAACCAGTAGTTCTGGTGAGCAGTTGGCCCTGCCCACCCACCCCTGCCTTTTCCTTCCTATATTTCCCTGTTTTTAGCTCAGCTGATTAGCGTGGCATGGCGGATTGCTGGACCATAGCTGTTTTACTCACCAGCGCTGACATAGAAGATAATTCTGAAGCTTAAAATGGGTATTTTTTGAATGCTGCATATGCCCGCATAATGCGCACTCACCGAACCAGTTGTTAAACTGGTTGCAGCCCACCATTGTGTCCTTGTCTCCTCTGCCAATCTCAAAGGTCAGATAACACACAATATATCAGTGTTTTTCCACTTCAGCAAGTTTAAGGAGTGTGGATTTCAACTCCCAGAATTCCCCAGCCAGTTGAAGTCCATATCTGGGAGTTGGTACATATCTGGGAATTGAAGTCCACATCATAAAAGCTACCAATACCTTTGCACTACACACACACACACACATACACACCGCTAAATCTAGTCTGCAAGATTCTGTACAGCCATTAGATAGCAGCAGCACATCTGAATTCCCAATTTTTGTTGCCATCTACTATAACCACTGTTTGCATTTTGTCAGCCCGGTTCTGATACTTCCCACTAGATCCGAGAGGAAACAGATTGCAATCCCTCTTCCATCTTTTTATAACCAATTGACTTTGTCCCTACAATCTGCCTAACTGGTTTAATGAGGGGGTTCATGTGCCGGGAGAACCCTGATAATATCAGCTGGCTCAATCAATTAATTCTCAGGATGTTGTTGCACTCAGCCCCAAACAGGCCTAGTCATGCACAGGGTTAAGCTAACTTAACCGGTCAGAATGTCACAGAGATGGCCAGGTTCTGTGCCTAGCTCTCTTCATTGAAAAAGAAAATATATGCGCCATGGCTACAAAGGGTCATTGAACAAAGCACCGCTTCAACATGGCAACCCTTTGTTGTGAGGATAAAAACATGACAAGCCCCATCTGTGCCAGCTTGAACTCCTAGGGATACAGCAACCTACGCAGGCAGGAATAAATCATAATGCTCTCTTAGTGGAGACGGTGAAAGGCTAACGTACATCAGCAGGCAAGAAGATGTTCTATTAACGTATTTTCTCACACCCTGTGCACACATCATTCTTTGCAGCCCCAGCTGACAGATCCTGGCTCTCTGTTGGCAAGGGAAGAGCAGTCAAGGCGAAAGACCCAGTGACCCATTTCCCATTGACCTAGGAAAGGGGATGTTTTGGGATGTCAATTAGAGCCAGCTTGGTCTAGTGCCATGATGGCAAACCCATGGCTTGCGTGCCACAAGTGGCACGCAGAGCCATTTGTGCTGGCACGTGAGCCGCAGGCAGACATACCTCACTGCACATGCGTGCACCTCACAGCTGATTTTTTTCAGTTGGTTTGAGGCCTTTTTCGGCCTCCCAGAGGCTTGGGGAAAGCCTCTGCAAGGCTTTTCAGGATGAATAATAGGCCTGTTTCGTCACTTCCTTTAATACCGGAAGTGATGAAACGGGCCTATAATTTGGCCTGAAAAGCCTTGCAGAGGCGTTCCCTAAGCCTCTGGGAGGCTGAAAAAGGCCTCAAACCAGCCAAAAAAATCAGCTGTGAGGTGCAGTGCAGGTAAGGGTGGTGGTGGTGGGAATTGTGCATGCATGCACAGGGGGCGTGGAAAGGGGGAGGGAGCACACATTGCATTCTGGAGCCCAAAAAGGTTAGCCACCACTGGTGTAGTAGTTAGTGCACCAGAAGATTGGGAATTCTAATCCCAACTTGGCAGGAAAACTGGATGGAGACGGTGAATTCTGGTCTTAACTTAGGCACAAAAATTGGCAAGGTGACTTTGGGCCAATCAGCAGGAGACTCTGAGTTCTAGTCCCCCACTAGGCATAAACACCATCTGTGTTACTTTGGGCCAATAACTCTCTTTCAGACAACACATCTCACAAGGGTGTTGCTATCGGGAAAATAGGAGGAAGAAATAGTAGCGTGCATGTAAGTCAAGGAGATCAATCCACCAGAAAGTAGTAAAATAAGTTTCTTCACAAACCCAGAAGAAAAATGGAAAAAGATTCTCCTAATTGAGGTTTATTGGAATTGTAGATAGTAATGGGGGCCCCTACTGAGCTGCTGGGTGGGTGTAATAATGAAAGAAAGCAGCAGGGGGCACTGGGAGATTGGGTTGCCTTAAAAAGCCGATTCTAGCTTGAAACCCTTCTATCACCTTGGCAAGAAAAGTACAGGGAGATGTGTGGGTGCGTGTGCAATCAAGCTCCTCTTAAAAGAAATTTTGTCTTGTTAGGTTTCTGTGGGCACTCACAGCACTACACAAAAACTGAAGAAAGTTGGTGGGGAAGGAGGCATCTCCCATGGTTGGCCAAACAGATCTACTGCTTATATGTCTGATGACTACAGAAAAGCTCAGCTGGTTTTTGGATCTTTGACAGTAAGCTGGCCAAACCATCAGCTGAAACTCTTCTGGGGAGTAACATTTATTTATCTTGGATTTTTTTTTTTATCCCACCATGATTACTTCTATAGGTAACTCAAGGTGGCGAACATACCTCATACTCTTTACTTCTCCTATTTTGTCCACAACAACAACCCTGTGAGGTGGGCTGGGCTGAGAGAGAAGGACTGGCCCAAAGTCACCCAGCCAACTTTCATACCTAAGGTTGGACTCACCATCTCCTGGTGATTGGACCAAAGTCACCTTGCCAACTTTGGTGCTTAGGGTGGGACTAGAACTCACCGTCTCCTGCTGATTGACCCAAAGTCACCTTGCCAACTTTCATGCCTAATGTGGGACTAAAACTCACCCTCTCCTTTTGATTGACCAAAGTCATTCAGCTACCTTTTATGCCTGAAGTAGTACCAGAACTCACAGTCTCCTAGTTTTTAGCCTGCTGCTTTAATCACTAGACCAAACTAACTCTGCCTTGATTCATGAAAGGAAGAGTGATAAAATGTTTTACCAATTTCCAGGATTTTGGGGCAGTTTCTCCAAAAAGAATCCCCATAGAAATGTATGGACTTGCTTTGCAGCTATCATGTTCACGTTACAACTACCTCAATTACTTAATGACCATCACAAAAAAAATTTCTAAAATTGGATTGGTCACGTGAGTGACTCGACTTATGAGTGACTCAATTCAATTTTATGACCATTTTTTGGTGGTGGTCATTTAAGCAAATGGGGCAGTTGTAAAGTGAACATGGCAGTCGTAAAGTGAGTCTATGGGGATTTTTTTGCAGAAACTGCCCTGAAATCTGAGTAACTGGTAAAACATTCCATGACACACAATGGAAATGCTGGACCGCATTACAGCCATAGGTTGAGGGCTAAATATAGTGGTTACGACACCAAGGTACAAATTGGGAGACAGTGAGTTCTAGTTCCATTCTATGCACTTTATGCTGGATGACCTTGGCATGATCCTACTTTCTCAGCCCTAAAAAGCAGACAATGGCAAACTATTTCTGACAAGGTGGCCAAGAAAAATTGCAGGCAGTTGCCGAGAGTCAAGATCATCTCAAAGACAGAAAATAATCAAAGAAACCCTAATGCTCTGCATGAAAAGAAAATCCCAAATTCCTTTGTTCCAACCATGGCAAATATTCATAGACATCTGGGCTAAGCTATCAGACGAGTGCATTTTTAATCCAAAGCCACTCAGCAGAGGAGAATCTTACAATTTGTAATTGTTGAACCATTTCTTCTCTGTAGGCCAACTCCCGCTTCATCTGATCTTGAAAATTATCTGTGCAAAAAGAAAAGGACAAAAACAAAAACAGTACATGAATAATTTTCTTGTTAGACACTACCAATTCACCCCCCAAAAGCTGCAGTTTGTTATTCTCTGATAATTTTGCACTGAAAAAAAAGATTGCTGAAAAAAAGAGCAGATCTGGATGTGCAATGGTGTTGGATTGTGGGAAGTTTGTTATCTTACATGAAATAAAATAATTAAGCAATTATCCTCAGTCTGTATACAGGTAGTCCTCAGTTAATGATGGTAATTGGGAGTGGAAATTCTGTCACTAAGCAATGTGGCGATAAAGCATGATGTCACATGACTGCATTGCTTAACAGTAGCAATCCAGGCACTCCGCATTGCCATTATTAAGAGTGAATCATGATTCCTTAAACAAAGGCCCTCCTTGAAACTTTCTGCCACTTTCTAACAAGCAAAGTCACTGGGGAAGCCAGCAGGAAGTTGTAAGTCCCAGCAGGTTCACAAGCCATTCCACAGAGAGACAAGTGCTGCTGGGTGGCAGAAGGTGCACGGGTGGCTGCAGTGGCATGGTGAACGATTTTGGACCTGTAGTGGTTTCCACCATGTGGGGAAGACTTATTTGAGTGACTTACAACATTTCCTGCTGGCTTCTCCATTGATTTTGCTTGCTGGAAGCCAGGAGGAAAGATCGCAAATGTCAATAACAAGATCAAGGGAAACTGCAACCGCTGCAAGTGCCAATAATGTGGATCATGATCATGTGAACACAGGGGTGTTGTAATGTTTGAGGACCAGTCATAAGTCCCACTTGCTCAGCAATTTTGAATGGTCGCTGAACAAGTGAGGACTATCTGTTTTATATTTGCAGTATTGTACTGTAATTTAGGAATAACAGTAAGTATAATTCCATCTCTTGGAGACACTACATCTAAAGCTACCAGATGTGGGCTTCAAAATTCAAGTTGATTATGATATATCATTTCTAGCTGTGTTCTGGTAGTTATCCAGATATTTGCAGCTGACTTAGTAGCCATATCATGTTGGAGGAAGCAGATATGTGAAATAACATTTTTTAAATCTGCTTTTCATGTATCTTATATTATAAATATAATTTGATAATCCCATGTCAACCTAGAGTTCTCGCTTCAAGGCACAAACAGCTGGGCTCAAACCATTTTCCAAATGGCAACTTGACTTTGTTTTTCCTTGAAGTTGTTTCACTTCTCATCCAAGGAGCTTCCTTCAGTTCTGAAGTACAGTTCTGAAGGAGTGAAGAAGTGTCTTGGGTGAGAAGCAAGCCATCTTCATGGAGAAACAAAATCCAGGTGCCTTTTGAAAAAGCACCTTTGGGACAACATGACTTAGATGACTGAGAAGGATCTCCTGCTAGGAAAGGTGGAAGGAAGGAGAAGAAGACCAACAGAGAGGTGGATGAATTCAATTACAGAGGTGATGAAGCCACCTGTCAACTAAAAAGATATTCCTTTGGTCTTTTTAGCTGCCAGAAAAAGGGAGTGGGGGAAAACAGTGCATTCCTTAAGTGCCTAGATAATCATCCAGACTCTTGGGGATGGATGTATCCCATTGGAGAATACACATCGGGGGGGGGGGGGGGGGGGAGACCAGGGTCAAGGGGGAAATGAATGATGCAATTTAGTATCGGCTGCATCCAGCCAACACCAACATGTCCACTTCTAATAAATCAATTTTTTTTTCTCTGATGTGGCTAGAGACTTATGATTTGAATGGGGGTGGATTTGTTGGAGTTCTGACAGCCAGCTGATACTAAATTACATCATTGGAAGACTTGAAGGAATATTTTTAAGGATAAATATTTATGGAAAGGAACTATCTATGTCTGTGATGGCAAACCTATAGCACGCACGCCAGAGATGGAACACACCGCCCCCTCTGTGGGCACACGAGCCATCATCTCAACTCTGCTGCGTGCCTCCCATCGGCCAGCTGGTCTTCAGGACTCTGCCGTGCATGTGGGAGACGCATGTGGGAGGGCAGGGTGCATGCATGGGGGATGTGTGTGCATGCCCGGAAGACATGAGCGCATGCGTGCGGACTTGTGAGCATGCACTGGGCACATGCATAGAGGATGCATGCACATTGCATTTTGGGGATGCACATGTGCATGCTTTGGCTTGGTGCTGAAAAGGTTAGCCATCACTGATCTGGAAATGTGATTGCTAGAAATTGGCACTTCGATGATACACATAGGTAGTCCTCGAGTTATGCCCATTTGTTTAATGACCATTCACAGTTACAAAAAGTAAGTTATGATCAGTTTTCACACTTTATGACTCTTGCATCAGCCTCACAGTTATCTGATCAAAATGTGCGTGTTTGGGAAACAGCCATTTATGTCAGGAAATCGGGCAGCAGGTATTCAAATGAAGTTCGAGACTTGTAGCTTTAAATAAAGAAATATATTTTGCATCAAACTAGATAGTTAAGGAAACAGGAACATCATGAGGTAAATCTCAGTGCCCGCAGAGGACCCAGAAGAAAAAGACGGGAAAAAAGGGAACCTCCCCCTCCACACCCATAGCAACCAATCACAGTGCAGATTGCCTCCTGCAGGAGCCAGTCAATCATCTATAACTGTGTGTTCTGTCTCATTGCACAACCCCACGGCTCCAGCTACTAAATTTAAAAATATTAACAATTTATGATGGGATTGTCATTTGCGACCTTCCAAGGGAGCTTCTGACAAGTAAAGTCAAGGGGGGAGGGGAGCAGCCAGATTTGCTTAAGGACCGCCTGATTCACTTAACACCTGCAATGATTCATTTAACAACCATGGCAAAAAAGGTTGTAAAATCAGGCCTACCTCATTGAATAACCTCTGTGCTTAGCAAAGGAAGTTGTTTTATATATATATAAATGTATTGTTTTATCATAGAGAATAAAATACAGAACAGTAAAACAAACAAAATTAGCAAAACAAAAAAAAGCCATTCAACCATAACAACGAAAACAAATAGTGTACAAAAAAGGAAGAAAAAGTGGTAAATTAAATTTAACATCTAACATGTAGAGTCCAACCTGGCTGAGTGCTGAAAGAAGAGAAAAAGCAATGAATTTTCCTCCCCTTTTACAAATTTATATATGTGTGTGTATGTATGTATGTATGTATGTATGTATGCATGCATGCATATATGTATATATCTACTTTGGGACAAGATAAAACAACTTACAACTTGGAGAACTGAAACTGAAACCACTTGCAAAAATGACAAACTCCTGAAGAAACTAAAGAAATTAGAATATGACAAGAAAGCCCCCAACAACTCACAACAACACCTGAAACAATTAGTATATAACGTTTCCAACAGAGAACTCACCAAAACAGAAACAGGTGTCCAAACCAAAGGATTCAATTATGCTACAGCACCCAAAATAATCCTCACAGAATCCATCATATGTGCAGTAGAATCCAGCCTAACTAAATTAAATGCAGATGAAGCTGATAGAATAAGACAACAAGTTACTAACATCCTATGCACAAGCAAACCACCCAAAAGCAACTTGCACAAAGAAGAACTAAAAGCCCTGCAAGCCCTAAAAAAGGATAGCAGCATAATCAAACTCTCGAAATCATCAAAAATAAATACCAACCAGCTAAACACCTCATGGAACTAACAGAACACTGCTTAACCAACACATATTTCATATACGGAGGACAAAGATACAAGCAAATTGAAGGAGCCAAGCTGCACTAAAAGCCTCCAATACAGGAAACACAATGCTGCCAGCCAATCAAGACAAAAAAAAAAAAAGCCACAAAACAGACAGAAGATATTAGAAACACCAATCAAGCAGAACACAGCAAACTCCAAGACCAATAAACACAGATCAAGACTCCCAATCAATCAGGATGAAGAAAAAACCATCCTGGGACAACAGTAGGCTAGCCTCAAATTTAAAACTAACGGCTGTGATAGCCTGACCCACAGACGAACTCAATACAGAAGCCTGATGATGGCAGATGAGATTCTGCTGAAACGTTGCTACAACTTTAAAAGCACAACTATGATGATGTGAGAAAATACCCGAACAAAGCTGAATACCATACATGTAAGTACCTGCGAAAACTTTAGAAATACATATACATATACATACATACATACATACATACATATATATATATATATATATATTATATATAAAAATAATATATATATATTATATTATGATATTATAATTATATATATATAATAATTATATATTATATATATATATTAAAAGAGCAGGAATACTATGTGACCTAAAATTCCTATGCAGCTGCAGAGACAACAATGTAACACCAACCTGCTTCAAATTAACATTTCATAAGAACACAGCAGCTACCAAACGTATCCTGAAAAGGACAGAGATATCTCTACTCAGAAATGAAGTTCACAGTAAAAGATTCCAATTAGATCAGTTAAACAAAGATTTGCTAGCACTACACCTGGAATTGAGCAGCAAAATCCACCCTCTACTTTGGGATAAGATCAAACAACTTACAACTTGGAGAGCTGAAACTGAAAGCTCTTATAAAAATGATAAACTCTCAAGAAAACTAAAAAAATTAGAAAATGACAAGAAAATTCCCAATAACCCACCACAACACCTGAAACAACTAGTATACAACGTTTCCAACAGAGAACTCAACAAAACAGAAACAGATGTCCAAACCAAAGGATTCAATTATGCCATAGCACCCAAAAAAATCCCAACAGAATCCATCATATGTGCAGTAGAATCCAGCCTAACCAAATTAAATACAGATGAAGCTGATAGAATAAGACAACAAGTTACTAACATCCTATGCACAAGCAAACCACCCAAAAGCAACTTGCACAAAGAAGAACTAAAAGCCCTGCAAGCCCTAAAAAAGGATAGCAGCATAATCATACTTCGAGCAGACAAAGGGAATGCCACAGTAGTAATGGATAGAAAAGACTACGAAACAAAATTGACAGACCTACTCCAAGACTCCACATACAAACCTATAAACACAGATCCAACCACATATCTAGAAAAATCAACCAAGAAGAAAATTATAACCAGCCACATAAGCAAAGAAATCCAACAGACGATCATCCCAAGAGAAAAATCTTCTAGATGCCCCAAATTATACGGCCTCCCAAAAATACACAAAGAAGGCATACCTCTCAGACCCATAGTCAGCTCCATAGGAGCACCATTACAAAACCTAGCTAAATACTTAGCAAAACAACTACAGCCCCATGCTGAAACCGCAGCTTCATATGTAAAAAACTCATACCACTTCTTAGAAATGATCAAAGATCTACACGTAGAACAAGAAGATCTGCTTGTAAGTTTTGACGTGGTTTCACTATTCACTCAAGTCCCAATAAAAGAAACTCTTGAAATCATCAAAAATAAATACCAACCAGCTAAAGACCTCATGGAACTAACAGAACACTGCCTAACCAACACTTATTTCATATACAAAGGACAAAGATACAAGCAAATTGAAGGAGCCCCTATGGGATCACCACTGTCACCCGTCATTGCAAACCTGTTCATGGAAGAATTCGAATCCAGAGCCCTGGCTAATGCCACCCACAAACCCAAACTATGGCTAAGATACATCGATGACACATTTGTGATTTGGCCCCATGGAAAAGAAAACCTAAACAATTTCCTAACACACCTAAACAACACACACCCCAAAATCAAGTTCACCATGGAAACGGAAATAAACAAACAACTACCATTCCTAGATGTACTAATCTACAAAAGAACAGATGGCACACTGGGACACACCATATACCAAAAGAAAACACACACCAACCCCACGCCCAATCCCACCACCACCCAGCACAGATAAATTCCATAGCGAAAACACTAATTACCAGAACCAAATGCCTGGCAGATAAGACACATATAAAGACTGAACTATGCACCCTGACTGAAGTATTGACAGCCAATGGCTTCCACAAAAACAAAATCACCAACTTGATCCACAAAAACACACCAAGACATAACAGAGACCTAGAAGATCAACAGATCTATGGAACAGCTGTCCTGCCCTACATAAGAGGTACCACAGATAAAATCAGTCAGATACTACACAGGCATCACGTCAAGACTGCCTTCAAAACAGACAAAAAAATCGCAGCCATCCTGAGGAACCCCAAAGACAAAATTGACCTGGAAAACCAAGGCATATACGAAATTCCCTGTACATCATGCCCGGCCACATACATTGGACAGACCAATAGAAGAATAAGTACCCGCCTAGATGAACACAAAAATGCAGTAAAAAAGCTGGAACACACCTCCTCACTAGTCCAACACATGAAAACCACAGGTCACAACATCAACTTCAATGGCACTAAAACCCTGGCCACTATAGAAAACCCCAGCCACAGAATCATCAGAGAAGCCATAGAGATTGAAAAAAGACCTGACAGCATGAATAGAAGAGATGATTCCAGCAGACTGTCAATCATTTGGAAGCCTGCACTCTCAAATAGAAAGATCTCCACACCACAAACCAGGCAAACACCTGAGCACAAACAGACTCCCTCTGATGCCTCCAACTCGAACACCCCCCCACCAGGCACCCAGGTGAAACCCAGCTTGCTAATGAATAGCAGCTTGCTAATGAAGAGCAGCCATCCCTTCACATGGAGCCAAGCTGCACTGAAAGCCTCCAACACAAGAACAGAGTGTTGCCAGCCAATCAAAGCCACAAAACAGACAGAAGAAACCAGAAACACCAATCAATCAAACTCCAAGTCCAATGAATACAGATCCAGGCTCCCAACCAATCAGAGTGGACCAGCCTCAAATCTGAAACCAGGAACTAACTCTATACAGAAGCCTGAGGATGGAAGATGAGATTCTGCTGAAACGCTGCTACAACTTTAACAGCACTACAATGACGTGGGATAATACCCGAAGGAAGCTAAACAGCACACATGTAAGTACCCGTGAAAGCTTAAAAAAACATATACACACACACACACACACACACACACACACATATATTTGTTTTCTTAGGTTTTCGCGGGTACTTACATGTGTGCTGTTTAGCTTCCTTCGGGTATTATCCCATGTCATTGTAGTTCTGTTAAAGTTGTAGCAACTGAGCAGATGAGTTGTAGCAGATGAGATTCTGCTGAAACGTTGCTACAACTTTAACAGAACTACAATGACGTGGGATAATACCCGAAGGAAGCTAAACAGCACACACACACACACACACACACACACACACACACACACACACACACACACATACATATACATATACATATACATATACATATACATATACATATACATATACATATACATATACATATATATATATATATATATATATATATATATATATATATATATATATGAAAAAAGAAGAAAAAGCAGTCAACAGGTTGAGCAAAGAAAGTTCTGACTGAATAGTGATTGTAAGTCAAGGGCTATCTGGATTAATAAGTGTGTGTGATAATGCAAGGGCCAAGGATTACAGATTACAGATTAACAGAGTTGGAAGGTACCTTGAAGGTCATCTAATCCAACCCCCTTCCCCGCCCAAGCAGGATGAATGAGTTCAGCATGAAAGTAGACTGTACATAAAAATGAATTCCCGGGATGAAATCAACAGGCTGATGTGTTTTGGCCATATGGAGAGAATGAGGGTTGAATTGCAGCACCATTGCACAGAGGAAGAGTGAAAGAGTTGAGAGGGAGAGGGAGAAAAATCACACTAAGATGAGGTTGAGGAGATCCTCAGAAACGAAAAGATGGGAAGATTAAAGGAAAAAAAGCAACGCATGAAGTGGTAGATCAGGGGTGTCCAACTTTGGACTCTTAAAGGCTTGTGGAGATGAACTCCCAGAATTCCCCAGCCAGCCATGTTGGCTGGGGAATTCTGGGAGTTGAAGTCCACAAGTTTTAAAGCTGGACCATCCCTATGGTAGATGAATCTAGAGCCAGGATGTTTTGCAAGAATAGAAAACTGGAGAAATACAATGAATGCTCTTGTCTGGGGGATTGAAAAAAGTTTTATTTTATTTTTTCATGTCTTATTTTTCTTTGGCTTTCTCTTTTCTGCACTCTGCATCACATTCCTTTCCCTGGAAGGAGACATATATGACAGGCATATATGTGTAATCAACTATCTCTATAAAGATGTGGCATACTGTATTCAAAGTGGTTAATATGCATTACTCGTCCTAACCTTTACAACAACCTTGTGTATCTTGTCTTTTTTTTAAGTATCTTTGGGTTGACCTGTGTGGTGCACTGTCTCTTTAAGGCTCTTGACTCAGCAAATGGGAGCCTATAAATTAGTTCTTCGGCTTTTTTTTTTTTCAGATGATCCATTGTCCTCTGCTTTCTTTGTGTCTTTGGGTTTCTGATAATAAATGTTTCCTCCCTCTACAACAAGGAAAAAAAGCTTTGGGAGGTGTTTTGTATCTGCTTATCTCTTCCAGATTAACCAGTGGGAGATCCTGGTTGGATTTCTCTTACCTTGGCAAAGATTGAGCACCATGGCTTTTGTGACATTGTGGTGAGGAACAGAATTCCCTTTGTGCTTCACTTAAGCTGGGGAGAAGATGTTTCTAACCAACAACAAAACAAGAACATTAGAAGAGAAACTCTTCCAAAAAGATGTTGAGACTTTGAAAAGAGTGCATATGAAGAACAGTGGCAGGAATTCAATATGTCTAGTTTAATGAAAAGAAGGGCTAGGGATGACATGATAGCAGCGTTTCAATATCTCAGGGGCTGCTATAACCTATTCTCCAAAGCACTTGAAGGCAGGACCAGAAACATGGATGGAAACTCATCAAGGAGAGCACTAGCTTAAAATTAAGGAGAAATTTCCTGACAGTGAGAACAATTAATCAGTGGAATGGCTTGTCTTCAGAACTTGTGATGCTCTATCACTGGAGGTTTTAAGAAGAGATTGGACAGCCAGTTGTCTGAAATGGTAGAGGGCCTCCTGCTTTAGCAGAGGGTTGGGCTACAAGACCTCCAAGGTCTCTTCCAACTCTGTTATTCTTGGCTGAAGGTTCCAGTGATCTCAAATAGGATGTTTTAATACTCTGGACAATCTGTGTTCCGAAGGGATTATGGTTTGTCACACAGTCAGCTAGATGTTTAGATCAGATTTGGCATTTTTATCTACCTATCAAGTCCTTTCCAAGTATCTGGGACAGAGAAACATGTATCTTTGATGGTATTTAGTTTAGTTTAGTTTATTGTCATTGCACCTCATACAATGAAATCAAACACCACCTTCAGTGCACATCATGACCATGAAAATAAATACAAACACACATCCTTCACCTTCCACACAATGAACCGAAAACCACCAACACTACATCAACATTGCACTGTACAGCAGAATTCAGAAGAGCTACTGCCCTGGGATAGAAGCTGTTTTTCAGCCTATTTGTCCTTGTTTTTATTGTCCTGTACCATCTGCCAGATGATTACAGTTTAAAAAAAAAAGGTGACCGGGGTGAGATGGATCTTTGAGAGTGTTTTGAACTTTCTTAAGGCAATGGGAGCTATAAAGGTCTTCCAAAGATGGGAGAGGGCAACCAATGATCTTCTGGGC
The DNA here is from genome assembly GCA_015471245.1 of Laticauda colubrina. Taxonomy (NCBI): domain Eukaryota; kingdom Metazoa; phylum Chordata; class Lepidosauria; order Squamata; family Elapidae; genus Laticauda; species Laticauda colubrina. Next base: position 3,587,491 of record BLBF01000010.1, read on the forward strand.
AATGACATTAACCCTCTGGAGTGATTTCCTATCTGCCCCTGTGCAACTGGCAAACCATACGGAGGTGCAGCAAGTTAAGATACTCTCTGTGGTGCAGCGGTAGAAGGTCACCAGCAGTTTTTCATTCAGTTGCTGTTTTTTGAGAAGTCTCCGGTCGTATAATCTCTGCTGGGCCTTTTTGACCAGGGTTGCAGTGTGAGCACCTCAGGTCATGTCTTCTTTTATGGAAACACCCAGAAACTTAAAACTGGCCACTTCCTCTACTCAGTCTCCATTGTTAAGCAAGGGCTGGATGTCTGATCTGTTCCTTCTATAGTCCACTATAAGCTCCTTAGTCTTACTAATATTGAGGACCAAGTTTTGTCTCCACACCCCGAAAGCAACCGGTCCACCTCATCTCGATAGGCAGACTCATTCCCCCCCCAAAAAAAAGATGAGTCCCACCACTGTTGTATCATCTGCAAATTTAGTAATAGTATTACTATGCACATAAAGAGGATAAAGCAAGGGACTCAACACACAACCCTGTAAAGGTATTATTAAAGGTATTGTTGGAGGATGTAAGTTGTTCCAAGTAAAACTGTCTTTTTAAATTGACCAATAATGATTTTTCTCAATGCCAATGTTTTTCAAGTGGTTTTCTAGGTGTTTTGGGATGGTACACAAGTCACCTATGATTATCGGTACTACCTTTGCTTTCTTTTCCCCACAGTTGTTCTACTTCTATTTGCAGATCTTTGTATTATGATTTTCTCCAGTTCACATTCACTATCATATTATCCCAATTATTATAGGGAGAGTCTGTTTGGAGTGTTATCCTTTTTTGAAATAATACACATTTTTTTTTAAATTCAATCCATTCAGAATAGAACTGGAAGGTATCTTTGAGGTCTTCTAGTCCAATCCCTTGTTCAAGCAGGATATCCTATACCACTGCAGAGAGGTGGCTGTCTTATCTCTTCTTAAAAACCTCTAGTGATGAAACACCCACAAAGTCTGAAGGCAAGCCATTACAACGGTTAATTGTCCTCACTGTTAGGAAGTTTCTCCTTAATTCCAGGTTGCTTCTCTCCTTGATTAGTTTCCATCCATTGTTTCTTGTCTTGGCTTCCTGTACTTTGGAAAATAAGATGGTCCTCTCCTTTTCTTTGTGGCAGCCCCTCCAAATACTGGAACACTGCTATCATGTCTCCCCTAGTCCTTCTTTTCATTAAACTAGACACACCTAATTCCTGCAACTGTTCTTTATATGTTTTAGTCTCCAGTCCAGTCTCCTAATCAACTTAGTTGCTCTTCTCTGCACTTTTCCCAAAGTCTCAACATCTTATTTTGTAATGTGGTGACTAAAACTGGATGATGTATTCCAAGTATGGTCTTACTAAGGCTTCATAAAGCAGTACCAGTACTTCACGTGATTTCACATGATTTGTGCAAATATTCCTAGAAATGCGACTGCAGCACTCAAAATGGTTAGTTTAGATCTGTGTCTGATGATATGAGATCTAGGCCTGATCATCCCTTTATTGGTCTCATTGACTGGGGCTTTTGGGTGTTGAAGTTCAGCATTATCTCAAGTTAAATGAATTAAAAAGACAAAACCTTACTGAAAACTGGGAATGAGGTGGTTCCTTTGAGCACTTGGAATTCCTGTTCAAGCCTCCTGCGCCAATCAATCTGTTCAAACAAGACCTTCTGAAGTTCTTCTGGACCAAAGAGGGAAAAGAAAAAAGAAAAAAAAAAGAATTTTGTGAGCATACTGACTCTTAAGACCTAACGTTCACAATTACAAAGGAAAAATATTTTTGGCAGCTTAAGGGTGGCTGCACCATGCCTTGAGCAGCTTTGGATAGATTCTGTGCAGAAATCCATGAATACAAATCAATGCAATATATTATTTTAAAGTATTATAGCCCAGTGTCATGTATTGATTGATACATATGCATTAATCTCAATTATAGCCACACAAAAGGTCCATATATTATTCATATGTTGCTTGTCAAGCTTAAAATATGGTTGGGAGTAAAAAACATATATTACCTTTAATTGTCTTGATATTCCGCTAAAACAAAAAGTCAGCCTTACTAGGAGATTTGTATCTATTTATCTTTATAAAAATCCCCCACCTTTTTTACCTTTTCCCATGTTTTCCATGTCCTTTTTAAGAGAATGGGGTGCGCTGGTTTCCTGGATTGGGTCACCTGAATGAAAAGAGAATTATTACTAGAGAGGAATTATTGAGTCTGCCATTTGCACCTCTATAACTGTCTGGTTTGGCACAGCAGCCAAACAGGACATTCACAGACTTCAGAGGATAGTCAGGACTGCAGAAAAAAACAACTGCAAACAGCCTGCCTTTCACTGAGGATCTGTACATTGCAATGAGCCAGAAAAAGGGCTGAGAAAATATCTACAGACCCCTCATATCCTGGACATAAACTGTTTCAATTTCTCCCCTCAGGATGCTGCTGTTGAGTACTGCATACCAAAACAATTAGACCCAAAGATTTTTTTTCCTGCATGTCATCGCCCTGCTAAACATCTAATTCCCTATGCACTGTCTTAGGCCCAAAGGTAGTAGGCTGTATTATTATTATCCTTCTCATCTCATCTTTCTTACTACCATCTCCTATTGGTATGATTTATCACTTGTTGTATTTTATGATTAATGATTGTAGCTATGATCTATGATATATCACTTTATTGTTTGTACATGTATGTACAGTGAGAGCTTGTGCACCAGAGACAAATTCCTTGTGTGTCCAATCACTCTTGGCCAATAAAAAATTCTTTTCTTTTCTTTTCTTTTCTTTTCTTTTCTTTTCTTTTCTTTTCTTTTCTTTTCTTTTCTTTTCTTTTCTTTTCTTTTC
>BLBF01000010.1:3590367-3624297 GCA_015471245.1 Laticauda colubrina
TCTTTTCTTTTCTTTTCTTTTCTTTTCTTTTCTTTTCTTTTCTTTTCCGTTCCATCCCATCCCATCCCATCTCATCCCATCTATTCTGTTCTTATTTATTTGCACCATGCATCAGGCTACATTTGATCTGGTAAAGTGTTTATAGTAGTCCTTAGGAACGGTTCAAAATAATTAAGACAGTGGCTAAATTTTGTTCACATAATTGTGACCACCGGCTTAAATCGTCTGATCTTTTTCTCCCAATATATCATGTTGCATTCTTGTGAAATACATGCTCAGAAATGCTAGTTCTGTTTAATCCAACTCTGTATAACTCCAGAGGGTAAAATGCAAATCATGCACATATATATATATATATATATATATATATATATATATATATATATATATATATATATATATATATATATATATATATATATATATATATTTGCAGAATACAGCTTAAGTGGCAAAGATCTCTACAGGGGAATTTCAAATTGGCCACAGAGGCAGCCAGGATAGGTAAAAGATTTACACCCTTCAAAGAGAAACCAAAACATTCTTAGGTGAAATTTCAGGAAAAAAACCAACAAGAAATGTAACAATTTAATAAGATCTATGCTTGTAGCAGCAAAAATAAATTTTGCTCAATATTGGAAGAAAGATTCAGTTAATATTCTACTGGGAACCTATACTTGAAGAACAGACAACAATGTAAAAACTAACAGTATAAATACAAAATAGAAATTTTAACTGAAAATGTAAGCAAGGATGGTTGTTATTCATAAAATAATATCACACAGCAGGGCAAATACAATTCCAATCAAAGTTCTAACGGTTAGGCTTAAATGTCTAAAATAGGGCACATTAGTGGTTGTATAAGTTATTAGAAACTGAATAATTCCTTTTCTTCTTTTCTTTTTTTTTTCCTTTGCAGCTATTTTGGGTATTTTAATTTTTGCTAAATGTAATTTGCTTATCTATTTTTCCCATTTTATTAAGAGGTGATAGATAGATAGATAGATAGATAGATAGATAGATAGATAGATAGATAGATGATTGATTGATAGGTAGACAGACAGATACCTGTCCATCTTATCTATTTCTCTTTATCATCTATCAATATCTGTCTATCTATCCCTACCTATTAACTATCATCTCTCGTCTGTCTGTCTGTCTGTCTGTCTGTCTGTCTGTCTGTCTGTCTGTCTATCATGAAATAAAGACTTAATTCTAAACAACCAGCTCAAGACTGAAACCTAGTTTGAGATAATCTACAGGAGTTTCTTCTTTCTAATGTTATAATCTTGGATATATGGAAGATAGTCCTTAACTAGTTGTTCAGTGACTTGTGGCCAATTTCATATCTTTTTGCCATGGTTCTTAGGCAAATCCTGCAGTTATTAAGTGAATAAGGTGATTATTAAGTGTATCTGGCTTCCCCCATTGACTTTGCTGGTTGGATGTTGGCTGGGAAGGCCAGAAGTTGCAACCATTTACCCTGGTTTTCTGTAACCAAATTTTGAGGGATGCTGGGATGTTCATAAGCATGAGGACTGATTCTAAGTGTTTTTTTCAGTGCTGTTGTAACTTTGAACAATCACGAAATGAATGGTTGTAAGCCAAGGACTTCTGGTAGATGTAAGCAGACTGTTCAGTACAGTACTATTAAGACTAGAGGTTTTTTTATTATTTAAATTGGTGGATTAATCCATTAAAGTCCGAATAACTGGTGAAGGCCAATGTTAGTTACTGTTGCTGTCAGTCATAAACATATTTTGGCTCATCAAGAGAAGCTATCTCTAATGTGTTACCATTACAAATGAAAGGAAATGATCTACAATTACTCTATATTGCTCTGTTTTTTTTAATAACGGATGCCTGCTTTGTTTATTAAATTCTAAAATTATCTTACATTTTCCATCACTTCATGGTATGAGATGGCATTCCTCTTGAAGTTCAGTAATATATATTTAAATATAATTGATGGAGTAATTAAAAGGAAGATGCTTAATCAGCTGGAAGTTGTTAATGGGTTGGTGGCTCATATTTCAATGAATATGAGATATGAAATTTCCTTCCTGTCTCCCAAAGCCTCAATTAACATCTTCCTTCTTTCAGGTGGAAAAGATTCACAAGGGGTTAGAAGAACCTCACGTCAAAGGATAACCATGGAGAAAAATACAATTGTCTAATTTTTGAAGCAGCACAGAACTGTCTATCACACCAAACAATAATTGGTCCAAGGTACATTCTCCAAAAATTTCCCTTTGGTTGAATGTAAAAGTACTCCTGGACATACAGCCATTTGTTCAGGGACTGTTCAAAAGTATAACGGCACTGAAAAGTGTCTTACAACCGTATTTCATACTTATGACCATTGCAGCATCTCCATGGTCATGTGATCAAATTCCAGGCGCTTGGCAAGGGGCTAATATATATGACAGTTGCAATGTCCTGGGGTCATGCGATCACCTTTTATGACCTTTGAGAAGTCAATGGGAAAGCCAGATTCACTTAACAATCGTGTTACTGTCTTGAAAATGCAATGATTCACTTAACAACTGTGCCAAGAAAGGTTGTAAAATGGGGCAAAACTCACTTATCAATTATCTTGCTTAGCAACTGAAATTTTGGGCTCATTTGTGGTCGTAAGTCAAGGACTTATGCCTGTATTGTAGTCTAATAGCAAAACATTGTTGTTGTGGCTACTACTAGATGCTCTCAACCAGGTCCTACCAGCCTAGAGACCAGTGTTTTTTCAACCTTGTCAACTTTAAGACAGGTAGATTTCTGTTCCCAGAATTCCTCAACCAGCCATGGAGTTGAAGTCCACCTGTCTAAAAGTTGCCAAAGTTAAGCAACACTTTGTGGGGTTGATTCTCCAAATTCCAGTTATCTTTTGGTGATGATAGCTAGGAATTCTGGGATCCGCAGCCCCAAGAAATCCAGTGCTTGATCCTAGGATTAGAAGAACCATTTTAATCGAGAAAAGAGGTAGGGAACATAATAAAGAAATAAATGTACTCAGTGTTATTTAAGATATGTAGAAGGAGGGCCATATCTATAGTGTTTACTATAATTTTGCAAAGGGTTGAACAATTCAGTGTCCCTTCCTAAGTCATAAAGTACATACTATCTGTTTTCCACTGGCTTTAATTAATGTGGAGTCTCTCATCACGTGAGCTCATTAGATACATAAAGCAATATTTAAGATGCTGAATTCTACCACATCAGATTTATTGGTCACACAATTCCTAATGTTGCATACTCGAGGTTTCTTCAGTCTTAGGGTCTCTGTCAGATTTCCAACATGTCTAAAAACTAGGAATCCAATAAGGATTTAAGATCTGAACCGCAAAAAGATACACAACCACTAGATGGCAGCAAATAATTCCAGAAAGGATCTCGTGTATCTGGGCTGCCATCTAGCAGCCAAAAGATATTTGCAGCCCAGATGGGATATCTCTGTTGTGAGAGTGTTCAGGTGATACAGGTAGTTGAGTCCAACATTTCTATTGCTAAACAAGACAGTTGTTAAGTGAGTTTTGCCCCATTTTACAACCTTTCTTGCCACAATAGTTAAGTGGATCACTGCAGTTGTTAAGTTAGCAAGATGGTTGTTAAGTGAATCTGGCTTCCCCATTGAATTTGCTTGTCAGAAGGTCTCAAAAGGTGATCACGTGACACACACCCCCCAGGGACAAAGCAACGGTCATAAATATGAGTCAGTTGTCAAGCATCTGAATTTTGATCACACGGCCGTGGGGATGTTGCAACAGTTGTAAGTGTGAGTGCTTTTTCAGCGCTGTTGTGACTTCGAATTGTCATTAAATGAATAGTCGAGGTCTACTATATGTCTCCTTCTATATTGCCTTTGAACATTACTGTTATTACTTATTATTACTTAGTAAATTTATATGCTGTCCATCTCACAGTTTTTGGCAACTCTGAGCAGCTCACTCCTATGGCACTTTGGTTTTGCAACTCACAGTGGATTCTGCCTTATAAGTATTCATCATGTCATAATAAATGCAGTAGTTGTTCATGTGCTACCAGACTATTTACAAGTTAACATTACTTGTCTTGTGGAGTTGGAGAACAGGAATGAGATAACAGGCAGAACGTGCATTCAATCTCCCAAAAGCAAATGACTATCTCAGTCTATGCCGGCTGCACAAAATATGATTTGGGATATCTGTGGAGATTCTCAGTCATCCAGGTCATAGTTTTTCTTCTTCTTCAAAAGGCAACTGGACTATTATTTTTTCCTTTGAGGAAAAAGAGGACAGTGTTTTGCAGATAAACTGATGAAGCTTCTTGGATAAGAAGTGAAACACTTTCTTCTTCCACCTCAAGGGAAAAACAACACAGAAGAAAAAAAAGCACCTTTGAAATAAAATGGGATGATGATTAGACAAACAGAAAAAAAGAGGGAGAATATATTACGACTCCATAAGCTTTTGAAAGCATCACTTGTGTCTCTTGCAGTAAGTAGTCCCTGTTCCTGAAAAGCTTACTACCATCTAAGTAGAATTAAAGATTTTGCAAACTCTCAGATATATTTCTGTATGACTCGATGTAACCGATCTCAAATAAATAGAGCAGACATATGGATGATAAATATCCCAGAACAGTGTTTCTAATTTCAACAAAGGAGAATATTCATAGCCCAGAGTTGAACTATGGGATCCTTGGTGCTCTCTGAGCTTGGTTTTTTTTCTTGCAGATGTTTCGTTACTCAAACTAGGTAAAGTTATCAGTGTTCACCTAATTTGGCAAATGAAATGTCTGCAAGAAAACAACCAGCTCAGAGAGCACCAAGGACTTCTTGCTTCTGATTTTTACTCAGTCTTTAGCTTATCATAACATGGCAAATAAGAAATTAAGCAACACCTCCAATCACCTTAATAATTCCCTCCATAATATTTTGATACTTAATATTTTTGTATTTGTGTGTAATAGTTTTGATACATAATATGTCTGCATCTTATGATTTATGATTTATCACTTTGTTACTTTTATGTACACTGAGAGCTTTTGTACCAGAGACAAAATACTTGGCCAATAAACAATATTCTATTCTATTCCATTCCACCTTACCCCATTCTAATGTTGATTTCTCTTCTGACAATCCTTTCACTTTATGTAAAAGTCTATTGTTTTCTCTTTCCCTTTCTTCTTTCAGATTTTTTTTTTTAATTAAAAAAATCAGGATAAATCTTTCCTATGATGCACTCCTTGACCAGCCAAACCCTGATTTTTACAGGCTGGGTTTTTTTGGTGTTTTTAATTCCAAGTTTGCAAAGGTTTCCCTCCTGCTTTTATGCCCAAGATTTGAGACCCAATTTTTTCCATTATATCCCATCTCTCTCTCTCTCTCTCTCTCTCTCTCTCTCTCTCTCTCTCTCTCTCTCTCCCTCCCTCCCTCCCTCTCCCTCCCTCTCCCTCTCTCTCTCTCTGGCTTGCTTTCTCTGTCTCATTTGACAGGCAAATTTGCAGACGTAGCCCGAGGATAACAACCTCGTTTGACAGTCAATTAAGCGTGAATAGTCAAAGCCGAGACAGTTTGCATTACATAAATGGAAAATTACATTCCCCCCCTCCCCCCCTTTCGTCTTTTCTGTCTCCCCTGAAACAAAACCTCTTTCCTTACAACCCTCCCTGGCAATACCCAACTTAGTATCAAAACTTCTAATCACGTTTTTTTCCCCTTCTTCTCTCGCTCCCTCCCCTCCCCAAAACCCTTGGAGACATTTAGCAATCAGTAAAAGGTGGTTCCATTTAATTTGTATAATGTAATTTTTGTCAATGTATTATACATTTTGTGTAGAGATCATTATCACGGAGATAATATAAATGTTGCCTTAGATCTCATAAAACACCTTTAATGTTTCTCTGACAGATATTAAAAGCAATAAGCTGTGATCCTTTTTAATGGAAGGTTTCAAAGAGAACATTTCAATTATTGTCATTTTATGCCGATTCCACCCCCCCTTCCCAGCCTGCTCCATTGTGTAACCTGATATATTTCTGAAGTTTCTTGCTAAAATATGACCTGCAATTAATATTCTTATTGCTATTAACACAGTGCCACCCCAGCTTATTTGTATTCTCCCCTTAGTTATTCCATCTATTAAGGGTTGTTCTATTTTTATTTTGGGGGGAGGGGACAAAAACAAACCCTACGAAATATTCAGTCGTTTGATTAAGAATTTTCAAGAGGAGCTTCTGTGCATGCCAAGTAGGGAAGAGACACCATGGAAATCAGCAGGCTTACTTTGAAGTAAACATGTGTTCTGGGTTTGATTCCTGCTCCTTTTGACACCCACCTGCTATATTTCTCCAAAAGTCCCCTGGATGTTCAGCGTCCGTGATGAAAAAACTGTGTTCCTTGTTCTTATCTAAGCACAAAGAAAAGGAGGAAGAAAAAGTAAATGCAGGCAGTCCTTGACTTACAACAGTTCACTTAGCGACCATTCAAAATTACGGCGCCACTGAAAAAAGTGACTTATAACTTTCACGTTTACAACCATGACAGCATCCCCAGGGTCACATGATTTACATTTGGATGCTTGGCAACTGACCCAGTTTTATGACGGTTGCAGTGTCCCAGGGTCACATTAATCCCCTTCGGCAAAATTTTTGACAAGCCAAGTCCGTGGGGAAGCCAGGTTTATTTAACAACCATGTTACTAATTTAACAACTGCAATGGTTCACTTAACAACCACGGCATGAAAAGTCATAATTTGGGGGCAAAACTCACTTAACCAATTTATCACTGAGCATCATAAATTCTGGGCTCAATTGTAGTTGTAACTTGAGGATTACTTGTATTGGCCAAAACAGAGAAATTCCCTTAACATTTCTGTTGAAACTGAAAGAAGAGATACTCAGAATGAGAGAGGTGTTATACAGGTAGTCCTTGACTTACAACGGTTCATATGTTTTTATTTATTTATTGAATTTATATTGCCGCCTATTCACCCATGGCGACTTGAGGCGGCTTACAGAATGTAAAACCATATTTAAAATAAAAAACAATAAAAACTAATAAAAATAATCAAATGAGTAAGGTAAAATAGAACAAAATCTGGAATAAATAAATAAATAAAATAGTGACCATTAGAAGTTACAGTAGCACTGAAAACAGTGACTTATGACTGCTTTTTACACTTATGACCGTTGCAGCATTGCATGAACAAAACTCAGGTGCTTGGCAACTGGCATGTACTTATGAGGGTTGCAGTGTCCCAGGGTCATGCGATTCCCTTTTGCAATTTTCTGACTAGCAAAGTCAATAGGGAAACCAGATTCATTTAACAACTGTGTTGGTAACTTAACCCCTGCAGTGACTCACTTAACAACTGCGGCAAGAAAGGTTGTAAAATGAGGCAAAAGTCACTTAAAAACTGTCTGGCTTGGCCACAGAAATTTTGGGCTCAATTGTGCTTGTAAGTCAAAAACTACCCGTGTTTCATTGCTGATGTCTTACTCTTCACATACTAACTATGTTCACATGACACCCTTCCTCAGATCAGTTAGAAATCTAGAGGCCATATTGGCACAGCCAGGGTGAACAGGTTTGTCCAGGAAAGTTAAGATGGCGGCTGCGATGGTACAATGAAAGCACTGCTAGAATCGTCATCCTGCCTCTGGAAGTTGTGAGTGGTGCTCCAGTAGTGGAGGAGCACCCACCTCAAGAAGAAATTGGACAACCATTTCACCAGAATGGTACAGTGTCTCCTGCTTGATCAGGGGTTTGAACCAGTGGTGGGATGCTGCCGGTTTAGCAGCCGGTTTGGTGAGTGCGTGCTTTGCATGTGCACTCACCTAAGGTGCTTATGCGCAGCGCTGAAAATGGGGCATTTAGAAGCTCAGCTGCTTACTTTCCAAGTCAGCCATGGTAAGCAGAACAGCAAGGGGGCAGGAATCAGCTGTGCCTCGTGATTGAGATGAGCTGCAAAGCGGGAAATAAAGGACAGGGTAGGGCGGGATGGGCCAGCTGACCATCAAAACAACCGGTTCGTATGAACCAGTCTAAACCGGTAGCATCCCACCACTGGTTTGAACTAGAATATCTCCAAGGTTCCCTTCCATCCTTGCTTTTTCTGTATTTTGTATCTTGACTTTATTTGACCATGCCTTGTGGATAACCCTGCTAAGTGTGGCAGGGTTAAACTTGGTTAATCTTGTAAACCTACGCTGTACAGGTAGTGCTCGACTTGCAACAGTTCCTTTAGCAAACGTTCCAAATTACGGCACTGAAAAAAAGTGACTTATGTCCCTTTCTCCAAACTTACAGCCCTTGCAGCATCCCTGTGGCCACGTGATCAAAATTCAGATGCTTCACCACTGGCTCATTTTTATGACGGTTGCAATGTCCCGGTGTCATGTGATCACCTTTGGTGATCTTTGGACAAGCAAAGTCAAGGGGTAAGCCAGATTCACTTAACAACCATGTGACTAACTTTAAGAAATGCATTGATTCACTTAACAACTGTGGCAAGAAAAGTCGTAAAATGGGGCAAAAATCACTTAATAAATATCTCACTTAGTAACATAAATTTTGGGCTCAATTGTGGTCGTAGCTCGAGGACTACCTGTGTACGACTGACTTACAATGCACCACAAATGAAGGTCATTTGGTCAGTGAGTGGCTCATATCGCACGAACCCAGAAAATGGGTTAATTCAGTGATCTGGTTAGGCATCTTGTGTAGGCAACTATTATGATGCTGAATTTCTCCTCCTCCTCCTTCTCATTTTCTCATTAAATATAAATTAGATCAGGACAGAACAGCTCTATTTATCTATAAAAGAGATAAAGAGAGAAGCTAGCTATCAATAAAAAAGAGATGGAAAGCTGTATAGCTGTAAAAAATAAATGTTAAAAGATGGATACAAATGGAGAAATAGGTCTCTTCTCTTAATATCCTTCATATCCATCCCATATCCATACACATATACACAAACACACAAACACACACAAACACATGTTGTTTAAGGTTCAGAATCATGACACTAAAACTTTTCAGGAACTACACAGCAGGACCAAAACAGTTTGGGGGTCTATTTTAGGGGATGCAAGTCCATTTTGCTCCCTCCTGACTGCACCCCAGGGGTGGAAACACAATAGGAATCCATTGCATTGCCTTGCCTGAGAAATTATCTTCCTTGGAAGAAGAGAGACTGATGGGATGGGCTTCCTTGCTTTTCGGAATCTGCCAGCATGGAAAGAAATAAACAACAAGCAAAAATTAGATGGAAGGAAGAAAACAGTCTCCCACCCCCAGTTATTAGTGATTAGAGAACATTAGTGCTCTTTCTCTCTCTCTCCCTCCCTCCCTCTCTCTCTCTCTCTCCCTCACACACACACACACACACTCCCCCCCTCTATCTCACACACTATGTATGTGTGAGAGAGGGGGGAGGGAGAGAATAACACACCCAGAGTAAATTTCATATCAAGATTTGTGGTAGCTTTCATTGGGAGATAGGGTCATTTCTTGAGTACTCAACTAGTACTCAACTTGTAACCTAACATACAAATCAAAAGCTATGAAAGGTGACAATGGGTTGGATCCTGATTGTGGGTTTGAGCAATATCACTAATGTCAATGGGAACCTTTTTTTGAACTGAAAAAGATCCACTTCCAAGATCTTTTTTTCCTCCCAAAATACTAGGATTTATGTTGTAATGGGGTGTGAGAATGACCTTGGGAAATAGAAGGCAGGGAAGTTACAAGGACAATCAGATAAAGAGAAGACACAGCTGACAACTGCATAATGGGCAGAGGAAGAGATTCAGAAAGGATTCTGAAGTTGTCAGTCTGCAATGGAAATGGCAGGAGATTTGTACTTTCAGCCTTACAAGATTATGCTAATCCTTACAATACAACAGAATTAGTTCACCTGGCATGTTTCTGCCTAGTCTACCTGGTGGTTCTTAAGGTTACAAGATGTTGTCCACTAACTTCCAGATCACCACCAGATGACAGCAAAGAGATGGCTATTGTTTGCCTTTGCTGGCATCAAGAGGTTATGTGGATGTCTGCAGGCCAAGTCTGATAAGCCGACATAACTATCGGCTCCGCTGAATGCAGAGATGCTGAGAACTGTCCTTCAAAAGAGGTAAAGGTCATTGCATTTTAGAAGATTAACCATAGTAGGAAAAATCTGAGGTTTCTTAGAGATTGCTCAAGTCCATCTTCTGCTGTGGCCAGAGTTGATGGAGGGGTATGACCTCCATGTGGAGAAAGTTGCAAATTCTCCTGGATTTGAGGGTCCTGGTTAATCAACCTAGCTGTATTGCCAAGGGTTTCTTTGTAGGATTTGGGCACCAGATTTTGGGAGATGAATTGCAGTAGAGTTTATATGTCAAACTTATGTTTTCATGATATCAGTGCACATGCAGGTAATTTTTCTATCAACTGTATAGAAATAGCCTTTCTTTCTTTCTTTCTTTCTTTCTTTCTTTCTTTCTTTCTTTCTTTCTTTCTTTCTTTCTTTCTTTCTTTCTTTCTTTCTTCCACTACAGCTAGTCTTTGTTTAGTGACCATAATGGTGACTGGCAACTCGGTTATTAAGCAAAGCATTCACTAAGTGAAACAGCCACTGTGCTTCTGATCTTCCTTTGGCTTTCCTTTGCTTTACAGACCTGTGAAAGTCATAAAAGTAAGAATTGGTTGTGAAGTTGCTTTTTTATCACCAATGTAACTGGCAAACAGTCACTCAGCAAGCACTATATACTTTTTCAACTTCTCCATCTAGTTTTCCTCCCTGAATTGCCCTGATGATCTCCCATCTAAGTCTAATCTGTATCTCATATACTTAGCTTTTTTGAAATCAGTCAATCTAGATGTTGACACCTTCTGTCAATTACAATGTTATTTTGGGCAGTCTAGAGGTAGACAGTTGGCTCCAGACATAACTAAAGGAGACCCACCAAAATCAATGGTATTTAAGGCTCTACTTTAAAAAAATGGCTTAGATCCAGTACTGGCGATGTGATGGTTACCAGGCACTAAATACTGTTGCAAAACATCACCTGCCTCATCCAGAACTCCCTTGGTGCCTATCAGATTCTAGTCCACATAACTTGTTCCCCTAAGCCAGGGATATCCAACTTTGGCAACTTCAAGATTTGTGGACTTCAACTCTCAGAATTCCCCAGCCAGCATGTCTGGCTAAGGAATTCTGGGAGTTGAAGTCCACAGATTTTATTTATTTATTTATTTATTAGAATTTATCAAACAAAAACGAGAACAAGAGTAAAAGAATAAAAACACAATGACAGGGACGATAGGCACGTTAGTATCTTATGCACGCCCCCTCTACTAACCACTTAAGTATGATGTAAAGTCCACGGAAGTCAATTTGTGACTGAAACTGTGAACATTTGTAGCTGAAACAACTGAATCAGGTAGAGCATTTCAGACCTTGACAACTGTATATCTTAAAGTTGACAAGCATTGACACTTCAACCCTAGGTGTTCTCAGACCAAGGCTTCCTGAGACACCAACAAACACACATAAAATCCAAAACCCTTTCATTTTAGTTCAATGGCTGTGAATTATCACCATTCACAGCCCAGAATGAGTCTCAACTAGTTATAATTCGTCCCAGGGATGTCTGCCAAGGTTCTTCGGGAGACGTCTGATAAGAACGCACCTTTATTTGACTTGAAGTGTTGCCAATGACTAAAGTCCCAATTTAGTCTTTCAATCAAACAGAGAACAAATTCATCATGGAGCTTTCAGAGTCCAAAACCATCAGAGTAAATGATGACACTGCTTCCTGTAAAGGTTTCCTACCTTTGCACTTCCTTTATACCTTATGGGAGGGCCAATCACCTCCAAGCCTTACTCCTGCATTGCCCCTTTTGTCTTAACTGTTCTTGCTTTCTGGCAGCTCTGTGCACACGCACACTGGGAACAGCCTCCGCTTGTTCCTCAGCCTCGCTCTGCCAGAATCTTGGGGCTCTGGAGTCAGCATATAACTCCCAGATATTCTTGGCCCCATCTCTGTATCGGATGCAGGACCCTCGTCCAAGTCCTCCCCAGATTCCCAGACTGGTCCCTGTTCTTCCCCACTGTCCAATTCTGCTGCTGTCTGCACAGGCTTCTGGTGAACCCCAACATTAGGCTTATTTGAATAAAAACAATGCAATGCAAAGTATCTCCCTCTAACATCTCATTTTTTTTGCAGAAATGACTCTGGCTGTTTTGCAAGGGTCCAGGCTTAGCACGGCAGGCATATTGTGAATGTGCACGCTACATCTTACACAAATTGCCAGTGTACTGATTCAAAAGGGGAGGGGGGGCCTTATGTCCTGTAGCTGAAGCTTGTTGGGAAGATAAGTATCCGTTGGGAAGCAAGTCAGGCTTAAATCTATGTTTCTTGATCTTGGCCACTGTAAGATGTGTGGACTTCACCCCCCAGAATTGCTCAGGCCCACACATCTTAAAGTGGCCAAGATGGAGAAACACTGTGTTATGTAAACAATCAGATCCATAACTAAAAGACACAGATCAGCAGTGGGATCTACCTCTTCCACCACCAGTTTGATGATCGTGCATGCGTACCTAACATCCATGCAGCTTTCCCCACATCAGCTGAGGCCTGCAGCGCCAATCAGCTGAGAGGAGAGAAAAGTGCAGAGGTGGGTTGGAGGGCTGATCCTGCGTTTTTCTCTTCTTTCTCCTCTCAGTTGATCATGGAAGGCTTTTTTTTTACTACCAGTTCGGCCAAACCAGTCCAAACCGGTAGCATACCATCATTGACAGAGATCCCAGGAAGGGGTTCCAGTTTCTTTCCCTGCTTTATCTGTGGGGAAGTTTACCCAGCGTCCTTACTGTGTTTTAGCTAAGTCTTAGAGCTTTGATGGTCCTTCTCTTGGGCACTATTCATTATTTCTTGAGCATTGTGGGAGCTATAGTCCAAACCTTGAGGAAAACACCAGTGGTATCGTCGGTGTGGTACCCCTGATGGAAAACAAATGGCATTTTTAATAGTCAAAGATCTACTGCAGAAAACATCTTAAAGGGGCTTCGTTCAAACTTGTCAACCTCGAAGCACTGAACCACAAGAGCCAAAATGAGCCTTTTTAGAACATAGAACAATAAAGTTTGAAAGGATCTTGGAGATTTTCTAGTCCAACCCCCTTACTCAAGAAAGAGACCTTATGTCCATGATGGCGAACCTATGGCACACATGCCACAGGTGGCATGCAGAGCCATTTGTGCCGGAAAGCGAGCTGTAGGCAAACTTACCTCACTGTGGATGTGTATGCCTCACAGCCGATTTCCTGCCAGTTTGAGGCCTTTTTCGGCCTCCCAAAGGCTTGAGGAAGGCTTTTGCAGGCTGAAAACTAGCCCTGTTTCATCACTTCTGGTGTTTTCCGAAATAGCGGAAGTGATGAAACGGGGCTAACTTTCGGCCTGCAAAGCCTGCAGAAGCCTCCTTAAGCCTCTGGCAGGCTGAAAAAGGCCTCAAACCGGCCAAAAATCAGCTGTGAGGTACAGTGCAGGTAAGGGGGTGGTGTGGGTAGGTGGGTGGAGATTGCGCACATACGTAGGGGGCTTGGGGTGTGCACAGTGCCTTCTGGGTGCTGGCACGCAAGGGTGCCAGTGTGCGCACAATTTTTGGCACAGGAACCCAAAAAGCTTAACCACCATTGCCCGATGTCATTCTGGACAAATAGCTTTTTCAAAAGACATCCTTCTGAGTTCAGTGGGAACAGCATTGAAGGTCCAGTTTTGCAGCCCAAATCTCTCCTTCAGGGATGGCTTAGGGGGATAAGGCCTTGCCAAGCAAGGAATTCCCCCAACCCCCCAAAACCTCTGCAACTCCTTTGGTACGACAAATGTCACAAATTGGGTGGCCTCTGTCCTTGCTTTCCAAAGGCAAGGTGAACATTCTCTGCTTTACCAGAGAAGAACTGGACCAACCCAAGACATTCAGAAGTGGAAAGAAAATAACTCACACCTGGTTCTTATAGACCTGTTCATTAATACTAACATAAACAATCCTCCCGCTATTATAGCTCTTCTTCCTCATACAGAATGCTACAACATGGGAGAGAGAGTCCCAAAGACCAATTTCTCAAGGTGGCTCCCCCCTCCCCCCAACTTAAATCTTCCATTTAGCATCCTTGGAAGACTTGAAATCTTAAATATTTATCAATATTAAGAGGGAGGAAAACTTTATTTCTTGATCATGTACATGAATTGTAAAGATTTGTGTGGGTTCTAACCAGAGGTGGTATTCAGCAGGTTCTGACCAGTTCTGGAGAACCAGTAGCAGAAATTTTGAGTAGTTTGGTATCCCACCTCTGACTGCCCTCACCCCATCTCTTCTCTGCCTCCTGAGTCCCAGCTGATCAGCTGGGTCTTCTTTTGTTGTCCGGCACAGGAGGACGGAGCTGGAAAGCAGGTTAATGGGGTGGGGAAGGAATGGGGATTTTACAGTATCCTTCCCCTGCCAGTGGCACCCACCAAGTGGCACCCACCAAGCCATGCCATACCACACCCACCAAACCACACCCACAGAACCATTAGCAAACGTTTTTGAATCCCACCACTGGTTCTAACCAAGACCTCTCTTCAAATTAGAATCGTCGTCTTTACAAGGCAGCTATTCCTCTATTAGACTTCTAAATGTGATATTTCTCTTTCTTGCCCACCTGGAATCTATTCTAGCACCCAAATGCCCTTTGCTGATCCTTTGGTGGGATCTTTCTGATTCTAATGCAGCATCTCCGCTTTAATACTGTTGGACCAACTCCAGAATTCCTCAGCCAGGATTCTGGGAGTTGAAGTCCACAAGTCTTAAAGTTGTCAAGTTTGGAGACTCCTGTTCTCATGCAATCAAATGCTTGTGGTTCACAAAAAGGAAAATTGTAGGCCTTTGCAAGGAGCTTTGCCCTCCAGGTGCATTGGGATTACAATACTCACATATCTGGGAGAAATCTGGGACTTTTTCCCTAATAACTGAAGAGGAAAACATAATTGTTTTGCTTTTCCTTCCATATTGTGAAATTATAATCTTTATGATTATTAACCCTGGAAGCCTGAAACAGTGCATTCTAGCTCTAAAAATCAATGTGAATTGATTGCCAACTAAGCCAAAGAGAAAATAATATATTTTCAGGAAAACTATAAAGCTCATTTTTAGATTGTGCTGGCTTAGAGTATCATTCTGGTTTGATGCAATTTTTCAGCAATGGGATTCATACTTCTTGACTTTAGGATATCAGCAGAAAAAACTACTTTAATTTCTCTCTATTGCCTCCAGGGTTTATCTGACTTTCTACAGTGGTCCAGGGAGACGAAAACTCCACAAATTCTAAATATGTTTATTTGCAGGATGTGGCTACCAACAGCTTGAAACTTTTGACCGTATTCTGTGGAAACCCATACTTGGCTTGTGATCACTTTCAGGAGGGGGGCACAATTTTGCAGATTTTACCTCTATTTGGAGAGCTAAGCAAGGTTGAGCTTGATTAGGAATTGGATGGAAAATTATCAAGACATCTCTGGGCAGTTAAATTCCAAAGAACACAATAGTAAAACTACCTCTATGTTGCTTATGGCAGTGATTGCCATCCAGTGAGCTGGGGACCACTGGTGGTCTGAGAGAAAATTTTGATGGTCCACAGAGAAATGTCACTCCCAAAGCACCCCCCCCCCCAAAGTAATTAATCCAGGCTGCACGGAAACACAAAGTTTGTGTCGCTTGCATTGTGAACAACACAAGGTAGTGAGGAGAGGGGGGGAAAGGGCGGAGGGGAGTAACTCGCCCCACTCGCCCCGCTCACCTCACCTGGCCACCAGGCTGTTTCTTTCCACTACTTTCTTCAGCTTTTGGCTGCATGCAAGGAAAGCAGCAAAAGTCTTTCCTTTTCTCTCCCAAACTCAGCCAGAGATGAATCTTTGGGACCCTGCAAAACATCCTGTTCCAAGAGGCTGCACTGGCAAAGACTCATTTCCTGCAGAGTTTGGGGACTTCTGCTGCTTCTGCTGCTTTCCTTGCATGCAGCCAAAAGTCTCTCTCTCACTCTCGCTCTCTCTCTCCCCCTGAGAAAAAGCTGGAGACGGTATCCTGCAGTCCCAAATAAAGAACGATCGACCGGTAGAAAACGGGGTGGGGAATTTTCCTGCAGACTTTTTAGGGGATTTTCCCAGGGTCTCTGGCCCGCAGGATTTAAAATTATGAGTTTGGTGGTTCCTGAGGTCCAAAAGGTTGGCAACCCCTGGCTTATGGGGTCTTTGGTGCTCTCTGACATGGTTGTTTTCTTGCAGACATTTCATTACCCAATTAAATAACATCATCAGTGTTAGTGAGTGTGGAGTTTGCTCAGCATTGGCACAGCAAACTACAGACAGTCCTCAACTTAAAACAGTTCATTTAGTGACCATTCAAAGTTACAACGGCACTGGAACAAGTGACCTATGACCATTTTTGAGACTTATGACTGTTCCAGCTGTTCCCATGGTCACGTGATTTACATTTAGATGCTTGACAACTGGTTCATATTTAGGCATATATATTTATTGCGGTATCCCAGGGTCATATGATCCCTTTTAAGGTAACCTCTTTTTTCAAACAAAGCTAGATTTACTTAACAGCAGCGTGACTAATTTAACAACGGCAGTGATGCTTGTCATAAGTGTGGCAAGAAAAATGGTAAAATGAGGCAAAACTCCCTAAACAAATTTCTCACTTAGCAACGTAAATTTTGGCCTCGATTGTGGTCGTAAGTCGAGAACTACCTGTACTGCAAGAACAAGCTACCTGCATACAAACAAAGAGCAAACCCACACTAACTAGCACCGATGATGTTACCTTGTCAAGTAATGAAACAACTGCCAGAAATAACCAAGCACTGCACCAGAAACCCCACAGTTCAACCCCGAGTTATAAATATTCTTGTCTATGTTTCTTCCAAAAACACCCAACAACAATTTACCCAATGGGGACCCAGGAGTTGGACTTCATTCCTAGTCAGCTTTACTACTGGACCGGGGGCTAACGCTAAAATGGCTATTCGTCCCGTCAGATTTGAAGGTCAGGGAAATTAAAACCAAGAACCTTCAACTGGTAACCCAGTTGCTTTGTGGATGAAACACTTGGCTTGGATTTTTCTCCCAAATTTAGTCTTGGAGGTTTGACAGGGGTGGGGTAAGAACAGCTTTTCAGTGACTTTGGGGAGGAAAAAAGATACGATTTGGAAAGGAAGGCAGCATTTTGCAGGCAACAGAGGTGAAATGATAATAAATAGTCCTTGACTTGCAACACTTTTTAAAGTGACTGCTCAATGTTACAAGGGAACTGAGAAAAAGGAACTTATGGCTGTTTTTTGAGCAGCATCTCTGTGGTCACGTGATCAATTTTGGGATGCCCAGCAGTGGGCATGGGATGGTTGCAGCATCCCAGGGTTTTGTGATCACTGTGTGTGATCTTCTGGCAAGCAAAGTCAATGGGGAAGCCAGATTTATTTCACTGTCATGTTACTAACTTAACCGACTGCAGTGATTCCCTTAACAATTGCAGCCGGAAAGGTCCTAAAATGGGGCAAAACTCACTTAACAACTGTTTCACTTAGCAGCAGAAATTTGGGGCTCAGCAGTGGTTGCAAATGTAGGACAACGTGCATTTAGGAGAAAATAATTTAAGAACACCAGTGAAAATATCTACAGGCCCCTCACATCCTGGACATAAACAGTTTCAACTCCTTGCCTCAAGATGACGCTATAGAGCCCTGCACACCAGAACAACTAGACACAAGGGCATTTTCTTCCCGAACGCCATCACTCTGCTGAACAAATAATTCCCTCAACGCTGTGCAACTATTCACAAAGTCTGCACTACTATTTCTATTCATCTTCTCATCACTCCTTATCACCCATCCCCTCCCACTTGTCACTGTATGATTGTAACTTTGTCGCTTGTATCCTTACGATTTTTATTGACTGTTTCCTAGTATGATTTGATTGCTTATTGTACCCTATGACTATCATTAAGTGTTGTACCTGATGATTATCGACTCCTGATGAATGTATCTTTTCTTTTATGTACGCTGAAAGCATTTGCACCAAGACAAATTCCTTGGGTGTCCAATCACACTTGGCCAGTAAAGAATTCTGTTCTATTCTATTTAAATGAGAAGCATCTCCCTGGCTGGGTTCATACCACACAACAAATTAAGCAAATGCCACACTAAGCGACACTCTTGCTTCTTAAACTGTGTCTCCCCAAGGAATAAACTAGACTGCTTCAGCTGGTTTACACAACTGGCTTCCACAGCTCCTACTACACTAGGATTAAGTTTAGCCAGTTGTGCAAATCCATCTGGGTTTGGAAGCAAAGTTACCAGTGGCTCCATCTCAGATTGGGGAGGGAGTATATGTGAGGATTTTCTAAAGTCACTCTCAGTTGTTCCTTTCCGACAAGAAGATTTTGCAGAAGAGAGCAGCCAATCAAAGCTGAGCTTTTACTTTTGTTTCCACAGGTAGTTGTCATGCCCCTGTTGGAATCTGATTCTGAGGGAGCGGTGGAACAACTGACAAGGAGTGGGAGTGTGGCTCCTTTGTCTGTGGAGGAAACTGGGGAAGGGCAGAGTCCAGCTGGGCATTCAGAGGAAGACCCAGGGCCAACTCCTCTTCATCCTAGGGCAGGCAGGGAGGAATGGAGAAGGGAGCAATGTGGGTTATGGGGAAGAAAAAGGCCCTGATTCCCTTCATTAGCTGCAGATGGGAAAACAGGATAAAGAAGGTGTTTGTGCACAGCTCCTTGCTGGAAGCAAAGCAAGCATTATCTTTGTCAAGTCTTGTCTGGGTTCTGGCATCCTCTCAACTGTGTTTCGTTATCTTTTGAAGTCTGCAATTCCTTATCCTGCCCTGTCTTGTTAATTGCTGCAGCTTTGTGGTTTGTGTTGGTTTTTATTTATAATTTAACTTTGGGTTCAGACTGAATTTCTTCCCTTTAAAAACTGTTCTTGGGAGTTTTTTCTCCAGCCAAAGGTAACTGGACATTGGGGGCCAAGTTGAAGGTACTCAAGGGACTTTACCTACTTTTGTGACTTTGTTGTCTTTGTGCCACGTCCTGGGCCATCACAATAGTCCTCGACTTACAACCGTTTGTTTAGTGGCCATTCAAAGTGACAACAGCACTGAAAATATGTGACTTATCGCCGTTTTTCAGTTACGACCTTTGCAGTATCCTCATGGTCACACGATCAAAATTCAGGTGATTGGCAACTGGTTCATATTTAGGATTGTTGCTGTTTTCCCAAGGTCATGTGAACCCCTTTTGCAATCTTCTGGCAAGCAAAATCAGTGGGGAAACTAGATTCACTTCACTTATCAACTTATCAACTGCAGGGAATAACTTAACAACGGTGGCAAGAAAGGTCATAAAATGGGGCAAAACTCACCGAACAAATGTTTCATTTAACCACTGAAATTTTGGCCTCAATTGTGGTCCGAAGCCGAGGACTACCTGTACTTGGAAACCACTTCTGGACTTTGTGCTCAAGGTTGAGGGGGTTGGGTGGAATTGTGAAACTTCGATTTTGGGTTTTGCCGATTCGTTAGGTTTTGTTGTTATAGAAATGGCTGGCTGATATTATTATATAAAAGGGAAAAGTTGAGGTTTGAGGCTATAATCCCTTTGCACCAAAAGGAGTTGGAAGCCAACCCTTTTCCTTTCCTTTCCTTTCCTTTCCTTTTCCCTCTTGCTCTACACTTTTCTCTTCCTTTATGCCCCTCTTGTTTTCTTCCGTATTTTGCACACATATGATATTTTGAGAAAGTAATCAAAATTTGAACACCCCCACCCCCACCCCCACCCAACTCAGTGGGGAAATCCCAGCACACACCACCCCATCCCTCCCCTGTCCGAGGGTGGGAAGGGGGACTATTTACATCTTTGTAGGGTGTCGTTGGGATCTCCTGGGCTGTCTGGAGGGAGGGGCTGCCGGGCCCTTTGGGGAGGCAGGGGGGCGCAGCCGGGGGCAGCGGCGGTGGCGGCACCTGTTCGGTCTCGGGGAGAGCCGGGCTGTCCTGCCCAGCGAAAGACCCCGCCGGGGCAGCGTTGGAAGAGTTCGATCTGTCCCGGCAGCCCCCTTTGTCCGTCAGTCCCCGGCCTTGCTGGAAGTGACCGGCCTCCCCTCCTCTTTCCTCCTCCCTTCGCTCTTCCTCCTCCTCTTCCTCGCCGGGCTGCCGGTGGCTCTCCACGTCCACCTCCGGCTCTTCCTCCTCCTCCTCCTCCTCTTCCTCTTCCTCTTCTTCCTCCTCGCTGCTGTCCTCGCTGGGGAAGCTGCAACTGGTCCCGCCGGGGGAGAGAAGCCGGGGTCCGGCCGGCTGGAGGGCAGGCTCGCGGTCGGCCGGCAGGAGCAGGAGCGGCGGCGGCGGCGGCGAGGGAGGCCGCCCCGGCGGCTGATGGTGTTGATGGAGCTTGGCCAGGCTCTCCGAGTCCTCCTTGCCGCCCACGGGGCGGAAGGCGCTGGAGTGGTGGTAGGCAGAGCCCCCCTTGGGCCGCGCTTGGCCGTCCAGCAGGTGGGCAGCGGGCAGCGGGCCCTCGGAGGAGGGGGACCCGCCGCCCTCGCCGCCGCCCTCGAAAGCGCGGGGCTCCCGGCTGCTGCCCCCGCCCGCAGCGCCGCTAGCTTGGGGGGGCGGCGGCAGCGGCGGCAGGCGCCCCGAGCCCGGCGGCCGCCCCGTCGCCACTGGGCTCGGCGGCCAGGTCCAGGAATGCTTGGCGTAGCAGGCTGGAGCTCTCCCCGCCCAGGGCCGAGCAGGCCGGCGGTTGAGGAGGAGGAGGAGGAGGCGGCGGCGGAGGCGGGGGCTGCAGGTAGGTGGGCAGCCCGGGCAGCCCTCCCGGTGCGCGGGGCGGCCAGAACATACAGAAAGGCGGGTAGAAAGCAGCGGCCGCCGCCGCCGCCGCGTCTTTGCGGCTCCCGGGCCAGAAGAGACCGGAGAGACCCGCTCCGGCCGACGGGGCTGCCGACGCCGCTTTGGGAGCCGCCGATCCGCCTTGACCCGCCCCGCCCAGCCCGTCGCCCTCTTCCTTTTTGTGGCAGAGGCTGAAGGCGGCGGCGGCGGCGGCGGCAGCCGGGAAGCCGTAAGGGTGCGGGAAGAGACCGCCGCAGCCGGGAAACTTCTGCAGGACGCCCCCGAAGGAGGCTCCCTTGCTGGGCACCGGGATGACCGGGTAGTTCCGCGGAGCTTTGCCGTGCGCCATAGCCGCCGCCGCCGCCGCCGCCGCCGCCGCCACCGCTTCTTGGAGCTCGCTGTCGTCGTCGAAGCGAGGCCGTTTCTGGCTCAGGTCCGGCGGCGGCGGCGGCGGCGGCGGCCCGGCGAGGAGGTGCGGGCTCAACAGGCCTCCTCCGCCGCTTCCTCCGCCGCCCGCCAGCCCCACCCCGCCGGCCCTGACCGAGGCCAGAGGATGGCAAGGCGGCGGCGGCGGTGGCGGCGGCGGCGGCTGGTGCGGGTGCGGGTGCGGGTGGTTGGACGGCCCGGCCGAGGAAGGCAAGGCCCGCTTGCGGCTGCCGCCGTTGAACATGGCTTTGACGTCCTCCCAGGCGAAGACCAGCTCGTCCTGCGGGCTTTTGTCGGTCAGCTTGAGGTGGCGGCGCCAGGAGTTGAAGTTGGCGGCGTCGGGTTGCAGGTACTTGGCGTCGGGCGTGCGGTGCGAGTGGAAGATGAACTTGTTGGGCGAGAAGTAGAGGCTGCAGTAGCTGCACTTGATGCACTTGGCCCGCGAGCTGTTGTAGCGCGCCGGGATGAAGCTGCCCCGGCAGCCCCAGGCGCACTCGTGCGACACGTCGAAGGCGAAATTATCGGGCAGCTTGGGCGGCCGGTTCTCGCCCAGGAAGGACTTGCAGAGGCGCTCGGCCTCCCGCTTGGTGATCATGCCGCAGCGGCGGGAGGAGATCGGCATGGCGCCGGCCCTGCGCAGGATCTCCAGCTGGACGGGCGTGCACTGCACGCAGGTGATGCCCAGCGCCACCCGACGGTTGTGGATCTCGTTGTAGCTGAAGTTCTTGAGCAGCGTGTTGGAGATCTGAGCCAGGCACAGGCGCTCCTGCCCGTCGATCACCAGCGAGACGATGGGGATGCCGTACAGGATCACTTGGCCCACCTGGTTGGGCTTCATGGCGCCCGCTGCCGCCGAGGGGACCACTGAGGAGGAGCCGCGGGAGGCGGGAGGGGGCTGGGTCAGCGGTTCTGGTGGGAACGCGTTGGACGGGGCGGACAGAAGCAGTTCGGTGGAGGCCGGCAAAGGACTGCTGGCCATGGTCATGGCCCCCTTGGGGGTTCCTCGCTGAGCACTGGGGAGAGAGAGAAAGAAAATGCTGCATGAGGACTAGCGCCTTTGAAAGGCTGACTTTTATTCATTAGCGGCTCCCTGAATCTGCCTTTGCTGAGCAAGAGCCAGTCTTGTGGATCAGTTAACTGCTGGGTCCTGAATTAAGCCGAGAGAAACCCCCGGATCCATTTATCGATAACCATGGATCCTTTTTGGTCTCTCTGCCACAGCCTCCTCAACCTTGTCATTATAAAGACAGAACTGGAGACTGAATGACTTCCTTGAAGTTCTGGAAGCGAGGCTGGAGAGAGAACTAAACAAACTATGTTGAGAAAAACAA
The DNA here is from genome assembly GCA_015471245.1 of Laticauda colubrina. NCBI lineage: Eukaryota > Metazoa > Chordata > Lepidosauria > Squamata > Elapidae > Laticauda > Laticauda colubrina. The sequence goes on from BLBF01000010.1 coordinate 3,613,002, forward strand.
CAAACTCAACAAACATCAATAGGCGGCTCTGTTAACTGGGAGTCATTTTTTTTTATTTACGAGTGGCCCCTCATGGTACAGGCTGCCAGCCTCAAAGAGCTTCCAACCAGCTCTTTTCCATTAAAAAAATGGCCATATTCAGAGGTAGTATCAGCAGGTTCTGACTGGATCTGGAGAACCAGTAGCGGAAATTTTGAGCAGTTCGGAGAACCAGCAAATCCCACCGCTGACTGGCCCTGCCCCCATCTCTTCTCCGCCTCCCATTGAGTCCCAGCTGATCGGCTGGGTCTCCTTTGGTTGCCCTGCATAGGAGTACAGAGCTGGAAAGCAGGTTAGTGGGGTGGGGAGGGAATCGGATTTTGCAGTATCCTTCGCCTACTATGCCCATCAAGCCACACCACATCCACTAAGCCACGCCCACAGAACCAGTAGTAAAATCTTTTGAATCCCACCACTCGTCCTACTGCATTAAAACCGGGCTGGGCCTATTAGGACATGATCCTGTTTATTCAGGCAAAACTCAAGGTTGACTCAACCTTCCGTCCTTCCGAGGTGGGCAAAATGAGGACCCAGATTGTTGGGGGCAAGAGGCTGACTCTGTAAACTGCTTAGAGAGGCCTGTAAAAGCACCAGTAAAGCAGGATATGCGATTGCTATTGCTATTTTACAGCCCTCTCTAAGCAATTTACAACATCAGCATATTGCCTCCAACAATCTAGGTCTTCATTTTACCAACTTCCGAAGGATGGAAGGCTGAGCCAATTTTGAGCTGGTCAGGATCGAACTGCTGGCAGTGGGCAGAATTAGCCTGCAATACTGCATTGTAAACCACTGCATCACCATGGTGCCAAGCGTTTAATTAAAATGGTTAGCCAGAGCCATTATTTCGGCCACTATAAGCCAACAGGACTATTCTTTTACAAGCTCCAAGAGAGGATCTCTCTCCAACTTCATCCTTGAATGGATGTGGGTTCCCTGAAATGACCATGTATTTGGAAGAACTTATAGCTTCCTGATCCTGACGTCACTCAGTTAAAATTGTGCAGGTGCAGTCTTTTTAGATAGATAGATAGATAAACAGATAGATAGATAGATAGATAGATAGATAGATAGATAGATGATAGATAGACAGACAGACAGACAGACAGACAGATAGAATTATTTCATTGGCCAAGTGTGATTGGACACACAAGGAATTTGTCTTGGTGCAAATGCTCTCAATGTACATAAAAGTCCTTGACTTTTGACCACAATTGTTTGTTGCTAAACAAGACAGTTGTAAAGTGAGTTTTGCCCCATTTTACTTCATTGCCAGAGTTGTTAAATGAATCATCCAGGTAGTTAAGTTAGTAACAGGGTTGTTCAGTGAATCTGGTCTCTCCATGGAGTTTCCTTGTCAGCAGGTCACAAAAGGTGATCACATGACCCTGGGACAAAGCAATATCCTCAATACAGGCCAGCTGCCAAGAATCCAAATTTTGATCACATGACCATGGAGATGCTGCAATGTTAAGTGTGAAAAATGGTCATAAATCACTTTTTCAGGGGCATTCTAACTTCAGAAAGTCACGAAATGAATTGTAAGTCGAGGTTGTAAAAGTCCTGAAGGCAAGACAAGAAGCAATGGGCGGAAAGCAGTCGAGGAGAGAAGCAATCTAAAATTAAACATAAATTTCCTGATAGTGAAATTCATCACTAAGCGACCAGTCCATAGCAGGCCGGTGCACCCAGGTGGAGAAGCAGCTACTCCGGGATGACCCAAGGGCCAGTCCTGCACCTCCGGAATATGGGACTGACTTTCCCACCAACGTCAGCAAGCCACCACCAGTCAAAATAATTCATATTAGTGGTCCGCGGGATTTAAAATTATGAGTTTGGTGGGCTCTGAGGTCCAGAAGGTTGGCGACCCCTGGACTAGAAGGCTCCTTCCAACTCTGTTGTTTTGTTATTCTGTAAACAGACTCAGGAGTTTTTGCCATAAGATCCATGAATTGTAGCATTTTGACAAATGTTGATCAATCGTTGCTAAATCTTCACCACTTCTCTTAGCCACTGATTGTGCCTTATTGTTAAGCAGCTTTCTCTAATATTCAAACAAGATCTGCCTTCCTGTCATTTCAATCCTTCATTTGTGGTTCCGTATTGGATCAGTTGGGAAGAATTCTCAAGTCTTAATAACTGCTAATTATTAGCACTTATCAAGTCTAAATTTCAAATAATGTCCTTCCTTTTTGTAAGGCTTAGTTTCCTCTCCCTGATCATCCTTACTGCCCTTCTCTGCACCTTCTACCTCTGAATCTGTCTTGTGGTGCCCCAGAATTGGACATGGGGGTCAAACCAATACGAAACTAAGGTTTTGCAACTTTTTTCAGTCTAGAAGCTATTTTTGTCCTGCAGGAGAAAATACATAGGCATAATATCCAATTTGCACCCGTTTTGACCCCTGTGGCCACTTTTGTTTTTTTGCATCCAATAGAACCAAGGCTGATGGGCCAAGATTCACCAAAATAGCTCCTATCTATTGAGTCAGTCATCAATTAATGATTATTTAACACAGAAGCATGCAATAAAATTTAGCTAAAGGAGTTCCCCCTCCTTTAGTTTCACACTCAGTCTGCTGACATTGTTTGTATTTGCAATTTTCTTCAATGGAGAATTTTCACGGGGGGGGGGCATTATGATTTTGTTACAAGAAAGTGGGCAAGACGTACAAAATCCTGCTTTCCTCATTGAACAAGTATCTCAGCATTGAGCTGACAGCCTCCCCCGCTTCTCAGTTAACAGAATAACAAAGTTACAAGGGACCTTGGAGGTCTTCTAGTCCAACCTTCTGCTCAAGCAGGAAACCCTTTCTAACATCTAATGGTTGTCCAGTCTCTTTAAAAAAAAACAAAAAATTCCAGTACTGGAGCACCCACAATTTCTGGTGGCAAGTCGTTCCATTGATTAATTGTTCTGTCAGGAAATTTATCCTTAGTTTTAGGTTGCTTCTCTCCTTGATTAATTTCCATCCATTGTTTCTTGTCCTGCCTTCAGTGCTTTGGAGAATAGGCTGACTTCTCCTGAAATATTAGGGAATTAGATAGGGAAGACTGCTATCGTGTCTCCCGTGATCCTTCTCTTCACTAGACTAGCCAGGCCCAGTTCCTGCAACTGTTCTTCATACGTTTTAGCCTTTAGTCCCTTAATCATCTTTGTTGCTCTTCTCTGCACTTTTTCTAGACTCTTAACATATGAATAATTAAAATTAAATTATAAGAGAGGTTTCCAGTTGGGAACTCATTCTCAGAGGCCCTTTTCAGTTGGGCTGGCTGGGCAGCAAGGATGTTTCTGGAAAAAAAAAATGGAAAAAGGTCTCACAAAACACCAACAGCTCCACCAGTTGCCTCTTCTCTCACCACAAGAAAAATGTTAAAGTGCCCTGAGAATAAAGTAGTAAAACAGAAGCCTCTTTTGCAACATTAAAGCAAGTTTTGAGAGAGATTGTCTGGCAGAAATAGCACAAGGGAACAGCACGAGCATGGCTATCCAGGATGCATACTAACAAGTAAGAAAACAAACCAGGAGAACTACATGCATAAAAATATCCCTCTTTTTGAAAATTAACAATAGGAATTTAACAAAAAATTAATTAGCAACAGGACTTTACCAAAGCATCACCCCACTCCAGCACACCCCAAAATCAGCGGGCATTCCCCCACTATCTCAGTTCTCCGTGAACTTGTGAAGGACTTTCTTAGCGGTTAAGTAATTAAGATTCAGTACAACCACGAGTCCAGAGAATGTCAGTTTGATGGGAAGGTAGATTGAAATCCAAGCTAGTCATTCTTGATTAGAAGCTGGGAAAGTGTCTTCCACTTTAATTAAGTACTGTCAAATGTGACAGCTACTGGTTCCCCAATTCTTTGAAGTTTTCTAATCAAGTATCTTTTTTTTTTTCCACTGAAGACTGTGGAATTAAAGTTAGCCTCGTCAGCTATTCCCAGTTGGGGAAATATTTCCCTTGTTTTGAATGCTGCCATAAGCAAATCTCCCCTAATCATTGCAGTCTTGGGTCAGGTCAATGCAGGTAATCCTCGACCACAGTTGAGCCCAAAATGTCTGTTGCTATGAAAGACAGTTATTAAAAGAGTTTCCTCCCCTTTTTCCAACCTTTCTTGCCACAGCTGTTAAGTGAATCACTATAGTTGTTAAATTAGTAACACGTTTGTTAAGTGAGTCTGTCTTCCTCCATTGACTTTGCTTGTCAGAAAGCTGCAAAAGGGAATCACATGACTTTTGGGACAGTGCAGCCGTCCTAAATATGAGTCAGTTGCCAATAATCTACATTCTGATCCCATGTCCATGGGGATGCTGCAATGATTGTAAGTGGGAAAAAATGTTCATAAATTGTAAGTCCCCACTATTCAACTCTGAGCTACAAATACTCTCTTCCATCAGATTGCAATTTTGAACCACCAGGAGACCTTTGAGGCTCAAGGAAGTTGCTTTGTTGACTTGGAATACCCCTATCCTGAACCTTAACAAGTGATGGAGAGGGAAATGCACAATAGCTCTTTGAGGATAGAAAAGAAGAAAGATGAAGAAAAAGACCAACATTAACTTTTGCTGAAAAATCTACATTTTGCTGAAATATCAATTCTCTCTGTCCAAAGTCCTGAACACGATCTATCTACCCACCCTTTGCTGGTTGACTATTCAAGATGGGGACTAGCTCAAATTCAACGTCAAATAAGGGGTTTATACATTGGACCTAAGCTTATGCTCTTATTGTTACACCTGACTGGCTTGATAAGAGATATGGGATATTTAATCAAATTTTTTCATAAACTTATTTATTTTATTCTGATTAGATTTTTGTCCTGCCTTTTTTACTTTGTAAATAATGGTGAACATATCCAAATACATCCTCCTCCTCCTATGTTCTCCAGAACAACAACCCTGTGAGATGAGTTGGATTGAGAGAGAGGGAATGGCCCAAAATAACTCAGCTGGCTTTTGTACCCTCACCCAAAGTGAGATATAGAACTCATCATTTCCTGGTGATTGGCCCAAAGTCACCCAGGCAATTTTTGTGCCTAAGGTGGGACTAGAAATCACAGTCTCCTAGTGATTGGCCCAAAGTCATCAGTTTGGCTTTATGCCTTTATGCCTAGAACTCACAAATCTCCTGGGTTTTGGGCTAAAACCTTAACCACTATATCAGATAGGCTGTTAATTTTCAGGAAACTGAGAATTGGTTCTCTGAATGTCTGAATGAGATGTCGCCAGCCAAACTCCCTCATCAAAATTCATATCTATGCTGATACAACACCCTTCACAGCCCATTCCCAGACTCAGCAGTTGCAAGACATCAACTGTTGAGCCAATGGCAGTAAAGAAACATGGATGAGGTTGATTCAATAGGAAACTCCCCATTCAATAATTAAACCAAATTCATGCTCACACACAATGGCTCAAGTACTTGGATTTGCTATCATTTATGCTAACTGGGAACTCAGCTGTCTGTGTTCTCATGTAGGCAAAATACTCCGTTCATTCAGAGAAAACTATATACTAAAATGGGGGGAAATTTTAAGGAAAGGTTATTGAAACAACCTTGAGGATTCATGCACTTCTGCCTGCCGCTGGTCAGAGAAGAGAAGGAAAAGAATGAAATGGAATACAGATAGTCCTTGATTTACCACATTTCATTCAGTAACTGCTTGAAGTTACAATGGCAGGGAAAAATTGACTTATGGCCATTTTTCATTCTTATGAAACATGATCAAAATTCAGACACTTGGCAACTGACTTATATTTAGGACAGTTCCAGGGTCCCAGGTTCATGTGATCCCTTTTTGTGATCTTCTGATAAGCAGTCAATCAGGAAGACAGATTTCACTTAATGACTGCATTACTAACTTAACAACTCCAGTGATTCACTTAACAACTGTGGCAAGAAGGAAAGAATTGGGGCAAAATTCACTTAATAACTGTCTTGCTTAGCAATAGAAATTTTGGGCTCAATTGTGGTTATAAGTCAAGGACTATCTGCATACACAAAAGAACATTGCTTCTCTGGCTTATACTACATTAGCTTTCACCTAGTGCCAGCTATGTATTTGTAGCCTTTACCAGAGCACCAATTAAACATTTATGTCTCCAAATGTTAAATGCCTTTCCACTCAAAGAAACCCCCTATTTCCCCCTGTGATCCCTTCATTAAAAAATGAAAAGAAAAAAACAACGAAGGAGCTAAGAAAAACCAAAGAAGCTGCATGACCTAGTAGTTAAAGGCACTGAGCTAAAAACCAGGAGGCCACAAGTTCTAATTCTGCCTTAGGCATATCACCAGCTGGATAGCCACTCCCCTTCTCTCAGGCCTACAGAGAAGGCTAGGATGAATCTCTTCCAAAAACTGTTGCCAAGAAAAATGCAGGGACTAATCCTGGCAGTCACCAGGCATCAAAGCTAGCTCAAAGACAAATAAAATAAAAGGAAAAATAAAGGAAAACCAAAACCCAGAAAGATGGAAGTCTGTTCTACCCTCCCTTTTTCCCCCTCCCATGACAAACTGAAATAACCAATCACAACCAGTTATGCTCATTTGTGTAGTTAATATGGCCTACTAACTCCAGACTTTCATATATATACAGTGGGGCCACTGTGTTGCTCAGCCTGCTTGCCAATTTGAATGGACAGGAGGCCCATTTTCTGATGCCGGAACAAGGAGAACCACCAAGCTACTTCCCAACTCAACAGGGTCAGCCTTAAAGAATATACTTTTCCACTGCTTGCTGCCTGTGAAATGATAGAATGGATCAAAATACCTTAATTCAGTGTTTCTTAATCTTGGCAATTTGAAGATAGGAAGGAAGGAGAGAGAGAAAGGAATGATGGAGGAAAGGAAGAAAACAAGGGGGAGAGAGAAGGAAAGAAAGAGAAAGAAAGAAAAAGAAAGAAAAAGAAAAGAAAGAAAGAAAAAAGAAGAAGAGGAAGGGAAGAAAGGAAGGGAGAAAGAAAAAGAAAAGAGAAAAAAGAAAGAAAGAAGAAAGGAAGAAGAAAGAAAGAAAAAGAAAGAGAAAGGAATCCTTAATTCAAGCATATTAGACAGAAAGGTTAACATTGTGGGAGTTTCAATATAATTTCAAAGAGGGAAGATCTTCAGGATTAAATCAAACCACAGTTCAGTATCTTGCAAATCTGATACATCAGCTTGAAGCAAAAAATCTATTTTTGTCCTCTCTAATAAATCAGTGAACAAATATACTCAGACCAAAGAGGCATTTCAAGGCCTACTGCATTTTCTTGTGGGAATTATGCTGTTGTTGTTTGGTAAAGATCCCAGTACAGAAATGAACAGAACGAGAGCAATGGAGGTAAGAAGAAGCAAAAAAAAAACAAAAACAAAAAAAACCCTCTGCAAATTCAATTAAACATCTCGATTCACTGCTCTGGTGTCTGAGAAAATTGAAATAGGAAAGTTAAACTGTCATTCAAAGGGAAAAGGAGTTATGTAAGATCAATTGAACAGCTACATTTTTAATACATAAAAAGGGAGGGAGGGAGGGGGGAGGGAGGAAGGAAGGAAAGGGCAAAGAAGAAAAAGAAAAGGAAAAAGAAATAGGATGGGATTTATATTTCAAATGGAATGGGATATTGGGATATTTCTTGAATGTCTAATCACAGCTAGCCAAATAAAATATTCAATTCGAAAAGGTGTCTTTTTGGAAGAAGAAAAAAACCTCTCAGTTTGTTGGCCTAGAGTAGACTGTGCCTATTTAAATAGAGGCAGGCCTATACTTTCTATTCCCTGCAATGCTCCTTCTGACACCAACTCCCTTTATTCAACTCCCTGTTACCTGAAGTAGGTTAGCTTACCTGCACGAATTCTCTGAGAAATTCTATTTTATCTTAGATTCTCACAGGAAAAAAAAAAAAAAAAAGGAGAATAAGCTATCCCTGTCTTCTCGGCCCCTATTAGGCAGGATTTCATCAGAGGCCAGTTTTACCTCCTGAAACTATTCTTACACAAGGCACACACCTCTCTCTCCCTCCCCTCTCCCTCCCTCTCCTCTCTCTCTCTCTCTCTCTCTCTCTCTGTGTGTCTCATTCTCTCCCTCTCTCCTCTTTCTCCCTCTCCTTCTCTCTCTCCTCTCTCTCTTTCCCCCTCTCTGTCCTCTGTCTCATTCTCTTTCTCCTCTCTCTCCCTCTCTCTCCTCTCTGCCTCACAATCTCTCTCTCCTCTCCCCCCCTCCCTCTTTTTCTCTCTCCTTCTCTTCCTCTCCTTCCCTCCTTTTCTCTCATTCTCTCTCTCTGTCTCACTATCTCTCCCTCCTCTCCCTCCCTCCCTTTCTCTCTTTCTCCCTGTGTCCCTGTTTGTTTCTGTGTGCTCAGACTTTCAAAGTCTGAGGCACGGCTATTTCCTTCCCATCCCAGCTAAAGGCCCCAGGACTCAGGCATGGAGTGGACTCTTAAGTCTGAAGTACAAGATGTTTTCAGTGCTTTGGAAGATCTGATCAGGTTCTCAGGTAGTTAGGATTGTCTGAATGGCATCACGGTCTCATCAAGGAACGACTTCCAGGACAGGATGGAGAAAAAGCATCGTTGCTGCCCATTCAGTTCTGCAGATGAAGCAGTTGGTGATTCTATCGCTTGATTCCAAGTTCATTCCAGCTCCTTTGCCAGGAGTCAGGACTGCATTCATACACAACCCTCCCACTTCAGCTCCATAAAACCCACAATTCTGTTGGACCCTTCAGGCCACTTTCTCTTAACATTGCAGGATCCAGGACTGGAAAGCTGCAAAAAAATTTGAGGCATTCGGGAAGCTCTTTCTCCAGCTGCCTAATTTCTGGATCTCAGAATCTCTGATAAACTGAAGACCACAAAGTAGCATAAAGGTGTCTCATAAACCCCCACTGAGTTTTGACAGTTTGACAGTGTGTATGCGATGTGTGTGTGTATATGTTGTGAGGATAAACAATTCCTCTGGAAAAAGAATGCCCAATAAAATAAACTTATTTTGCCCGTGCTCCTGATTTTTCTTTTCTTTTTATGAAATATCCATTTTTCCCTCCTTCGGACATTCCATTAAAGAAAGCAACTAAAATGGGAAAGTTTTCCAGATTACTCAGTAAGCATTATATTAACCAATCCCCTCCTCACACCATATATTAAAATACCTTTAAAATGGGGTGTCTTTTGTCTCAGTGGGCCAAAAACTCCAATAGAAATGCGAAAAAAGTATTTGGACAAAAATGCCAACATAGCCAGGGATTTTCAGAACATTGCTCACAGATTATTTATTGCTTTCTAATTGAACTATTAATTATTATGTACTAAATAATCATTCTTGCAACTAATCCAATCCCTAGCAATGGACTGGCTTGAGATTTCCAACTTGACTTTTTTTCAGAAAAGAACACCAATACACAAACACACAACTAAGGACCAAAATTGAAGAAGGCGGCAGAAAAATGTGGCAGGGCCGAGACTAGAAGAAAGATCACAAGAATAAGGCAAAGTAGTGTGTCTGTAATTGTACAGATTCTAACACAGAATATGTTCGGGTCTAAATAACAATAACAACCCCCCAGGATTTAGATAAATTAAAAAAAACAAAACAAAACACCGGATTATTCTGCAGCTCGGTCCACAAATACTTAAGCCTAGATCTGGTCGGGTTGCATCAGCCAGCCAAGATAAGATTCTTAACTTATTTAATGAAAGGTATTTGTCAATAAATATCCTCTGCTTGGTAGCAGGGAAGGGACCAAATTGCCTTTTCACCCCACCAGATTACAACCCATTTGACTGAGGATGCTTTAAACTGGAGGAAGGGGGACGTCAAAAGCCCAGGCTTTGGGTGGGGTGTGTGTGTGTGTGTGTGTGTGTGTGTAATCTTGGCTCTGGCGCTGCCTTTTTTTTAAATGTTCGTTTCATTTTGCTTGCTTTCACCCTAGACTTTTTGCAACCGGACCGGTCTGGGCATAATGGACATTTTTGCATTCTGCTGCGAGCCGACGGCAACTGTTGACTTAGCCGGCTGGGCAGCGGCGGAGCCCGGAGCCGAGACGAGGAATCCAGCTAGTCCGCGCGGGGGATTCAGAAAGAGCAATTTTTTGGGAAAGGGAACGCAAAAGCCCTTTGAGGGATGCTGGATCGGCGCCCGCCGACGGCAGTGTCGGGGCAGCAAGGAGAACGCAGTAAGCCTTTGGGACAGGCGGGAACTCCCGCCGCTGGGGATGATGGAACCCGACCTTTTCTCATCCTGACGTTTCGTGACCCAAACCAGGTAATATCATATCCTCAGGGCTAAGTCAGTCTAGCACTGGTGGCGATACCTAGTTTGGGCCATGAAACGTATGCAAGAAACAAGCAAGGTGCAGAGAGCACCAAGGACCCCTCGTTTCAACCCTGAGCCAAATATTCTCCTTTCTTGGTACTTTTCTCTTCCTTCCAGCCCGGGCTGGGGCAAAGCGGGGAGGCTGGGAATCTCCCCAGCTCCTCCAAGTATCTGTTAGAGGATGCTGGGTCGAAAGGCGCTGGGATCAACCTTTTCTTCTCATCCTCATCGCTCCATTTCGCCCCCGAACCTCACCTGCCTTCCAAGTCTCGGCACCAAAAACAAGGGGGGGGGGGAATTTAGATTCCCACCCAGAGAAATCCCCCCCCCTCAACTCCCCGCGCCTCCACCTTCCTGCGCTGAGAAGCGACCCCCTCCGACGGCTCTTCCAGCTGGGGTTGCTCGTTGGGAAAGAGCCCCTTGGACTCGATGGGGACAGTGGGAAGAAAGGCGACTTGTACCCTTCGCACGCGAAGCCCGGCGCTGTTTGGGAGAGTTTGGGAGGGTGGGAAATTCATCGAGAAAGAAGAAGAAGGGAAGGGAGGGGAAAAAAAAGAAGGTTAAAAGACTCAAGAGGGGAAGAGGACCGGATTAGAAAGGCGGCGGTTGTGCCAAGACAAACTGAGAAGCCCCGTTTGTCCCAGTTTTTCCCCCCCCCCCTCCGCTTCTCGTCCCAGTTTTCCCAGCTGTTCTCCTCTCCCTTCTGAAATAAAACACGGCTTCCCAAGAACGAAGAGGCATCCCATCCAGGTTTGTCATCAATCCAGGTAGAAGGCTAAGTCCGGATCCCTGCCAAGCGGCCTTTGAAAGATCGTGTCTTTCTTAGGAACCATGGCTTCACTCCGTCCAGGCTTCGACGATAAACTGCCTCTAGACGTGGAAGCTCCCTTGAGCAGTTCTTTGACCTGGGTTGAGAAGCGTCTCTCTCTCTCTCTCTCTCTCTCTCTCTCTCTCTCTCTCTCTCTC
>BLBF01000010.1:3624307-3644595 GCA_015471245.1 Laticauda colubrina
TCTCTCTCTCTCTCTCTCTCTCTCTCTCTCTCTCTCTCTCTCTCTCACACACACACACACACACACACACACGCACACCCCACCCGCCAAGGACGGGCGCAACCCCGATTTCACCTCTGCTAAGTCCGGCTGCTGCTCGCGGAGGCGTCCGCCAGCCTCCGAGGAGGATGCATCCGGACCGCTTTGGAGCGCCAGCCCGCTCGCTGGATCTTCGGGCGCAAACTGGCGGCGCAGGCTTGGATCCGGAGCCCAGGCAGTCGTTGCAGTTGCAGAAGCGGCCTTCTCCGTTTGGCAGCCGGTGGAAGCGAGCTCGCGCCGGGAGGAGTCGGAATCTCCACGCTCTGCGCTTCTCTCTCTCTCTCTCTCTCTCTCTCTCCCTCCCTCCCTCCCTCTCTCTCTCTCTCTCTCTCTCACACAGCCTCTGAGGCGGACCGAAAGGACGACACCCAGTGGCCATGGTGACGTCACCGCCCCCCCCATCACGCTTCCTGCGAGAAGGAAGAGAAACCTCGCCGAACCTAAAAGAGGCGATCCAGGGTGGGGACTTTAGGGCGAGCTACGTCTCCCCCGAGGGCTAAAACTTGGGGGCTTGTCGAAATACTGCTTCGTTTCTGCATTCACACAACGCGTTGAACCCGGGTTTGACCAATGAACTGTTTCCTGGTATGATTTAATTGCTTATTGTACCCTATGACTATCTTTAAGGGTTGTGCCTTATGATTCTTGACGAACTTATCTTTTCTTTTATGTGCACTGAGAGCATTTGCACCAAGACAAATTCCTTGTGTGTCCAAACACACTTGGCCAATGAAGAATTCTATTCTATTCTATTCTATTCTATTCTATTCTATTCTATTCTATTCAGCCATTGTTGGACAGGGAACTAACCCTCAAGCCTGGCCAATCTAAGCCAGCCCAAAACTCACCAAAGTTAAACTCTACCGGAGCTTGGCGTATTGTGCAAAATTAACCGCTTAAGCTTTCTGTGAACTGGAGATGCATGTTGGATGGAGGTATAAACTGACCTGCTCTCCGGTTCCCTCGCCGCTGCCCCCCCAACCCTCCAGTTTGCAAGATAGTAATGGGTTGTATATTAAAAGGGGAAAAAATACCTAGTGGCAAATATAATTAGCATATTATCACATAGAGATATAGTTACAACGCACACAGCTAGCAAGCCACTGCTTTCTGGAAGCCTATTTGATTTTAGTATTGAGAACGTGTGTAAGGACTTCGCTTCTGCCACGTTTATCCTTATTTCAATCGATTAGTTATTGATTGCAAGTAATCACAGATTTTGTTGGATTACAGTCCCATCGCTTTAACCCCTGGCTCTGCCAGGTTGGAAGGATGATTGACATCTCAGTTGCCTGGAAGGTTGCAGCCTGATCTAGTAAAGCCATCTTCAAGATGCCTTGTTGCCATTTCTTGGTGGTTTCCCATCCAAGAATACACCCAGGCGTCCTTCTCAATGGTGGTAACTTTAAGAGAGATGGACTTCAACTGCCAGAATTCCCCAGCCAGCATAGAGTTCTGGAAGTTGAAGTCTACCTATCTTAAATTTGCCAAGGTTGAGAAATGCTGTATCCAGCCCATCTTCTTCTGGGTTTTTTTTTTTTTTTTTTTGGACTTAAACCAGAGCAAGCGGAGCTGATCACTTAAACTGTATCTGAATATTCAGACATATGGGCCCATTTTTCAAAGAATTGGTCAGAAAGGGCCCAGTCTCTTTTAAACCCAGAAATATTGACCTCCACATACAACCTGTGACTTTTCTCGAAGCTCAGCGCTTAGCCTTTCAAGACCAGCAGCTCAAAAGTTCCTTTCAAAGAAAGTTGCAGAAAATGGCACCCAAAGCTTGTTTTCCAATAGAAATCATAGAGATTGAATCCAAAACAAGGTTTACTTAAGGATGAAATAGGCCAAGGACCAGTTTACTTGCATCCTCCAGTAAAATAGCCATGGAGCAAGTTTTGGGAGGTTGTGAGCATGCCGATTCCCAAAATGTAAGACTTGAAATATTATGAATAAGTCTTGATTTCTGCTTCCGCAAAAATAAGAATAAATCTGGAATTAGGAACACAAGACGGGCAACATGTGAATTGGGGTCCTCCAGTACTGTTGGACCAGCCCTGGTAATGGAGTCTGATGGGTGCCCAGGATATATAAAGTAGGCAAAGTCACTACTCCTTAATTACAACGGATGAAGAAATGAGGGTAAGAACATTTACAGACCAGTTGGAAAGTATTAGAAAGAAAGTGTGCAGGATGTCCCACAGATGCTTTTTCTAAAAGGCAACTGGACTTACTTTGTTTTTCCTTGAAGACGTTTTGCTTCTTATCCAAGAAGCTTCTTCAGCTCTGACTGGATGGTGGGGAATGGAAGGATTTATTCCTCCACCATTCAGTCAGAACTGAAGAAGCTTCTCAGATGAGAACCAAAACGTCTTCAAGGAAAAACAAAGTAAATCCAGTTGCCTTTGGAAAAAGCATCTTTGGGACAACCACAAGCTAAGAATCTCTCTTGGCAAAGTGTGCAGGAAAATTCAATCCTTACCCAGCAATCAAAATTTGGAATCCATGGGCAGAATCTTCCGGATTTTCCAGGAAAACCCCAAAACTGGTAGTTCCACCTAACATAAAGAAACCTAAAGCCAAATTCACAAAACACGTGGATATATTCTAGCAACACGCCTCAATTAATACGTTCCCAAGACACCCTAAATCACGAATGATCCAACCTGGGTTTTATCCATGGCACGCCTGAGCCTATACAAGGCCTCCGACCCATCCTATGAGAGAACTATCTTGAGCCGGCTGGAATTAAACTGAAAATAACCCTGCGCTGGGGGGGGGGGGGGGGTTTTTTTTTTTAAAAAATTGGCGAGATCTCACCAACCACAGCCAAGGACTGGGCGGATCTGGTTCCCGATTTAATTGCCCCTTCTTTTACTTATTATATTCTTTATGAATGCAAAAGGGGATCTTCGGGCGCAACTTCATCATACAAGTCTGAAAATGGCCACTGCAGGTTTTTAGAGGCGTCTAGCATTGCCAATCCCGCATCAGGAAGCCAAACGCTTGGGGGTATTTTCCGCAGAGAAATAAACCCTCCTCGCCAAAGGAAGACTGCCCGGTAGCTTCCCGCGCGCCCTCCCAGACTTTTGCACCCACCACCCTGGCCAAAGGAGACCCTTCGATCTGATTTCAGCGATCCTGCTTCTTAAGCTGCTCATCCGATTGGGCAGAGAGGAAGGCCGAACGAATAAGAAAGAGTGTCTTTCTGGAGAAATTCCTTATTTTCTCTTATCCGGTTTGAAAGAGTCTTCAGTTTCCTTGGTGTTGCTAGTGGAGCATGGGAGATGTAGTTCTCCGTCTCTGGGCGAGGCTGCTGCGGCTTGCTTTAAACAAAAGAGCCTTTGGCCGTCGCGAAAGTCCCGTGGAAATCGGCGCGCCGAAAGCGCTCCCGTGGAACCTTTTCCACGAGGGGAAGGATGCGTGGGAAAATGAATGCCGACCCAGGAGAAAGCAGCTGGCTTTCTTTCTGAGCAAGCGGAGCTAATCTCGGGCCGTGACAAGTGAGCCGTCCCGTGTTCCCTGAAGTCCACTTTCACACAACGCGCTTCATTCGCCCGTCTCATTCGCCCGAAACCAAACTGACAAGCCAAGAAGGTTCGCGTTGCAGAAGAAAAAAAAATAGCCACCCCCTCACCTTACCCCCCCCTGCTCACTCGGTCACTTGTAATCTGGTAGATCTTTAACTGATCTCATCCCTACTTCATTGTGTCAACACCACCGGTTCGTGCTCGCTCTCTTTCCAACGAAGTGCAGATACAGGAGTTGTTGCACAGACTAACTTCCGGGGGACATTGGCTTTCGCACAACATGCTTAAGGCAATCCTAGTTTATTCAATCAACCCAGAAGGTTACACTTGAGATCTATGCTCTCCACCAACGATTAACCGCAGAAGCTAAAACGCCATCAATGGCTGTACTGGCGCCTGGGTAGGTCCTCACAATCAGGATAGTTGGTCTGAAGTCGAGGAACTGCATGAAAATCACTCCCTTTCGCTGGGGTTTAGGGACACCTTTCCGCCAACGTGGGGAAGGGCTGGGCGCGAACAAGCGAGTCACATCCCACAGAACTTGAGGTTCACGGGACTTGACCCCTGGACTGCGGCACAAATATCCCTGCCTTCACAGGTTCAGACGAGATTTATAACCCGTGGGATTAGCCCCTCCGACAGCACGTCTGTTTCTACTTATTAAAATAAGTAGTTTCTTCTCGAGAGGATTGGTTCTTTCAGGAATAATGTTAAAGAAATGGAATGCCGGATTCTTAAAAGGAGCTGCAGGTTTTCGGATTTCGACTGAAACAGAACAAGTTGAGAAACACCTCTGAACGTGTACTTCGCTTTTAAAAAGAGTTTTGAAAGAATGGGTTGACCTGTTTTGTCTTAGAGAGGTTGCGGCCACCAAACCCCGGAGCTCCATTTGCAAGACACGTGTACAATTCCCGATATTTAATCGGATCGGGGATTTCTTGGCTAACCCCCTATTCTGAGTTTCCAAGAGGAGAAAAACAAACCATACATTGGCGGCAGGATTTTGATTCCCAAATCACACCAAGGCTAAGCTAAGCTAAAGCGGGGTTGGTTGGATTGCGAGTTTGTGTGTCGTGTGAATGTAGCCAGTATTAAGAAGAAGAAAAAGTCTCGCGCTCATGAAACTCTAACGGAGTCTGTTGGGACTTTCTCCGGGAGAATCACTTGTCTACAGCTTAACTCTTCTGGAGGCGGACAAAAAATATATTATTTTTAAGCAGTTCATCCCGCAGGACGTCGGGTGAAGGGACCCAGGAAAGCGTCCACACAACAAGCTTGGCCCAATTAGCATAAGGTGCGTGTGCTATGCTGCATTCTCACAATGGGCTAAGTTGCGTTCGTGCGAACTTGAAATACATAGTATTTTTACGGAAACCCCAATCCATCGGTTAGTCGGCGATTTCACCTCTTGTCACCAAGAGAGATCCGCTGAATAAGGTTGTCGTGGGGAAGCGACTTTTTCCTTGCCGACTGGTGACTCCCCGGATTTTCCTAGCCCAGATCCGGTGACCCGTAACTGGGACCTTCTTCTATGCCGCCGGGTAATGGGTGTGAATTCAGCTCATTGGGAAGGACTGCGGCTGCCCGCGGCCAAGGCACTTTTGCGCACCATGGAAACGGATGCCGCGAAGCCGAAAGGAGCAGCCAACCGTCTCTTCAGGCCGATGTAGGCCGGGCCTCCTTCTCCCAGCTCCCGAGGAAACCGGGAAACGAGGAAAAAGGAGGCTGCTTGAGTGCTCGGCACAGGTCCGGCTTAACTGGGACTTGGATCTCCGTCACTGCGACCAACTTTCTTAAAGCATTACCAGCCACTTTGGGGCTATGAATTGGTTGCAGGCGCGAATTCCCTCTTGGTTCTCCTTAGAGCAGCCTCCAGTCCCAGGGATCCGACAGATCGATGGCTAACGGGATCTCTCCCCCCGTCAACCGAGGAACCGCTGGTTGCTGTGAACGAGAAATGCGCGGTTTTCATTTCATCTTGGACGCCGCGGCGTTTTCACTGGCGCTTCCAGCCAGGCGGACACGACTTTCGCAGATCGGTTCTCCCTCCCTCACCCCCGTCGTTAATTGATTTAAATTGCTTTATCTCCCCGCGAAGAGGGATGGGAATCCGCTTCAGATCGGCGTTGCTTGAACTGTAAAAAGGCAGGCTCGTTTTAAAGGAAGGCTGGTTCTCTTTGCGGTTCGAGAAGGAACCCACTCACTTGCAAGAGCTTTTATCGGAGAAGTCGAGGGGATAGGACCAAGAAGGGTCAGAACCGAGTCCCCACTTGACCGGTAGCTATTTCGGGGCTTTTTCAGCCCAACCCAGCCTAGCCTACTTCAGAAGAATGTGGTAATGATAAAAAGAAGGAGTGGAAGGGAGGGATTACCTCGTGGTCCCCTCTCCGTGTTGTCAGGAAATAATTGCAAGAGAAGGTATAAATAAACTGCAATAAAGGGAACCCACCTAAAGTCACCCTTTTAGTTGTTTCAGCATCCATATGACTGCCTTGGGAGCAAAATATGGAAATGGTTTGCATTTGCCACTTTCTGAGATGTGGCTTACTTCCCCTGGAGCTCTTGGTGGTCTCCCGTCCAAGTAATAAGCAGCCCGGTTCTGCTCAGCATCTGAGCCCAGAAAAGATACTTGGTGTCTATGGTGTATGTATGTGTGTGTGTGTGGGTGGGTGGGTGGGTGGGGAGAATAGATCTGCAAGTACAAAATAAAGGCTGCATCCTTTTCCTCCTGTCCTTTGGAGGTGGGCAGTTTCATATCTCTCTGCCCAACCCTCTCAGACCCAAACTGACCCTCCCTGCCCCAGGCCAAGCCCCCCTCCTATGCAGTCCAGTCTAAGGGTGGGAAAAACAGCTCCATCACCTGCTTACAATACAACTCAAAGGTAGCCCTAAGGAGAGAATTGCCACATAGTAACAAGGTAAGAAACCTCAACATTCCAGCCTCAATGAAGGACATGCCCCTCATTGTCTCAACATGCTTTACCATAGGGCTTCCTCAACGCTGCTCCCCTCCCAAAAGGGACATTTTTTTTGCCTAAGGACAGAACCAAAGCCTAGATCCATTGAGAAGGACCTGCCTAGCTTCCTCAAATTGTCCGGCCTGTCAGATACCTAGGATTTCCCACTTTGGAGCTCTTAGCACCTGGGACTCAATGGGAGGCAGAGAATAGATGGGGGCGGGGCCAGTCAGAGGTGGTATTCTCCAAACTACTCAAAATTTCCTCTACTGGTTCTCCAGAACTGGTCAGAACCTGCTGAAGACCACCCCTGAAGTGGTATAAATATTGGGTGGAGCACATTCGAGGAAGGTGGGTGACACAAGAGACAGCACAGCCCACAGCTGAATAGAAGACACAAAAAGAGAGATTGGATAGCCGCTTCCTAGAATCTCCCAGGTTATAACTGAGAGTACAGGTAGTCCTCAATTTATGGCCACAATTGAGCTCAAAATTGCTGTTGCTAAGTGAGACAGTGAAGTTTGTTTAGCCCCGTTTTTATGACCTATCCTGCCACAGATAAGTGAATCAATGCAGTTACTTAGTCATACGATTGTTAAGTAAATCTGGCTTCCCCGTTGACTTTGCTTGTCAGAAGGTTGCAAGAGGGGATCACATGGGACATTGCAACCATCATAAATATGAATCATTGGTCAAAGCATCTGAATTTGGATCCTGGGGAAGCTGCAATGGTCATAAGTGTGAAAAACAGCCATAAGTCACTTTTTTAGTGCCGTTGTAACTTCAGTAAACTCAATGAACTGTTGTAAGTCAAGGACTACTTGTAGTAAGGGTTTAGTCTGGCAAGATTCTGTCTGCTGCATGCAAGTAAATAAAGAACTGAACTCTGGCTGACTTGTTCCAGTTATTCTTGGCCTGACACAATCCCACCGAGTTCATTTAGTCAAAAATTTAGTCCCACCAAGTTCATTTAGTCATTCTGTAACAGTGGTGGATAACCTTTTGGGCTCCTGTGCCAAAAATTGTGTGTGCTTGCACGCTTGCACTTGCATGCCAACACCCAGAAGGCAATGCGCTCCCCCCAGTGCCCTACCCATGCGTTCATAATCCCCACCCACCTCTGCTGCTCCCTCACCTGCACTGCATCTCACAACTGATTTTCGACCAGTTTGAGCTCAAAGGCTTGAGGAAGGTTTCTGTAGGCTTTGCAGGCCAAAAACTTGCCCCATTTTGTCACTACCGGTATTTTCGGAAAAATGGGAAGTGACAAAACGGAGCTAATTTTTGGCCTGCAAAACCTGCAGAAGCCTTCCTCAAGCCTCTGAGAGTCCGAAAAAGGCCTCAAACTGGCCAGAAATCAACTCTGAGGCACATGCATGCCCAGTGGGGTAAGTTTGCCTGCGGCTCATGTGCCGGCACAAATGACTCTACGTGCCACCTGTGTCACACGTGCCATAGATTCGTCATTCTATAGGGTTGTGTTAAAACACTCTTGCTTGGGTTTGTAAGAAACCACACAGCCACCTTCCTGGAGCTGCCATCTTGATTTTTTTTTTTTTTAGTGTATCCTATAGGCATCCCTGCATCCCACTCTGCAATATACTAAGTTGGGAAAAGCTGGGAAAAGGTTGAGCCTGCTTCTTTTTGTATGTATGTGTGGGCTTAACCTGTTGCATGGATCCACCCTCTTTGGTTAGTAGATGGCTTAAAGAGTTGTGTAAATGCAGGACATTGGTTCATTTTAGGAAAGAGTCACTTTATCAGTGAGATGGATGGCAAATAAATTTAATAAATAAAATAAAAGCATGTATATGTTCCTTAGCAAGGAATGGATAATCTACCTTGACTGAGACGTGTTTTCTTGAAGTTCAGTTCCACTAGATTCCTTTTCAACCTGAATAATATTTAGATCTATGGACTTCAACTCCCAGAATTCCACAGCCAGCAAGGCTGGCTGGGGAATTCTGGGAGTTGAAGTCCACACAATTGGACAAGTCCACAAGTCTACAATTTTAAAATTGTTCAGGTTGAGAAACTCTGCCCTAGACTAAAGATAGTTACAACTGCTATCAACTCCAGATATAGTAATCCATAGGAACGTGTCACAACCAACTCACAATATTCGCCTCAACTATAGACATTGGGAGCTAATGTAACAATGGACAGGAGCATCTGCCAAGAGGGAATAACATCAACTACGCCATGATGTGCAGTGGCATATATGGGTGTTGTGCATACCAGTTTAGCTTCCTCCAAATTTTCAAAAGCAGCCTCCTCAAACTGATGTGCTTCCAGAAACTTTTGTGCTCCATTTCCCACCCCTTTCAATTATCTGGGCATCCTTTGTGTGGAGTTGACATACTTTGTAATCTCTCTGATGAAATCCAATTGTTAAATTTAAGAGCTGGAATAGTAAAGGGTATAAATGGGCCAGAAGACATATTAGTAGTTGATTGGTTGGAGAATGCCGGCTCCTGCATGAGGATTGGTTGCTGGGCAGAAAGGGGGGGGGTTTCCCTTTTTTCCCGCCTTTTTCCCCTATGTGCTCCTTATGCTGCTTCTGTGATTTACCTGACAATTTACCTCAGGATGTAGTAGTGATGTGCCTGACTAACTTGTTTGCTCTAAATAGAAATGCAACATATATTGTTTATGTAAAAAGTACAAATTCGTGTCAAGGTTTTGAGTCTGGGTTTCCACATATTTACTTCAATCCAGGATCCCAACATTTGGGACGCTGCTGATGTTTTGGGCCATTAGGGATGATGGAATGGTAGGTTAACACATCTGGAGATTTCCCCAAGTTGGAAGAAATCCTCACCTGCTTTAGAAAGTTAATGTGAGGCAAAGAAAGAAGAAAGAAAAATAAATAAATACTGTAGACGAATTCTGGAGAAATAAGAAGACAAAGCCCTTGACCTGGAGACCCTTACCAAAACTTTTTGGTCTCCAGTATCCTTTACCAGCATGATCAATGGTCAAATATTAGAAGTTGAAGTAGTAGAATTAGAATTCTTTATTGGCCAAATGTGATTAGACACACAAGGAATTTGCCTTTGGTGCATAAACTCTCAGTGTACATACAATAATAAGATGAGTTGGAAGATGCAGTTAGTAACATCTTGAGACTCATAACTTGACCTTTCCTATCAGCATTCCCTAAACTGCCCTCCCCAAAAAAGTTATAGGCTTAGAATTCAGTCTGGTGTGGTCTTCTAGTAGTTGCAGTCCTGATATGCCTGCAATACAGGTAGTCCTCAGCTTACGACCATAATTGAGCCCAACATTTCCATTGTTAAGCAAAGCAGTTGTTAAGCAAGGTATTTGTCAAGTGAATTTTGCTCCATTTTTTGACTTTTCTTGCCCAAATTGTTAAGTGAATCACTGCATTTGTTAAGTCAGTAACACGGTTCTTAAGTTCATCTGGCTTCCCCATTGTCTTTGCTTATCAGAAGATTGCAAAGGGTGATCACATCTCATCTGTCATAAATACATACCAGTTGCCAAGTGCCTGAATTTTGATCACATGACCATGGGTATGTTGCCACAGTAGTGCCAAAACTGGCCAGAGGTTCCTTTTCCAGTGCTGTAGTACATTCAAGTGGCCCCTGAATGAATGGTTGCATATACAGGACTACTTATGTTCAACTGGGACTGCTTGCTAAAGGGATTATCTAAGGCAGGGGTCTTCAAACTTGAGACCTTTAAGACTTGTGGATCAACTCCCAGAATTTCTGAGCTAACATGACTGGAGGGGGAATTCTGGTAGTTGAAGCCCACAAGTCTTAAACTTGCCAAGTTTGAAGGCCCTTGATCTAAGGGACTGCCACAAAGAAAAGGTGGTGGGGTCAACCTAATTTCCAACGCACCTGAAGGCAAAACAAGAAGCAATGGATGGAAACTAATCAAGGAGAGAAGCAACCTGGAACTGAGGAAAAACTTCTTAACAGTGAGGACAATTAATCAGTGGAATGACTTGCCTCCAGAATTTGCAAAGATGGACTGGAACTGGAACTTTTAAAGAAGAGATTGGATAGCCACTTGTCTGAAATGGTATAGGGTCTCCTGCCTGAATAGGGGGTTGGACTAGAAGACCTCCATAGTCCCTTCCATTCTGTCATTCTGTTGTTATTCTGACCCACTCTAGAAAAAAATGTTCCATGAAAGCCATAACTTGTGGTGAAGCTATGTTTGCACGCCATTAATTGATTGCCATTTAATTCCTAGCATTTCAAGGTCAGACTAAGTGAAAATTTGAACTTCTGACTTGAATTTCTACTAGCATGAGCAAGACTGATTTAAACCTTTCTCATTAAAAACCAGCTTCCTATGGAAGTCCTTTGAAATAGATTGTAGAAGATCACATTGAATTTTAGAGGCCTTTCCGAATTTTCTTGCCTGTAACGGTGGACCTTCAAGTGTGACATTTTTTCAACAGAGTTCTGTAGGCACATTTATTCTTCTCTTTATTCATTCATCTGCAGAAGCTGCCTTGCTAACTGGAAAGTCAACAAATGTTCATCTGAATCTAAAGGGGGGGAAATTTCTGGGAACCCCATATGAAAATGAGGACTGTCACTCAACTGGAAAAAAAATCTAGATTGATAAATGCAGGTTATCAGAATTGATTGAGCAGTCAATTAACCAATTATAACAGCACATGTTTGTTTTCTATGTCTTGTTTTCAGAAGAGGCAGTTAAGCACCAAAACCGACCCAGAAAAAAACATTTTTTTCTCCCATTAGGATGGGAATAGCTCTCTCAGAGGAGTGCTTGCCATTTCTTCTTTTGTAAGTACTTCAGGACCCAATTTTGAAAGCCAATTAAGATGTTAAATTGATTAAAATAATACCCACTTAATCAGCCCAAACCATGTAACCTTAATTAAACAGGATTGGGGAAGGTCATTTGAGGACTACGTGATTGAACTGCAGAACTTCATGTGACCACTAGGGAGCAGCAAAGACATA
This sequence comes from Laticauda colubrina, assembly GCA_015471245.1. Classification (NCBI taxonomy): domain Eukaryota; kingdom Metazoa; phylum Chordata; class Lepidosauria; order Squamata; family Elapidae; genus Laticauda; species Laticauda colubrina. The sequence continues at coordinate 3,635,840 of BLBF01000010.1, forward strand.
GAGTTTTCTAAGCCTCTATGCTGCCATCTGAAGGTCATTCAGGCAGTCCTCGCTTTATGACTACAATGGGGAGCAGAATTTCTGTTGCCAAGGAAGGTAGTTGTTAAATGAATCACGCCTTATTTTACTATCTTTTGCCACCGTTCTTAAGAGAATCACTGAAGCTGTTATGCTGCCACCACCATAAATACATATGCTGGTTGCCTCGCACCCAAATTTTGATCATATGACTGTTAGAATGCTGTGATGGTTGTGGTGTGAGGACCATTTGTAAGTCTCTTTTTTTCCCAGTGTCGCTGTATCTTCAAATGGTCACTAAATGAATGGTTGTAAATTGAGGACTATCTGTCATGGATGTGCAGTCTAGGTTATCCCTCTATTTGAAGCTGCCCTCGGGTGAGATGGAAGAAGGGAGAGGCACTATTTTCATACCAGAACTGAGAATAACTGCCTTTTTTTTTTTTTTTGAGCTGGGGATTACATAAAAACAATATCATGGAGTCATGGCCAGAAAGATGTTTGCCATGGCATATTGTGCCATGGTGCAAGAGCAAAAAGGTCTTAGGAAGGTTTGATGCAATAAAGCAACATTGAAACAGTGGATAATCTGGACAAGGAGTCCCTGCGGATTTTGTTCCATGACTCATCTGCTCATCTCTGTTTCAAGGCCATTGAGCCAGTGCTGTGGTCATGTGGCCAGCATGACATCATGGACAGCTGCTACTTTCCCACCAAAGTGGTACCTATTTATCTACTCAAATTTGCATGCTTTCGAACTGCTAGGTTGCCAGGAGCTTCAGCGAGGAAAGGAGCTCTCCCCATTGCATGATGCTCATGTCTCATACCTGGGCTGATGGCTTTCCAGCCGACAAGCCCAGCATCTTAACTGGGTTAAGCTGAGTGACCATGTCACCTTGGGTAGCTTGACACATCGCATAGGGCTGACGGATCTGGACTCCAAAACACCAGATGACTACTAGAATACAGCAAAGAGAGGTTTCTTTGTTGAATGTCTTTGACGCTATCAGGATGTTTGTAACCCAGGTCTGACAGTCCTACTGCAAGCATCTGGACTCGTTTGACTCAGAAGGAGGACTTCAGCAAACAACAGGGTCCTAATTAACCATCCTTTAAATTGAATTTTCCCCAAAAAGCCAAGCCCTCAGAAATAGCTTATTAAAATGCCATGGCAATTGTAACTTAATTGCCACTTAGGTGACTATTGTAAATTAGTTTATATGGGCTTCCTTTGGAGCTTAAAAAATGCAGTAGTCCAATTTTTGGTTGGAAACCTCACTAGGATAGAGTAAAAATGATCCTAAGATGAATGCATTAGGTACCAGTGGACTATGGATTCAGTTCAAAGTGCTGGTCATCTCGGTATATACTACTGAAACTCTTCTCTCTGTTATTCTATTTGTAGCTTTCAATTAGCCCAAACAATCCATTACAGCATGAAACTTTTTGAATCAAGGGTACCTCAAATGCGTACAAAATTCAGGAGCCATGATTCCCATATAATTTAAATTTCAAGGATCTTCACATCAGCTGAATCGCAAACTTGTGGTCCCTGCAGTCATGTCACCATGACTTCCAATGCTCTCCCAGTCAGCTTCGCAAAGCAAAGTCAGTAGAGAAGCTGGCAAGAAGCCAGAATTTGCTCCTCCATGGTCATTCTGTTTATCTGTTTAAGTAAGGAAATATATCTGCAAGGATGACCCAATGAGTCATGGGTTGGACTAGAACAGGGGTCACCAACCTTTTGGACCTCAGGGACCACTATTAAACTCATAATTTTAAATCCCGCAGGCCAGAGACCCTGAGAAAATGACAAAAAAAAGTCTGCAGGAAAATTCCCCACTCCATTTTCCTACCGAGTGATCATTCTTTATTTGGGATTGCAGGATACCATCTCCAGCTCCGTTCTCAGGGAGGGAGAAAGAGAGAGACTTTTGGCTTAATGCAAGGAAAGCAGCAGAAGCAGCAGAAGTCTTTCTTTCTTTCTCTTCCCTAAACTCTACCAGAAATCAGTCTTTGCCGGCACAGCCTCTTGGAGCAGGAGGCCTTGCAGGGTCCCAAAGACTCATTTCTGGTAGAGTTTGAGGGAAAGAAAGCAAGCTTGCTGCCTTCCTTGCCTGCAGCCAAAAGCAGAAGAAGAAAGAAGCGGAAAGAAGCAGCCTGGTGGTCAGGCCAGGCACATGGGACAAGTGGGGCAAGTTCCCTGCTCCGCCCTTTCTACCCTCCCCTCACTACCTCGGGTTGTTTGCAATGCAAGCGACGCAAGCCTTGTGTTCCTGCACAGCCTAGATAAATTGCCTTAGGGGGTGTTTTAGGGGTGATATTTCTCTGTGGACCACCAAAATTTTCTCACTGGTTGGAGACCACTGGTTTAGCTATCTTTAAGACCCTCTATAGCCCTTGTACAGGCAATCCTCAAAATACAACCAGGCTGGAGGTAAAATTCTGAGACTGAATCCTAACATACATGCATGGATGACTCCATCCATCCTATTTATTTAAGAAAATATATATGCCTGCCCAATTCACTCAGAGTAACTCTGGGTGAATTACAAAAATAACATCCCAATGTAAACCCCAATAAATCTTCATTTCCTTGCCCTCAATGACAACAATTATACATAATTACATTATACCCATTACACATTACGTATCTGATATTAATACAGTTGAAAAAGTACAGAAATATTTCACAAGAAGAGTTCTCCACTCCTCTGCTCATTACAGAATACTTTATGCCACCAGACTTGACATTTTAGATCTACACAACCTCGAACTACGCCACCTTTGGTCCGATCTAAGTATCATACATTGCAATGTCCTACCTGTCAATGAATCCTTCAGCTTCAACCATAACAACACAAGAGCAAACAATAGATACAAACTCAAGGTTAACCGCATCAAACTTGATTGCAGGAAATACGACTTCAGCAACAGAGTCGTCAATGTCTGGAATACTCTACCTGTCTCTGTGGTTTCTTCCCCAAACCCAAAAATTTTAACCTTAGACTGTCTACTATTGACCTCACCCCTTTCCTAAGAGGTCTGTAGGGGGTGTGCATAAGTGCACCAACGTGCCTACCGTCCCTGTCCTATTGCTTCTTTTATTTTTCTTATATGTACCCATTTCATGTATTCATAACCATGTTTAAACATATACTTGTTATCTTATAATTACTTGACATAAATAAATAAATAAATAAATAAATAAATAAATAAATACATAAATACATAAATACATAAATACATAAATACATAAATACATAAATACATAAATACATAAATACATAAATACATAAATACATAAATACATAAATAAATAAATAAATAAAGCCATTTGATAGGATCTGTATTGCTCTGAGGTCCCCTGGGAAAAACATGTTTTCAAGGCCTTTCAGAAGGTGTCAAGATGGAGCCCAATCTTATTTCTGCAGGGATGATGCTCCATAGAGAGGGAGCCACCACAGAGAAGGCTCTTCTTGGTCCCACCAGATGGACCTGTTTAAAAAAGAGGACCCATAACATCCCCAGCCTTCCCACTCTGCTAGATCAGGTAGATATAACTGGGATGTAATGTATACATAATCCATCCATCCATTCATCCAAATTCTTGGCTGCATAACTCTCAAAGTGGGCACAACTCTCAAAATCATAAGTAGGATGCAATCAGGTTAGTGCCTTGGACTGTCAGCCCCAACCCAAGAAATCCAACTACTGTAGATCAACAAGAAGCAACAACACTGACTTGGGTATATTTAAGACATAGCCACAAGAGGAAATGGCAGGGAAATGAGATTTTGTTGGGTCACTGGAGAAGGAACAGGTCTGAAAGCAAAGATTCTGCGATGTATTAAAAACAGCAGAGAGAAAAGGAGCTAAAGAGAGACAAACTGGATTTATATAGAGGCCCAATTTCATCTTGCTCTGAACAACACACACCACACCTGTAGTGATTTAGGACAGTTCTTTTTTAATACGCTAGAAAAGGCCTGTTAAAAATGTATGCACGTTTTTGAACAATAATCTGCCATGTCGGAATCAGTTAGCCTTGGTCTTGCTATGCTAGTATTATATACTGTGTATGTATAATTTTAAATATATAATGAAGATGTTGAGACTCTGGAAAGAGTGCAGAGAAGTGCAACAAAGATGATTAAGGGATTGGAGGATAAAACATACAAAGCATGGTTGCAGGAATCGGGTATGTCTAGTTTAATGAAAAGAAGGACTAGCCCAAGGGTCTTCAAAATTGGCAACTTTAAGACTTGTGGACTTCAACTCCCAGAATTCCTGAGCTAACATGACTGGAGGAGGAATTCTGGGAGTCTAAGTTTGAAGAGCCCTGGATTAGGGGTAACATGACAGTAGTGTTTCAATATTTGAGATGCTGCCACAAGGAAGAAGAGGTCAATCTGTTCTCCAGAGCATCTGAAGGCAGGACAAGAAGCAACGAATGAAAATTTATCAAGGAGAGAGCCAACCAAAACTAAAGAGAAATTTCCTAAGAGTAAGAACAATTAATCAGTGGAAAGGCTTCCATCCAGAAGTTGTGGGTGCTCCAACACTGGAGGATTTTAAGAAGAGACTGGACAGTCAACTTGTTTGAAATGCTATATAGGGTCTCCTGCTTAAGCAGGGGGTTGGACTAGAACCGTGATGGCAAACCTATGGCTCGCGTGCCACAGGTGGCACGCAGAGCCATTTGTATGGGCACGCAAACCCCAGCCAAACTTACCTGCACTGCGCATGCATGCACCTCCCAGCGGATTTTTGGCCTGTTTGAGCCCTTTTTTGACTTCCCAGAGGCTTGAGGGAAACCTCTGCAGCCTTTGGAGGCCGAAAAACAGGCCTGTTCCATCACTTCCTGTTTTTCCGGAAATACCAGAATGACAAAACAGACCCATTTTTTGGCCTCCAAAGGCTACAGAAGCTTCCCTCGAGCCTCTGGGAGGCCGAAAAGGGCCTCAAAAATCAGCTGGGAGGCACACGCATATGCAGTGTAGGTAAGGGGAGCAGCGGCAGGGGGGATCGCACACTTGTGCATGGGGCACGGGGGCGGGTGCGCACATTGCCTTCTGGGTGCTAGCACGTGAGCACAAATGTGCATGCTATTTTTGTCACAGGATCCCAAAAAGATTAGCCACCACTGGACTAGAAGACCTTCAAGGTCCCTTCCAACTCTGTTATTCTGCTATTTTCAGAATCTTGGTGATTTTAAGATGTGTGGACTCCAAACTCCCAGAATTCCCCAGTCAGCACGGCTGGCTGGGTAATTCTGGGAATTGAAGTCCACACATCATCAAGCCTGAGAAACATTGCCTCAAGCAATGAGTGAATAAATCAGAGGCTTAATATCATACTCTCCCCGAGGTGCTAGGTTTTCAAATGCAATCTTGCTTTTGGGAAATACTTCCTGGGTTGAAGTAAGTCATTTGAGCGCTACGTAATCCAGGCCAATCACCTGAAGTCAGGCAGGTGAGATGTTGGGCAGGGCAAGGGAAGTAAAGGGAAACGTTGAACCATGAAAAAGGGAGACAATTCACCTTCCCTTCTTCTACCAGTGTCCCAGTTTTAGACAGAGACAGACAGAGGGTATCTTTGTGCAGGATGCTGAATTGGGAGCTGTGAAAGTTAGCAGCATTCCCTCAAAATACTGAATTTGGGTAACAGTAACCTCGGTTAATTTTTTTTTCTTCCATGGCTCATGGTATACAGTAGTGTCTTTTCCCGTTCTAGTCTTCTTGTGGAATTATACTTCTGATGGGCCCTAGGTGAGTGCTTGGTTGGGCATGATGAGAGACGTAGTCCATTCTCTTTCTCTTGCAATGTGAGAGGCTGCCACATTGTCACAGCACGGAGTTTGGGACGCAGGAATGGCTCCCTTTTTATCCTGCACCAGCAACAATCTCAGGTGCTGGGAATCTCAGAGATGTGGGTCTGTCTTAATGCATGGGCCTGATGGGTAGTTGCCTGTGGGCCCCAGGAGCATAGGGGCCCCATTACTAACCTGTGTATGCTAACCCTTCAATGCACCTTGTATCATATAGATACAGCAACATATTTATTACATTTTACTGCATTTTAAATTAATACTAACATGCAAATATATGTTTAATTTTATCGACCATTTACATTTTTATTCCTGTGAGTAGTTGCCACAGGGCCCCCAGTAAACTGCTTTGCCTGGGGCCCATAATGCTGTTAAGGCAGCCCTGCAGAGATGGAGGAAGCGAAACTTGCTGGGTGCACGTGTCCATCAGTATGTATGTAACTAGGAGGCTAGTGCTGTTGTCAGAAGAGTGAGCATTTTGTGCAAGTCTGCCCTCAGTTACAAAACACAGTATGGGAGGTTCTTCTGTCTAAGTAAATCAGATTGTTCAGATCTTTGCTGCTGAAGCCAAAGGAGGCTTTAAAAGGGGTGTACCCCATTCTCAGCCAGTTGCACTGAATTGCACCAACCAGCTTAAAAGACACATCCACCCCATTTATTCTACCAAATGGGGAGGGTCTACTAAACGGGGACGATGCTACCCTTAAAATAAACACCCTCCCCTCCCATTCCATCACTGGGCGGGCATCTTTCAGAACTGATTCGGTCCAAGGCTGGATGCTCCCTTGTTCAGATGCAGATATGTTGTGACACGATAGCAGTGTTCTTATCTGTCAGGGGCTGCCGCAAAGAAGAGGGAGTCAAGCTATTCTCCAAAGCACCAGAAGGCAGGACAAGAAACAACCAGTGGAAACTAATCAAGGAGAGAAGCAACCTAGAATTAAGGAGACATTTCCTGACAATTAGAACAATTAATCAGTGGAACAATTTGCCTCCAGAAGTTGTGAATGCTCCAACACTGGAAGCTTTAAAGAAGATATTGAATAATCATTTATCTAAAATGGTATATGTTTCCTGCTTGAGCAGGGGGGTTGGACTAGAAGACCTCCAAGGTCCCTGCCAACTCTATTATGGCAGCCTTCTCAGTTCTCCTTGCCTTAGCGACTGCAGGCAAATGATTTCTAGGAAAGCTGCGCTTGCTCTCGAGGAGCCTGGAAAGGAAAATTTCTCTTCACCACGTGCGCCCCTCTCTCCGCAGGATGGGACTGGGAAGGGGGTCTTCACCTCCCTGGATTTGCTCTATGAGGGACTGGGAAGGGGGTCTTCACCTCCCTGGATTTGCTCTATGAGCCTTGGGGTTAAATTTCACTGCTCAACAAACACAGTAAATAATGGTCCTCTACTTTTTTTCGGGGAGGGGGGCAGAGCCCTGTACCCCAAGCTTTAGCCCAGCAAAAGACCTGTCTGGAAGATGGCATCTCTCTCTGCATTTAGTGGCAATGTTTGGTTGAGGATGTTATGAGAAGAAGATGCCCCTCATAATGATCCTTTGAGGTAGGCTAAAGGGCAGAGCCTCCGTTAACAGAAGGCAATCCTTCATCACCCAAGAGGTGTTTGATTGAGGTTCCCCACAATCTGACTTTGGTAAGGGGACTCCACCAATATTTATCCAAGAAGAAACAATGTCCTTGACATGTTGTAAAATTGAGCTATCAGGTTCATCTAACAGAATAACAGAGTTGGAAGGGACCTTGGAGGTCTTCTAGTCCAGCCCCCTGCTCAGGCAGGAGAACCTATACAATTTATGACAAATGATTGTCCAATCTCTTCTTAAAAGCCTGCAGTGTTGGAGCATTCACAGCTTCTGGAGGCAAGTTATTCCGCAGATTGAAACTAAAGTTGACCCCCTCTTTCTTGTGGCAGCCCCTCAAACATTGGGACAGTGGTATCATGTCACCCCAAGTCTGTCTTCTGAATGAAGCAAGGTTCCTAACCTTGCTGTTTATATATTATTATTATTATTATTATTATTATTATTATTATTATTATTATTGTTGTTGTTGTTGTTGTTGTTGTTGTTGTTGTTGTTGTTGTTGTTGTTGTTGTTGTTTAGATAGGTGGATCAAAATGCCACATTCAGTCTAAATATCTGGCTGATTGTGCGACTAACCACAATAATAATTATCCCGGATTTTTGTTTGGCTGTGCCAACCTAATAAGCATAAACTGATACTCCGTTAATACATGTTGGGGTTGGGAAAACGCACCGCATCAACGACTAACCCGCAACGGGGGCTGGATATCCTTAACAGACTCAGCCACCAAAACAAACAAACCACAACAAGGTTAGTCTTGAACAAGCATGTAACACGAGCGGAGACGCTTTACCTGACGCGGTTAAACAACCTGCCCATGAAGAGTATTAAACCAGGAAAGGCACAACGTAAAGAAGGGAGGGGAGGAAAGGAAATAAAATCCAGCAAGATGCAGGCAAAGCCATTGGTTTGGCTTCATGGACAGAGAGGGAAGCCGTCGGTTCAAAAGTGTTTTTCTTTGCTGGGGTGTCCATGTAACTTTTTTTTTTTTTAAAGCAGATTGGGGATATGGGATGGGAGGGGAGGGGGGGATTCTATTCCTTGCTTGGCAACCGCTCCTACTCCTTCCAGCTCGCCCAGGGAGAGACCCGTCTTCCCAGGGGGGGGGGGGGGGGGTTATTTGAATGTGAAAAGGAGCGCGCGGGGTCCCATCTGGAAGAGGAGGCCACTCAATTAGAGGGTCTCTTCTTTCTCCGGCTCTCTCCCGTCCCCCCTCCCGCGCCCACTCCCCAATCTCTTCTCCTGAATCCCCTTCTAGGCAAAACCAAACAAAACAGAGAGAGAGAGAGAGAGAGAGAGAGAGAGAGAGAGAG